>JAOWBP010002559.1:25608017-25636061 GCA_028571105.1 Tragopan temminckii | reverse complement strand
AAAAAGAAAAAGAAAAAGAAAAAGAAAAAGAAAAAGAAAAAGAAAAAGAAAAAGAAAAAGAAAAAGAAAAAGAAAATTGGATTTTCTTCTATATCTTGAAGTAGATACAAACAATTCATCATATCCAAAATAATGTATATAATATTAGCACAGAAACATATATGCAAAATTTCTATGACAAGAGGTAAAAACATTAATATATTAGCCTAAAAGGACAAGTTCTATTTCTGTAAATTTGGACCACTTTGCCATTCTCTCTGGAACTTCTGTAGCCAGTTCCACCAGAAAAGATGATTCATGGATATTTTTTCTCTAAGGTATAGAAGTATCTTTATCATAGGGTACTGTTACAGAACTGGTACTGAAATTCAGCACTCCAAGCACCTTTCTCGTATAGAGTGAGTTTTAACTTTCAAATCTGAAGTCCAAAAAATAGCCAAAAAGAATTCAGTCCTCATGAAATCTATGACATATCAGAAAGAAAATACTGCATAATAATATATTTGAGTATCACTGTCAATCACTCATCGTCACAACTTCTAGGACCAGAATGAAAACATGACAATCCTCTAAATCCTGTATTTCAAAGATAATATGTAAATTTAGAGATAGATTTTAACATGAAGAATCCTGAAGTCACAAGGAGTTGATGCAATTAATTTGTATTCATTCTCTCCTCTGTCCTGGGATCTACTAACACAATATGGTATGACCACAGATATCTTGTAGCCTAGATGTATTGCATAGCTGCTATGAGATGAAAAAAATCATAGCTCTAGATCAGTTCCACATCTCCATATATCAAAATGCAAAAGAAAATGGTTAAGGAAGAGTACAGTTCTTCCAGAACTGATTAATAGTATTTGTGATAAACATCTTTTCTATCTTACTACACTGTGTGCAGCAGTTTATGAGTCATTAGCTCAGAAAGCAGAAGACCAGTGCTATAGTACTCTGTCATTAATCTGTCATGCAGTCTTCGCAAATTTCTATGTCCTGGTTCTATTTCTCTTTGTATTTTCTATATAGAATAAGAACCTTATAGAATTAGATTGACAGGCTATAGTTTGATATGCAAACATTAGCCCTAGGACTGAGTGCAGGATTGAAAACATCACAGCTGCATAATGCAAAACTTGTCCAGTGTAAACTCATTTTGAAGGTACTGTCTTGTTTGTTTTCCACAGTAATCTTGTATTACCAACCAGTACACTAGGCCTCCATACTTCAGCTTCTTATCTTATCACCATCTGTGCATGTTCTCACATCACTGACTATGACGTTCTGGTTACTTCATCAGAAAAACAATTGTGGGTCTAAGCATGATTTGGACCTGTATAGATGAATGATTACCAGCACAGATATCAGATATAAACAATTTTCTCACTAAGAACTCACACAGCGTCTTTGGGTTCGTCCATGTTGTGCCTGGAAGTTTTAGATGTTACTATAACTATTGCACCAAGAGCAAAATTAAAATAGAATTTGTCTTAATGATGCTATTCAAGTTAGTCATTCTGAATTTATGCTGGTACAAGTCAGAGTTAACTTTCAGGCTTTTCCCCAGTTTTTCCAGGTTAAATATTTATTTTACAACCATATTTTCAATAATGGTTTGCTTAAAAATTTTGCGTTTTTCATTCATATTATAAAGAATTTTTGGATTTTTGCATTTATTTGTTTTATTTTACATTTCTTTTAAGAAAAATATAGATCCACTAGGCAAATATTTAACTATGAGTAACTTTGAGAGTCATAGGATGAATTACATTTTTGACAGAAACAATTATATAATGTTGGTAACAATCACGTTATATAGAAACTTGAAATATAACATTTAATAATGGCTAAATATATTGATCACTGGAAATAGTTTCTCTTTCTTCACAGATTCATTCTCCTTCCTCTCCCTCCCCCCCCCCCCCCTTCCTTCCAGAAAGGTGAATCACAATTATGCCTCCAGGAAAGAGGTCTAGTGTTCACACTTCATCAAAGGAAGATCAAACACTTTCAATGGTTCTTTTTAAAGTTAATTGTTTCCAGATTGTTGCTGGTCATTTCTTATTTTTAAGTGAGAAAACTCATAGTACTGAAAATAAAAGCCATATCCAAAGTTTGCTGCTACTCTGGAGAAACAATGTAGACTGGACAAGTTTGATCTGTAATATCTAGTGGACAACTTTTATTATAAATTAAAACCTCTTATAGAATAAAATACTGGCAAGCTATCATCTTTTTGTGCTCAGTCTAACTTTTGATGCTTCTGTTGTGCTAGTGTTCTAATTTCTTACATAGTATTTAAGTAGGATGCTTTTATGTCAGAGTAGTAAAGTTAAACAGCATTGCCCAGGATGGATTAACAAGGTATTATACAGAGTTATAAATGAAAACAGTTGTATGATAAAGTATTGAATAGTGAAGTCTTTTTATGTGTTTCTTCCATTCATTCATGTTGTGAAGTTACAAACCAGACAAAAATGTAAATAATCTTATCCTTGAATAGTTCAAACTCAGAACATCTACTGAGTAACTTAGAACTGTTAGATTTGTACACGTAATAAAGATCCTCTGGCTTTTAGCTACATAACTTTTAAGGTTAGAGCCTTACAGGAGGGCAATTCACTGAATTATTTTTCTGTCTGTAAATTACAAAGCAGTATTATGCTGTTGGAAGAAAGAAATTGTTCAGAAAAAAATCCAAGGCAAGACTCAAAACTGCTGTGATGTCATTCTATGATGACAGACAGACTGACAATCAGTCTTAAACTGGTAACCTTCAAAGTACAATTCTTATTAAAGCACACCTGGCTGTTTACAATTAAACTACTTTCAAGCACTGGCTTAGGTTTTCTTTCAAACACTTTTCCACTTCCTAAATTTAAGTTTTATGAAAATAAAATGCTCCCCAAAAAGTCATAAGTGAGTTCTGCAACTCCAAGGAGGCTCCAGAGCTGAAAGTCTCTTTCATCAAATTCTTCCTTCACATTCTGTACCACAAAATCCAATAGAATCCTTATTTCACTCAATTGAAAGAGCCAGTTTCAGAGAACATGTATAGATTCCAGAATTGGAATAGAGTTCTAGCACAAAAGTTATAAAAGCATTTTCTAAGAGTGTAAGATGTTTCCTAGATTTATTAAGAAATAATAATAATATTTAAAAAATAGTAAATATGCACACTGAAGAATCACTGTTTTCTACGTTTTTCAGACGCAAGTAGGTGGTATGTTTAAAATCACATAGTAATCACACAAATTTGCAACTTCATGCTATTTTAAACATCTGTCTCTGTGACACAGATCAGCCAGTGACTGAGACAGGGTAATATTCCTTGTCACTGGGCTTCATTCTACTGGCAGTTTCCAAGCTTTCATGTAATAATCCTGATGCTTGCGCAAAGTATTGAGAGCCAAATTAGACAAGTTCCAACACTGTGATCATCTGGGCTCAGGAAACTAGTTTATACCTAAATTTTAACATCCTCATGGAAGAAGACAAGATTCCTATCTTCTCCATGCCAGTCTAACAGTTAAGGCATTTGCCTAGAAAGCAGAAAAGCAAAGTTTAGAGCTCTCCTCAGACAAAAGATATCCTTTTCCCATCTTTCTGAATAAGATTTTCTGATAAGAATTTTGTATGCAGACCCACCTCTGCTGTGCTGGACTGGATTCCATATGCTTGTCAGGAGTTACTGTGACTGTTGTATTGAGTCCCTGTGGCTATCATTCTCCTTTGGGAATTCCCACCATGAAGTGGAAGAGCATTCATCATAAAGTGCATAAAAATGAGATTCTGCACTTTCTCCCATCTTTTTCCATCAGATTTAGGAAATTGCCTCAAAATGAAACAAAACTTCTTTTTTTCCTACAAAGATAAGATTTTATCCATCTTACTTAATCTTTTGAAAAGCAAGAAAACCAAAGAACATGTCCAGGACAAGATGAAGCAGGACTGAAGTGATACCGAGAGAGAAAAATTAGAAAAAGCAATCAGGAAATATTTTTGAATAGGTAAGATCACAAACTACAGGATCACAGCTACAGCCATCAGGTGCAATTAGACAAAAGGGTAAATGGTGAAATCACCTCAAATCGTAGATGAAAAACATCTATTAGACACACTCAGTCTAGTTCTCAAGCAGTGACATCTTTAAGTACCTCTCAAGTGTCCTTAGCCATAAGGAGATCTAATAGGTCAGACATATTCTAACAATTCAAACACACAGAGAGAAGAAAGATATGCAGCAAAGCTTTTCCACAACTTGAAGACTATATAATTTTTGCTAGTCTTTATATAAATCAGTACTAGCCTGTAGGTGGTCAAAACTGGAAAGATGGAAGAGTCTCCCCAGTACATTTTAGAAGTGACCAAACTCTGCGTCAGCGGACAAAATGGATTTCTAAGACATGAAATAATATTTCCTTATATTGGATGTAACTTTCATCTGCCCCAGTGACTGGATCAGTGCTACTAGAAGCAGTTTGTAGCGTGGAAGGCTGCACTGAGGAATGATGGGGGGGAGGGCAAGCAGGGTGGGAAGGAATAGCCAGCTATTGCACAATAGCTATTTTACAGCAGGAATTCACACTGAGAAGCCATTGAAATAGTGTTCAGTGAATGCTAGCAATTGAAATACTATCCTTATTGTACACACAAGCACCGATTCACATAGAGTATAAGCAGGTGCAGCTTCATTGAAGTCAATAGTGCAGCACCCACTGGGCCTGAATTTAGCTCACAGTAGGACTTGCTGTGAAGTGTATTACACTAATGATAGCTATGGAAACATACTGTTTCTGCATGACCTAGATGTATTTGCCCCACATAGATGTTTTCACACCAAAACAGTGTTGTTTCTAAGTTTCTTACAAGGAAGTAGATGAAACTGAGAGATCCATTTTAAAGCTGTAGATGATGCCATTCTTTTTTTTTTTTTTAACCCATTTGTTGAAGGAGTATACAGGACTCCTCTTTGTGGTTACTGGGTCTACAAGGATTTTGCAAATAGACTTCCTAGAGCTGGGTCCTTGATAACAAGATTCCTGAAGTTAAATTTAATTTTCTATTCAGTCATTTTAATTCAACCTGTACAGTTCATAAAGACAGTTGTTGTAATCTACATAATAAAGCTGTTTGATGCATGTTGACTTTTTTCCTACGCGGCTACTTTTGTATGCAGACCTTCCACAAAATATATAGTTCCACTCTGCTTTCATGTTTTCTTTCTATTCTTCTGAGAAGATAAGAAAAAAAAGTGGGTAAGATTTCAATGGTATTTGTTTCCTAAAGATGTAAATGAAAAAAAAAAAATCAATGCAGTTATTGAGTATGTCGTGTCTGTCCTCAACCATTCTGTGATTCTGTGAAGAGGGTAATAAAAATGGTTTTACTCATCTCCACTGCACAGGTATTGCAGAGTAAATTCGGCTCCATGATGCATCTATTTAAGACAAGGTAATCCATATTGTATCCAATAGTTAAGGTGCAAAAAGACAACTTCCTTATCCTCAGAATTAATTACCATGGCAAACAAGGAACCAGGCATTAGCTGAGCTGTATTGTTTTCTTTGAAAATTCTTAACCCGCAGCTGACCTAGCTAGGCTTAAGTCACGTTTTAATTCTGTATTATTATTTCTGGAAATTTTATGGCCTAGAAGAGGGCTGAACTTGTAGCAAATAACACAATTCTTTGATTACTTCCATATTTAAAGCCAAAATTAATCTTTCTGCACAGAAAAGTTCAATGTTTGAGGTCTATTTTTATTTAACACCCCCCATCTCCCCCCCAAAAAAAATCTAGAAGCAAAAGCTGCCTGAAACTTGCAGAAAAGTGTATATAGAAAGGCAAAAAAATTCATAATTTTTGTAAATCAAGTTTTATGTTTACACGAATTTTAGTATTTTTTTATCTGTATATAGTACCCATGCATTAGAGCAGCTATATTTCATAATATTCAGAGATAGTAACATATGATCATGTCAAGATTTATAATTGTTTGATTGACATGTTTGAAATGAAACGAAGATAAAATGATACATAAATGAAATTTTACAGTGATGAAAATAATAGTTTTTTTTCCCTTCTCAAAATAATACATTACGATTTTTAGTTGTTAAAAGCAACATGCTTTTGAGAATAAGTTAAAATTATAAAGAGCATTTTTTGAAAGAAAGTAGTCTGGTCGTCCTTCCAATATATGAACTTCCTCAGAGAGCAGCAGAAAGAAATCACCACAGATTTTATCAATTTCACAGAAAATCTATAGAACTGTGTTTTAAGTTTTTAAGTTATGCTATTTTAGGAAAGGGAAGTAGAAACTAAAGCCTATTATCATTCAGGGTGTTATACACATGCTTAAAATTGTCTGCATGCTGTGAGAAATCAGACTTTTGTTTTTATGCTGATACTTAAAATATTTTTAATAGCTTTAAATTAATCTGAATTTGTGAAGATGAGGTGTTGGGCTGTTTCAGCCATTTTATATTTGTATCTGAAAAGCAAATCTGCAAATCCACATCTGGAGATGTAAACACTTTGGTGTTACAATACTTGTTATTCTTAAAAGCAGGCAAGGTTTTCAGAAGTACTCAATAAAAATTCAGAGGAAATTATCTCACTAATTCTTTTATGGCCACTTCAAAAAATGAATGTTTAAAGGGACTAAAATTCTGTATTCTATATAAAACCTCTGAATTTATATAATATAATGGTGGGAAAATTTGTGTACTTGTTACATTTATGGATAAAATCACATATCATTTCACATGGGCTAATATATATTGAGTGTGGGATATTCAAATGCTTGTTACTGTATAACCAGACATATACCACTCCACGGAACACTGAAAACTACACAGAAAACTGTAGCAGAATGGGAGAGTCACAGGTTATAAAGCTGTAGGTACGAGACTGGATGTTCTACGGCAAAAGATCACTGATGGAGTACAATTTCAAAATACTATGGTGTTGTAAATAAATAGGCCAATTGTCGCAGTATGAAAAGCTTCCTGCTATAAAATGATCACACTGACAACAACAAGTGAGTGCTCCTCTCCACTGCCAGGGACTTCCTAGTATAGCTGACTTGTGTTGGCATTGGAAAGAATAAAAATACATATCTCAAACAGACCATCTTCTTTTTTTTTTTTTTCTTTTCTTTTGTTGTACTTTCTTTGTGTGATTTTTTTTTCTTCTCACCAAGTCAGGAAAAACTATTAGGAGAGGGATAGATTTCTCTAATGAGCCTACAGGTAATGCAAAATTCATATGTCTCCACCTGCAGCTGGGCAAAGCATGATATGGTGCACAGATAAGAAAGCAGATTTTTCCCTGTTGTTTTTTTTTTTTAATTATTATTATTATTTTGGGTTTGATTTTTTTTTTTTTTTTGTTTGTATTTGTTTTTGGTTTTTTTGGAGACAAGAACCCTGGTTACTACTGGGCATCATGATCCACTTGCTCATTTTTAGGAAGAAGTGGATACTTTCTGTGGGAGAAGCTCAAGCATCAGATTTGCTCCTTGGAGCATTAATAAAAGGGCTCAGTTAGATTCATCTCATTATTTTACTATGAGTATTGACTTTGGCCTAGAGTCATGTATAGATAAAATGGTGCAAGGGCTTGTCCTAAGTGATTACTCAGAATTACAAATCATTCCACACGTAACTGAATACTGCAGCCTAGCTGGCACTCTGCCCCTAGCTTTTTCCACCTTCGGCCCTTCAGCATTCCCCCTTCTTCCTCCCCCTCCCCTGCCCCAATAAGAGGATGAATCCAGCTTTGGTTAAATGGGCAATTTATCTTATTCACTGAAAGGTGAATTTTAATTCAGCATCATGAGGAGGACATACATGCCTATCACACAGCATTACATCAACAAAGATTTCAGAAAAATAGTTACTAGACTGGTAGCTGGGGGACAACAAGTAGCATATAACTATGTATGTGCCCTTTTTCTAATAAACTCTAATAGATAAGACTAGGGTGTTCATTTTTTTTTGTCTGTTTTAGTAATTGCTTGATCATGTCTAATCATGTAAAAAGATCATCCCCTAAATGTGTTTGTTTTAAAAAGGGATGAGCAAGAAAGTGAGAAAGATAAATTTTAGTAGCACTGGGATTCTAAAAGCCCATTATTTTTAAGAGTGTGGAGAGGATCAATAAAATAAAGAGACACATAAAAACACAACGTACTCTTGGTACATCCAAATAAAATAAAATATAAAGTACAACATTCAACTAGTACAAGGTGGGAGATAAGAAAAGAGTCTATTAGGGATATACCAGGTTTCAAGAGTATATCTTCCGTGTTGCTTTACAGCAGCTTTCCACTGAGAAGGATTCTAGCATTTTATCTAAGGATTATTTTATAGCTAGACTTTGTGAAAAAGAATCTTGAATATCGCACAAGTACCTGCGAGCAAGAGTGTGTTTTAATACATATTCCTGCTCAGTCAGATATCAAATTCCTATAATTTCACAAAGCAGATTTTTATCCCAGTTTTGTATAGCTCTAGAGGGAACAAAAATGCTTTCTGTCAGACACGTTATACAAAGTAATCAAAGACCTGACAGTACCTTCTCAAAAATGAAAGTCGGTGTTCATTAATAAAAAAAAGGATCATCCTATTCTATTTATTCATTATGGTAAAATGCTTTATGGGAATATGTTTTTGTTATCATTTTTGCTTATTATTTCTACCATTAATGACAGATTAAAATATATAAAGTGCATCTGATTTGATCAAAGCATACCTCGCTTAATTTGTAAATATATTATTAATATTTCTGCTAAATATACCATAATTTTAGACTTGGTTTGTAAAGAACTAATAAAATGTCCAAAATATAGCAAATATCCTAAGAAATGTCAGTGAAACTTTGTCCTTGCCAAATTAGAGCCTAAATCGATAATCATAAATACTACCAATATAGTATGAGTTTATAATTACAGTAATTGCTTTGCTGAAATATATGTACATTTTGGAATTGAGAGATCACATAGCTTTCCTATTTGGCTGCATTTTGTATTTGAATGTTTCTGTTCTTTTAATGCAGTTAACTCTACTGGGGAAATAACTGTAATTTATTTTCAAAATTTGATCCAATGGGTGCTAATAAAATTAGACACTTTCAGCAATTAGAGAAACAAAATTTGAATTTTAGCTTTTTGTTTAAAGTATCAAAATGTATTCAGCTTCCTTAACTGTGTTTTAATCTTTTAGTGTGGTCAGTCCTGTTGCTTGTGCAACAGAGATAGAACAAAAGACAGGAGATCTGATGGCCTCCACTGCCATAAGAGGATGCACATTCCATTGACCTCTGCCTTCAGGGACTACACTGAGTAAAGACCTGGAAGAGATATAAGTAGCTGCTACTTGTGCTACCCTATATACACACAGTTTTCAGAAAAGAAAGTCTTTAAACTCAATTGCAGCTTATTTTTGGCCTGTGTGGTATCAGCGTATCGCTATCTCCAGAGTACTACTGGGGGGCCCTCTCTTACCATTTCTCTGCTCTTTGCAGGCAACATTAAACAAATAAGTACTGCAGATAATTTTCGTCTTAACTGTTTTATGAGTAGATGCTATTCTTCTGAGCCCCAGTGCCATGCTGAATCTAGTCAGGAGGTATGCTTAGTACTCCATGTTTCCCCATGTTTCTTTGGTTTTATAGATGGAGAAAACAATTTAAAAGATTATTGGTGAAAGAGAAGCAGAAAAAAATTAAGAAATATACTTCTGGCTGAGAGTTTATAATTATCACAACAAACAACAGAAAAAAAAATGGAGAACTTCTGGCAAAAAAACTTCAATAAATAATGGCTTTTAAAATCTGCATCATATTTTCATGCCTGAGTATATCTTTATTTTTTCAGAGTGAAACAGAATGGCAAGAATATGCAGGGGTAGTTAATTCCATTCCTGCAAGAGAGTAATTGACTCCACAGTTGGATATATTATTCATTAAACGTGGATGAAAAGGAAAAAGTAAACAAAATTGATATGCTACTTGCTTTTAGCTTTGATAACCTCTCACATCTAATTACAAATAAGAACTTTCCCTGTATTTGTTGTCAAAATTAAAATAACGGATAATTTCCAATTCTTCTCTTTCCCTTTCAGTTGTCCTGTGAAACTACAACAGAGTTCTGTCTCTCTCTGGGTGACCTGTCTGCAAATAAAGGTGGATGGAGTTTTTCCATTTTAATTAGTAAGACCAGCTGCTCTCTAAAAGGGAGAGTGGGTTGGATTTTTTGCAGGTCTTCCAAGCTGATGTATCACCAAAGTTTTAGTGACTGATCAAATAACTCAGCGGCCTCTGTTTCTGCAGAAAAACATCACAGAAATTTACTCAGATGTAATGCGAATGAAAAGTATCTTCTAGCTCTCTACATATATTTGAACACACATACATATAATGCGGCAAAAAGTTTATGTACTTTTGACCAGTTCTGTTATTTTTAATGTTCTAACAAACTATATCACAATTACTTATCACATTACTTAAATTAGCACCCCTTCCACATTATTTTATTAAAAAGATTTATTTTTTAATTAAAAAGGCTCTTACCGCATTAAAATCCAGGTTGCTATATGCTTGTCACTATTTCTGCTTAGTGCCACTTCTTTTTACCAATCATCAGATGGGTGGTTTTGGTATTTTTTTTTTTTCTCAGCACCTTTCACAAACACCTTACTTTGCTTGGAGAGCTATTGCTCTGTTTAACAGTAAGGGAAGGTTGCTTCAAGCACAAAACAGCTGACCGTTATCTTAAGAGTCTCTCTGCATCTTGATAGTCTTCTGCCTGTCCTAAGATGTCCAGTAATTATATCTGGAATTTCTATGTCACAATAGAAAATCTTCTAAACTGTTATTTTCTACTGAGCTGAATTAGCCTACGGGTTTTTCTTCTGTTTTGTTAAATATACTGAAATTAGTTCTGTGATCTGTTTTAAAACTTTTCTCAGCTTACATCCTAACCCCATAATTGAAAGTGCATAATGGTTTTAGAAACAGGTTGTCCATTCCTGTATAGCAAATATGCCAGTGTCATAAATGGCCATTTTATAGATGGATAATGTACCATAGTCATAATTCTTTATTACTGATGGTTATTGCACTAGGATCACAACCCCTGGATATTGAGAGTCAGTTTTTAATATCATAACCATCTACAAAGGTTAATGGACTAGGTTTTTCAGTTTTTGACCTTTTGATGCTTAGGGTTAGGAGGCTGCATTTGTGCACTAAACTGCCAGAAAGTATCTGTTTATCTCTATTATCTATAATAGACATCATTACTGCTTTTAATCAAGAAACTGAGAGCAATGCGACTTGCCAGAATTGAAGTTATTGGGGCTACATCTTCTAATCTTCTAAGGTACACTTAGTATTAAATTTTCAATACTTATGAATGAGAAAGTCAATGTTTATTAACATTCAAATTCTACTTTGCTTCATTTACATTAGTACAGTTTAAATTGAATTAAAATATCTCCCAAAATTTTGAAACCAATACTTCGAAATCGGGAATTGTTTTGGAGATCACAATGAGGTTGCTTAGGTCACCAGTCTGTGGCTTGTTCACATGACACACATGCAAATCCAAAATGGTCACAGGAGGCTCATCACAAGGGTATGTTTTCTGATTTAATCATATGTACACTTCTGCTTCAGAAGCCATTTTTTTTTATGCTACACAACATCTGCAACAGGAGACAGCCATTTTAGCATTTCTCCAATAAAACGAACATCAGCTCTGAAGCATGAAAAAATAAATAGTAGGAACTATCACTGAATCACAAGGGTTGGAAGGGATCTCTAGAGATCAAGTCCAATCTCCCTCCCTGCTAAAGCAGGTTCCCTTACAACATGGGAAACAGGTAAGCATCCATACAGGTCTTGAGTATCTCCAAAGAAGGAGACTCCACAACCTCTGTGGGAAAACTATTTAAACTTGAAAAGTTTGAACTTAGATTTTTTCCTTTTAGAAGTTGGTTAGCTATACTTAGAAAGTAAAGGACTAGGAGTAAAACCCAGAAAGAAAAGCAGGAGGCTACAATAATTCCTCTGACATCAATACTCTGAAGGGTGGACTAATGTTAAATTTGGGAAACGTTAAAGAATAGGTTTATACTTAAACTAAACTTACAAAAGTATAAGTAGTGATTTGATTATTTAAGGTGCCCAGTAAATGAGATATAAAAAAAAAAAGGAAAATGTGGTGAATCTGTGGCAGAAAGATATGAGAATGTTGAACAGAGAACAGCAAAAGCATAGCAAGTTATCGAAGTTCAGACCAAGTCCTAATACTCTGACCAAGGTTTCTAAGTTGTCCTAGTCATTTTTTCATGATGACTGGAGACTTAGAGATCTTAAAACTCCTAGAGATTTAGAGATTTCTGACTTCTCTAGTCAGCATAAGTTTTGATTTTTTTTTTTTAATGATTATTGCTACTACTTTTTAAAAATTGTTTTGATTACATAATCACTCAGAAGGGCTCACAGGAGTCTCTCTCTAACCCGTAAGAATTTGTAAAGCCCCTCATCTGCACTGGCATTTTTATTTCTATTTATCGTTCTTACAGCTTTTACCCTCCCTCTCCCCACTTCTTTATTGCTTCTTCCTTGCTACCACAGCTGTGTGAGTGAGAGTGCTGTACTTTGTTTGCTGAGCCTATGAAGCCAAATGATTCTGATATAATCAAGCTACACTTTTATAGTGTTGCTTTATACCATGCAGGCCAGGGTGCTAACAGAATAATATAATTAACAGCTCAGATAACAATGAGCAAGGCAGGTCAAACAAATCTTTTAGGCTTGGTATTGAAGCTGGAATGGTATCAGAGTTGCAAACAGCCAGAGGCTGTGATGAGAGAAGTGAGACAGTACTTCACCAAGCCCCAAGCACAGATATTTGGTAAGTATTTTGGATGCACTGAAGACGCAATCGTGGATGATGCAGAGTGCTTCCTGTAGGACAAAAGAAAGCCAAAGTGAATGGAATATAACTAAAGTAGTGATACTGGCAGGTACTCAGTATCTGAAAGAATTGCACTGTAATGCTCAACCTCCTCTACCACATCTGTAACTGATCATCTCATTTTACCTTCAGCTTGACTACAATGAAAAAAAATGGATCAGTTAACATAATACTGCTGATATGAGAAAGTGCTTACATGGATTTCTTTAAACTAGTGTTTTGAGAGGTAAAAGCAAGCAGTGTTTGCAGTTTGAGATCATGGAAATTTTCTGTTTTTCAAACATTTAGCTTACAAATCTCACAGCATAAGAGGAAATGCTTCTTACATTTTGATACACTGGGGTTAGAGCCTCATAATCTTGCCCTATAGAAGTATAAAAGATTCTTTAAGATTTATGTTGGTTAGATGCAAGTGCTTTTCGCCTATCAAATGGGTGACAGTCAGATCGATTAACTACAGTATATAGTACTTAAAGTGATGAAGACATTGGATGGCCAAGCTATCTGTTCAGATGTTCAAAATTCTAATTGTGTCTAGCTCTGATCTCTATGCTCATTGCTACCAATGTAATTACAGGATATAATCTAAATGAAATTGATTACAAGAAAAAAATCATAGTAACTGACTGAAGTACGTTTTTAAGAGATAGCAACATTTCATCATTTAAAGTTCTGCATTTGTATTTCTTTTCTTTTTCTTTCCTTCTCTATCTTGTCCATTGCTTACTCTTTTGTTAGTTCAATGTTCTTTTATCCTGAGCAATATAACATTTTAGTCCTTGTAATAAGCGTTTTCATGTGAGGCAGTTCAGCTAAGAGAATGTTATTAGACTGTGCTCTCAGGCAGTGCACCTTCACACGATCAATATGAATCTGAGGCTCTGTTCATTCCCTCTTTGCTTAAATTCCCCACAAATGTGCAAAGGAAGCAGGAGAGGGTGTCATCAATCATGGGATACTCTGACATATGCTGAAACCTGACCAATGCCGAGATGTTTTAATAAGGCATCCATTAGAACCCTCAAATAAATTGCAATTTGAAAACCGAACATAATACCAGCCAAGTTTTCCTCATTCATCTTGTGGCATGTCATGTAATGTAACTGCGCTGTTAATTTATCCAAGAACTTTTGTTGTACATGTTTTCATCAGTGTCACAGTTTCCTTGCAGACTACTTCTGTGTATGCATACATGGAGGTAGACATTTGTATGTACTGTACATATATGTACCTATTTCTCCTTTTGGGGTAGATGAATGGTTCTGGTTAGCTCAGCATTATCCAGAGAAGCAATGAAGGATTTGAAATTTTTGACATATTGTCAATGGCTCCAGTGCTTTCTGATATTTCCTAACCAGTTCTTCCCTGGGGCAGACTCCCCCTTTCTATCCCTTTCCAGCTTACCATTGGTTTATGTCTCTCAAGAGTGGGATCACTCAGAGTGCCTGTGGATCCCATCAATAAATATTGGCAAAAGGGTTGAGGGACCATTTAAGATCACAGAGTAGTGGCAGTCAAAACAAAATAAGGCTGGCTTCTGTTCCTGTGCTTAGGCAACATGCATAAAGTTTTGACAAGGGTAAGGAAAGTGAGAAGGTATAAATCAATAGCAGAGAACGAAAAAGTGTTTCTGTAAAATAATTTTAAAGCAATTACTTTAAAACAAAACAAACAAAAAAATCAAAACATAAGTGCTGGGAGGGAAGATACAGGCAGGCGCTCACAGATTTCTTTGTCTGCCATGCATAAATCTAAAAGTAACGCTGTTCCTCATATAGGGACAAAGCAGCAGTTTCTTCACTTTTATTCTTCTGGGTTTTTCTTAATTCTTTCCCTCTCTGATGAGAATAAGTACATAAATTCATAGGCATAAAGCACGGCTGTCATGCACATCTGTTTTAGAATTCCATTTTAGCTTTAATATCAATTATGATCTATTATGATTTTGTTTGTTTCAATCAAGCAGTTTCCATTTTGGAGCCAATGAACAAACAAATAAGAATCCTATATTTTTTTTTCAGTACAGTTTAATAAAAAAACCTACATATTAAAAATTCATAAATAGATTTTCAAACTAAGAAAACCAAGAAAATTAAATTTAACTTCTACAGTTGGATACTTTCTATGACAGTGCATCTCCATTTTTAAAGAACTGGTCCTAAAGATATTTTTTATTTCATTGACTTTATTTATACTGTAGACATTTGTATGGGACAGAATTAAAGATCTGGCTTGCAGAAACACTTTGCACCTCAGTTTCTGAATGCCACAGGAATTATAGGGATCAGTTCTGATGATAATAACATCTCATATGAACAGTACAAGGTTACTGAACACATAATAAATATTCTAATCATTGTAGTGCCAGCATCTTAAATCTTTATGAAAGTACTCTAAAAATCATTGGAAAAATAACAAAAGGTTTTAATTCTTTAAGTACCTGATTCTGTTTTTTTTCATTTGTTCTTTTTTTTTTTTTTTTTTTTTTTTTTTTTTTTTTTACACAACTTCAGGCGTTAGACTGCTTTTTATCAAGGGACATTAGGTAATAATACAACCACCACTCACAGAGGCTTATTTCCACAATGACATTCAAATAATGAAACAATACTAAGGCCCAAAGTACCAGCCATTACTGGCTTCAACCACAATCTCTCCTACAGCCAATATTCAGAAATACATGAATATATCTGCAGAAAAAATATGTGTACTAATTTTTCACCCTTTTTCATGAAATTATTTTAAGTGTACATTCAAATTAGGCAAACAATTTTTCAGAAAATTTTTCTGAGATGCATAAGCGAGTTTAATTTCTTTGTTTCTTTTTAATCAACCTGAAGATCAACACTGCAATTATGTGAAGGATATGGTGCAGTACTTGATCAATTTTGTAATAATCATCCTTGAACTTCTCAGTTTTGATTTCAAAATGACACAACTGCAATCATCCTGAGTAATGTTAGTTCACTTGACTCTTTCTACATTTAATATTCTTATGATTGCAAATATTAGATGAAAAAATTAGAGGTCTATCTACTAATAGTGACCTCTCTAGATCTGTAGGAATAAACCATCACTTTTGATGTATATAAGATTAACAAAATATTAATATGCTGAAAACACTGAACTCAGTTCTGTCAGTCTACTTTAAGGAAAATAAATAAATGTGAGCCTTAAAATGATATCAAAAAGCATTAACTAGAAACGTGCTTGTTAAATATAATTAAACAGAGTTTGTGTGTCTGTTTCACACACACCAGGCATGATTCACACATTCCCTAAGGACTCTATACATCACTTCGCTAGTGTGAAGGGGGCATAATAATATTTGCACTTAATTCATGGCTGTTTTATACTGCCAGAGTCACGTAAAACAGTGGGAGTGTAAATTAAGTTTGAAATGTAAGGAAATGTAACAAAATTCTGTAAGCACAGGTAAGGAACAAAAATACACTCATGTATTTCTGGTACTGAACTACAGCCATTATGGAAATCAATGGAAGGACTATTTAGTTTCTTCCTTTGGAAACACTGGAACATTTAAAGGAAAAGGGCTTGACTGCTGAGTCCACTGTGGGCTGCCCCATTTAACCCTAGGATGTTTTTAAAAGGGCTGATTTGTTTTACTTTTTGATTTCCTTTCTCTGAGCTCTTTCTTGAACTGATTTATAATTTGTGCATCTATTGCTGCCTTCGGCAATGTGTTCCATAATTCAGCTACCCTTTGCGTAATTAAATTCTGCTTGAATTGCTTATAGGCTTGTATTGCTTATAAGCTTCCTCCTTTATTTTGGTCTGTGATCTCTTATTTCTGAGTTGCTAAAATTGTATTGGATATACCAGGAAAAACACAGTTTGACTACTTAAATACTTGTGTTTGAATTCAGTTTGAAGCTCAGCTAGACAAGCAAAAAAAATCTTTGCTAACTCACATTTGAATTGAAAATTTGATCCTTAGAATTCTCTAGCATTGGTGCATCACGACTTAAATACATACAGATAAAATTTGTAACACTATAAACAGCCCATCTGAAACAAAATTTTCAACCCTGTTTTGACCACATTCCCAATATTTTTCAGAAATATTCTCTAATCCAAATTCGGATATGCATGAATATTTAAAATTCCCATTTTGTGCTGTTTATAATGTGCATTTCTATGCTTTCCTAATGCTCAGATAGTTAAACGTCTCTTAAAGGAACATGTCTCTTTCTCCTCCTCTTCCCTTTGAAAACAACCCCAGGAATATATGCCAGTAAACCAACGTGACCACATGCAGTGATATTTTCAAGAAAACCTCAGGAGAAAACTATTTAAATTTCATAGCATGAATCCAAGCTCTTGGCCAGCCTTCCATTTTCAAGTTGCCTGCACAACTCTCATGCTAATTTTCTACCAAACCTCGAGTTTTATGAAAGCTACATTTTATCTGTTTTGTTATTTGTAGTCACATGAGAGTTGAAAAAGGAATATTAGCACCACTCACATTTTATAGTAGGAGTCATAGCACTTGGTTGACCCCTTTTTCAGATCCTACTGAATTTCCTATACAAAGGAAATGGAAATGTTTTATATTTAATACAGCAGCATACAAGAGGTTTAGTTATTACACATAATATTGCAATTTTCTGTCCTTTGTTTCAGTTGCCTGAACTGAAATTTCAAAGCTCAATGTCTGTTTCTTTTTATCTTGAAACTTCGGACAGGAACAAAGAATACTACTATACTAAATTTAATTCACTCTTATCAAGTAACATGGAAATCACTTTTTGTCATTTAGCTACAAACCTCAGTTAAAATGTATTGGAGATAACCTTTCAGTGATGACTTAATAGTTTAGTGCTCTTCACAAGCAGATAAAATGAATAGTCAGATAGGTGATCCCTTAAATAGCAGGCACACGCTCCCTGTACCTCCTTGCTCTCCACTGCCCACCCTGAGCATTCGGCTAATTCTCTCCCCTGAATTCCCTCTCCAAATCTATTGACCTGTATATCTCTTCTAGTTCCTACAAACCTGAAAAAGTCACCTCATAATACGTGAATTATATCAGCTGTATATAACATGACAAAATTCTACATACTGTGGCAAGCGAATAAAGCACAAATCCTAATGCAGAATTTAAAAAAGATGCCTCAATATTATGTCATAATTTAGATTGCATAAAACCTCTTAATGTTAAATAAAAGAAAATGAAATTGAAATTTGAACTCTGATTTAAGCCGATGGTTTCAGTAGTATTTCACTCAGAATATTTGAAAAGCCAAACACCTGGCCAGCTTGGAATAGACAGAAAGCTTAAGTAGCTTTTGTGGGGGATAAAATGAAATATGAGTTGACACATAAGTAGGTTGCTCCAAAAGTAATGCCATTTATTTCTGTGGAAATTACAACAAAGAACTCAATAACGCCATTTGATAGAGCAAATTCTCAGCTAAAAAAAACCTACTTGTCAACCATCATTAGTCACCACTATTAGCTATGCATTTTTGGCAGTGATAAACAAGAATGCATGCTGCACTTGTATAGATTTGCACCAACAGAGGTTACTCACTGTCCCTGTCACCCCAGCTGAAACTCACCATCCACCACTCCACTGCCAACATCCACTGTTTGGTCTCCATAAACATTTAGCAAGCATCAATGAAAGTCAGTGAATTGAATTGTTTCCACATTGAGGAATTCAGTGACATACCTTTGCTCTAGGCGCGCTTCACATCAGATACCAGTTTGTCAGACTGCCCCTCTGCTGCCATCTGCTGCAAGGTAACAAAACGTAACAGGATATTAGTGGAAGGTTCCACTTCTACTGCAATGCTACCAACGTCTGCCTCTGCTGTTGTGGGTCAACATAATAAAATAAGAGGTATTACTTTCAGAGTGGCCCTCACATCCACTGCTCAAACCAATGCACTGATGTATACCATAATTACTTACTTCAGCTTTAAATTAATACAAATTCTTAGCTCAGATAAATATATATAAATACAATCATTTCCCAAAGGAGGTCAATTTTAGATTCTTTATTCAATTGTTATACTGATGACGAAGGAAGATAAGAATCTAGAAGAAGTAAACAACGCCAAATATATGCTCAAGAGGACATTGCAGACAACATAGTAAAGCTAAAAGCTGAAAGAATTCTCACTGTCTTCTGGTGAGTGTTAGAGATTTGTAATAAAAATTGAGTAAAAATTAGTCACATCTCTTCAAGGATAATTATGAGACTATAAAAGATGAATATGAGCTTATATCAGAGAGACAGGAAAACCAACTTCATTGTAAGAACATGTAAAACATCTCAAAATCTAGTGAATTTTCCTTCCTTCCCACCCTCCTTCCTATCAATAAACTGCTGATTTTTCAAACCAGCAAGAAATCAGACACAGATAATATGAATTTAAAAAAAAGTTGGGAGGGGAGGCAAAACACTGAAATTTTAGGAATGATGAAGGAAACAAACATTTCCTGGGAAGATGAAGTGATGAGGTAGTGGAAAATTCACCTCATTTTTTTCTCTCATATACAGTGAACTAGACTGCCCAAGCACAGCTATCATGTATTCTTTTTCATTGTTACACATGTTAAAAATCTGTCTGGCATAGCTGGACTGTTTTTATTTTCTATTAATAGTTGTTTCTGTAGCAGGGACTTTCTAAAGGCAGGGTCTAACCTGTGGAGTAATAATTGGATCAAAAGAGATTATAAAATAAAAACATGAACATATGTGGGCACAATGCTTACTTCAGATGAAAATAAAGATCATGGAGTCACTAGGGGACATCCAACTTCCAACTACCTTGCACTGCCTTCTTGGTCAACAAATATTTAGTACTGCTGCAGGTATATGGCAAAGTGAAAATTGTTTATTGTCAGAGATATTAATGAGAAGTTGTGTTCTTTGTTTTCTACTGAAATTTTTCATTTAAAACAATATCATATAACATACAGTATTTTGTGCAACAAATCTAACACTTATTTTGAAAACCTTTACAGAAGGTAAAGCAAGGCTGCACGGCGTCACTGGCATCATTGAGAATCCACCTCAGTAAGGCATTCATTGCTACTACTGGTTTACTTTGCCATCAAGAGCTTTACATCTGTTGACACAATATTGAGTAAGCTTAGTTCTTTGTAAAATTGTCAATATATTTTTTCTACATAATGTATAAGTGATATTAAATTGCTGAAATAACTGGAAAAGTAGAAAAGTGTGCATATACACTTGTCTTCCTGTTCATATAAGCGAGTGGTAAAAAAGGAGGTATATGTTTGCTAAAAATTAGTGCTACCTCAGAATTGTGAGATTGAAACATAGAATTTAGACAATATATACAAAATAAATCAGTGTCTCGGATGTAATCAAGTCTACAGAGAAAAGAAATATTTTGTCTGACAAAACAGTGACAATTTGAACACACATTAAGGAAAAGAGATCACTTATCCTAAAGGTTTTTGGATTTGCTACAGACTTCCTGCATTGATAGAAAAGGAAATACTTAACCAGTAAAACATGATTTGTGAAGGAGCCAGGTCTTAATAAGAGGATATTTTTCTTAAAATTCTTGAGAATAATCCTGTGTCAAAAATAGTAACTCTGTTTTCAATGGAAAGTACTGCATTTAATTCAAAATCTTAGCATAATTTTAAGCTAGAATAAGGAAATGCTTAAAGTTACAATAAAAGTTTCGTAAATATTAGGTGTTTGATCAAAAGCTTTCTGAATTTAAAGAGTAACTTTCTATTGATATGGGTTTGGTGTAGGTGTAAAATATTATTCAACTACTGAAATATTTAATCTTAATTTTGCCAAATTGTCCTGAAGCAATCTTCAAAAAATAATTTTTTTTAATCTGTATTTTAAAATGATAATTTCCTTCTAGTGGGTTACTCAGCCCTACTGAGAAAAAAAAAAATGAGTCATGAGAGTCTCCTTTCTGAGAAGAATATGAAGTTCTGTTTTCTGAATGAATTAAGCCTTTTGTATTTGGAAAGGCATATCAGAATTCTAGTGTCCTTCCTCTCTTTTGTCAAGCTAGTTTAAAATGAACAACCCAGAGGACAGGTTACGATATTTTGGCGAGGATAATTTCCACTGATACAGAAGACCCACAAACAGTGATACATAAGTAAACATATTAATAAGTAAAAAGCTATAAAGTAAATATATCTTGGAAGAAAATAGCAAAAAGTAGTTTCTGATTGAGTTCAACCTGAGTAGAACGACTCCACTTTTTTCCCCCTCCATATTTCATAAACTTTTAGATATATTAAACTCTAAGTTTCTTGGTATTGTTAAGAGTAATCTGAACTACAATCAATCAGGACAGAAGTAACAACTTATCTCCTTCAAAAAATGAGAAAGAAATTCTTTCATCCATGTCATAATTACTGGTTGAGTTAAATTACATCTTTTAAACATGCATAAATTTTACTCTTTCTCTTAAGTGTTGGAGAACACATCAGATCCTTAGGCAAACTGTTTCAATGTTTCCTGATACGCTCAGTTAAAAAGTTAGTGTTCCATACTGTTTAACAGCTAAAACAAGTTTATATTTCTTTATTTTTTTATTTTGCCAGAAAGCTATACACATGAGATGTCTTAGTCTCACGACTTTGAAATAAACAATACTTAGCTTAGTGATATGCCAATATAACATAAAGCATTTTTCATAAATCAAACAGAAATATTTATTGAATACGTGGCTTTAGTTCATATATATACTTTTCAAGTTCCACATCATATCACCTTGACTCTTCATATTTAATAAAAAAACTTTCAGAGTTTAAGGTCCACATTAGGCTAAATCAGGGAGAAAAATATACATATTTACATTAGCACAGTTCATAGTAGGGAATAGACGCCAAAAGCTGATGGAAAAGGCCTTTTCATCCTTCAGTGTTATTCTTGAAATTCCAAAACACACAAATTCTCTTTGCTGAACAGTGAGTAATCCATAATAAGCATAGAGAATAAGTCATCCTTTGACCACACAAATTGTAATCAGTAATCTCAACCATTCTATATTAATTCCTACCGCACTTAGGAACAAGTAAAACAACTAAATTTTCATCAGATTTTCTTGGACACAATGGCAATGGATTGGGCCTATCTCCAAAGGTGACTGAAAATTCCCATACCTTCTAAAATGCTACTGAGAAAAGAAGATCGTGAAGTACCACATTCTATATGTGGAGTGCCTTTTCTGCTTATCAACCAGAGCAGTTTAATTTGCTTATGATCTTTTGCACTTGTAAAACAATTTATGTATTGCAGTCTATTTGGATGTCAAAGTGACATGTGAGAGCAACACACATAAAACAGATCTTGAACAGTCTAACATAAAATACTAACATACATTCTGCAAACTAATATCTTTAAAAATCATTTTTGTGAGGAGACAATTAAGCCTGTAATTCTGCTGTAGATATAAGCCAACATCTCCAGCCTTAGTACTACATTCCATCATATTAAAAAAGTATTTTTAAATTGAATTGAGAAGTTCAGCAGTGAAGTCTGACCTCAAAAATATGATTATAACACATTTTTATAGAATGGACTTTTCCACTACATATATTCATTCTTAGTTGTAGCACTTGAGCCCTAAAGAGCACTAGGATTTTGTGTATTAAGAATAGTGTAAACATGGAAGAATAGGACAATCCTTTTCCCAAAAGGATTTACAGATTCTTTGAGAAGAAAGAGATTTGGGTACGAAGTCTAGCAGAAAAGTTTACAAAAACCAATTTTTGAGAACATCCGGTTCTTGTAAACTGTGCCCTAAACAGTAAACTAATGCATTTGTAATTTGATGTTAAATTCAGAAGTTAACAGAAGAATCTCAGATTTACAACCAGCATGCATGAAAGTTAATTTTAATATCTTAAACTTGGTAATTGAAATTATATCTCTGGATAGTTATAGTACATCATCTGGATGAAAATATTTAAATACTCCTAGCATAACTAGAAGACGACATAGGGTTTTACAGAGTAAACATTATAAAATTTACAATAAAAATATACGCTAAGGAAAGACTTCAGAATGCTATTTTCACTAACTTTTTTTTCCAGGATAAATAGATATTTTAATAGAACATTTTCAAATTAGTACCCACCATGCTTTAGAAATTTAAGTGGCATAAGAAAATAAGAATTATTAAATGTAGTTCAAGCATATCAATTCCAAGGAAATCTATAAATTTTAGAGCCTCCTGAGTAATCCTTTTCTCATCTCAAAAATTTCCATACAAACTTTTATATGTAAGTGGGAAATCTAACTTAATCAGCTCAGCTGTGAGCTAGAAAAAAAAAATGTGATTTTGTACAATTTTCACATTAAAAAATGCAAGATAAATTCCCAATACATTGAAAAAATAGTCTTAAAAGTCCTCAAACTTATTGGACTAATATGGTTAGACATTTTCATCGAGGCTTCTGAATTGATTCAGTTCAGTGAAATTCAGTACAGTTAGCATTCAAGTTTAATTGCAACGAGGTGACAACATACTGGGTAATGAGTTGTTTATGACTTGTAGATGTGTTTACAATGAGTTGACAATGTGTTGGATAAAGTGTTCTTCTAAAGTTGTAGATCTATTTACAGTGAGCAGTGGAAGGAATGTTCATCAGTTGTCGATTTTCTTGTTTACATTGTTTTCGATTTGTAATTGCTATTAAAAAAATCACAGGCTGATGAAGGATGATTGTTCATGCGCTTTAATGATTTACTGTGGTAGCTTGTCTGAAAAAGTACTTAACTGCTTCATCTGTCAGCTTCCACTGCAAAAGCATCCAGTCACAATAGTTTTATTAGCACAGCATGGGCCATTTGTAAGAATCTTACACAGCTAAAAAATGTTAGTGCTTTCCTGTTCAATCTGTTGTATTTTGGTTGGCTGAGAAGAATTCCCTCTGCCCTGCACAAGTTCCAATGTTTTTAATATGCTCTAGGATGTACATTTGAAGATGTAGAGTACATACCCATGTACTATTTCTTACTGCTGCCACCTTCTCAAAAATATGCTTTTTTAGATAGTTTAGCTTATGGTTGTATGGTTTCTTTTAGTTTGTTTTTTAAATCTACTATCAGGCTATGCTCAGTTAGACCACATAAAGAAAATATGTACTGGAAAGTATTGAGTTGGTTGCAGGAACTCAATAGTCTGCAGAAATTTGACAAAATGTAGTAGTGTATACATTTTACTACCTCATTTGTTACGTCTATAATAATTTTTGTTAAAGATAAAAATTTTTTTACTTCTCATGTTAGTTTTACCAAGTCACATTCCCTTTTGCCCAGAAAAAGTATATATCAGAGGTTGTCTTATTTTTTTTTTTTTCAAACATTCACTGCCATGCTCCACACTGCCCCTTTCATCTTCTCTTGCAATACTTTACTAATCTTAATGACATTTCCTAAAAATAACGATAATAATCTTACAATGATTAGAACGAAATTTTCATGAAGGCAAATGTGGATTTTCCAATTAAACTGGAAGAAGCATTGTCTTTGACGAGAAACTGAAATTGTTTCTAGTTCTAGATTTACAGATAAAATAAGTAGTAAAAAAAAAAAAAATCCACTAATCCTGATTTGATCCTTCAGTTCACAGCTGTCTTGGTGTATACTCCTATCAGAAAGAGACTACACTGATGAAATCACATTCAAATGAAAAACATGCCCCACCACATCAGCTACACCAAATTAAAGCAAAACAATACTGCTGTAACCCAATATAACATTCAAAATTTTCAGACCTCCTTTTGTGGTCCTGTTGGAAAATTACAACAGATCAAAACATATGGGTTTGATGAAGTACTTCACTGACATTTCTGCACTGACTCTGATTGCCCATTGCAAAGCATGTTGGTGAGCTTCATGCCTTAACACATCCCCATCCCATTGCAGGACAGGACAGTGGTGTGGAGAAAACTGAGAAGACCTCAGCAGTAGGTAGGAGTCAGAAGGTAATAGGAGATGTGGGAGAGAAATATGGGAAGATCAAAGATAGGAACAGAAAAATCAGTTTTCTTAACTCTCCCCCTTTTCCATTTTTAAAAAAGCTCCTTTTCTTCAGCTGCAGAAAATCTGTGCCAGTAAATACAGAGTGTGGGCACTGTCATACTCTAATGAATACTTTGTTACTCATTTTGTTCTTGCAGCAATGGGCCTAGATCATGTATTATTGTGTTAGATGCATATTCTCCTTTAAGACTGCTGGGGTTTAGTATTAAATGCAGACAGATAGATAAGATGAGCTCAGCATTTTAGTATCATTCGGTAAATCTGGGGAAAATTCTGATTTTCTGAAAAAAGTGAAGGGTTCATCCTCATTTTTTGAAAAAAAATAAAGCAAACAGGTGAAAATCCTGCATCTTTAAGTTGTGTTTTTGACTAAGTTCTCCAAGTTTTCAAATGTATTCTCTGCGTGTTTAAGGAGATAAGTCTCCCCAGACACCTGACAAAATATTCTAATAGATGTCTAAGGTTTGGATTAGACAGCTATGCAGGTTGATTTTTTGAATCAGCAGAATTCATAGAATCACCAAGGTTGGAAAAGACCCCTAAGATCATCTAGTTTAACCATTCACCTATCACCAATATTTCCCACTTAGTCATGTCCCTTAGTACAACATCTAAATGCTTCTTGAACACTTCCAGGAATACTGACTCCACCACCTCCTTGGGCAGCCCATTCCAGCACCTACCCACTCTTTCAGAGAAGTTTTCCCTAACATCCAACCTGAATCCACCTGGCACAACTTGACACCATAGACAGATGAGCACTTAGAATTCTGAATGGTACTATCAATCTCAACAAATTTTAACTAGATTTCCTCAACAATAACATAGATAAGACCCTGGGTCATCAGATGACTTAACTACAAGTATTCCCCATTGAGTTGTTTGCTATATCTAGGGGTTCAATAAAGATTATTATTTGCTGTATGATATAAACATGGTTTATGATAAAATTACACATTAGAAAATTAATCAAGTATTTATACTTAATGTACAATCAATGAATGTATAGATGTTATAAATACCAAAGAGCTCAGCTAAGCTGTTATTATACCGGAGCAAAGAAAAGATAAGGTGCTCACCCGTATCCTGGGCTCGCTAAGAATCTCCAGAAGAGATCCTTCCCCACTGCTAGTCAGCTCTTAAATGGGTCTAGGAGACCCTTCCGGCAGCACAGGTGAATTGTCTTTACTTGTGCTCCCATGGCTGATTCATTGCTCGCCCCAGGTGATCAATCAGAGGTTCAGGCCGTGACTCAGCAGTTCCCATACACTTATCATCACAGTTACCTTCATACTTCAATAACCATATCTTGAACACTATCAATAATTACATTCTTGACTTTGTCTCTTTGTAGAAATATGCTATACAGGAAATGTAGTATAGCATACCTGGCATACATAAAGCCAAGAGCACCAGCTATCCTCAGGAGTAAAGATTCCCTGCAGGCTATCTACACTTTCAAAATATGCAGACAACACAGTCTCCTTAGCCTTGACCTGCCTTTTCATACTGCCTCCAATCATAGCTTGCCCAATAAGGCTATCAGCCATGTCCAACCAATAAGTGTGAAAGCCTTCCTCACTCACCTTTGTCTCAGATCCTGGAGATATATTGTAGCTGTTTTCCCTAGCAGAGCATGAACAGGTAAGCAATGAATCTTTTTCCATTTGAGCGCTAGCAAGGCTTAGGTTGCAACAAGGCCAGCCAAGTACTTGATACCTTGTTCTGTCAGACCAAGTGCTATGAAGTCACTCATGGCAGCGTTAGAACAGCAGCTACTGTTCTGTAGATAAAATTCCTCAAGCAGTTTGAATTGGTTTGATTAGCATCCAGAGACTATCCTACTGGACTCCAGCACAGTGGCTCTCTTTGTCACTAATGCGAACGCTGGGACTTAGATATTTAGCCCAACATTTACGCATCCAATACTTACAAAGATTCTTCTCTCCCCCTTCTCATCTACCTACATATCCATTTTCAAATCCACACCCTTATCCACACAGACCCATTTTCATATCAATATTTCTTTGCACCTATATTTACCTAGATATAGCTAGGCTATATTAATACTATGTTAATCATTCTATTATCACGATATTGCTAAGTTTTTATTTGAAAAGATCAAAATCATACAGTAGTTTCCATTACAATTAACTACAATGACTGCAATCTAAAGAAATTATATATTTTGGAAAGTAAGACATGCCCTCATTGTTCCCCAAATGAAAGAACGTGCAAAAAAAACTAAACCAGTAATGAGATCATTTGTGAAACAATGAGGGTTATTTAAAATAATATCCTCCATTCTCGAGCATAGGAAGTTCTGCACAAATGTGTGTAAGAACTTCTTCACAGTAAGGGTGATGGAGCACTGGAACAGGCTGCCCAGGGAGATTACGGAATCATCTTCTCTGGAGATATTCAAGACCCACCTGTACTCCTACCTGTGCAACATGGTCTAGGGAGCCTGCTTTGGCAGGTGGCTGTCAGGTGAGGTCTGAGATGACTGGAGGAAGGGTCATATCACTCCCATTTACAAGAAAGGGAGCAAGGAGGACCCTGAGAACTACAGGCTGGTGAGTCTCACCGCTGTGCCTGGGAAGAACAGGGAACCGATCATCCTGTATGACATGCTTGATCACATGAGGAATGAGCATGTGATCCAAGACAGCCAGCACGGCTTCACCAGGGGAAGGTCATGCTTGATCAATCTGGTGGCCTTCTATGATGGAGTGACAGCACTGGTGGACAAGGGAAAGGCAACCAATGTCATTCACCTAAACGTGAGCAAGGCCTTTGACATGGTCCCTCACCACATCCTTATCTCCAAATTGGAGGGATGTGCATTTGATGGGTGGACAACTTGATGGATAAGAAACTGGTTGAAAGGCCACAGACAGGGGGTGGTCATCAATGTCTCTGTGTCCAGGTGGAGGCTGGTAATAAGCAGCATCCCCCAGGGGTCTGTCTTGGGACCGGTGCTCTTTAACATCTTTATCAATGACATCGATGATGGGATCGAGTGCACC
>JAOWBP010002559.1:25597074-25607917 GCA_028571105.1 Tragopan temminckii | reverse complement strand
AGAATGGCCAGGGTTGGAAGGGACCACAAGGATCATGAATCTCCAACCCCCCTGCCACATGCAGGGCCACCAACCTCACCATTTAATACTACGCTAGTTAATACTAGTTTTCAAAGTGCCTAGAAGGTGCTAAATACCTCAAGAAATGCTGAATACCTTCTGCTGTTAGACAATTTGTATCAAAGATATGAAGAAAAACTAGTGTAAGCAAAAAAATTATACATTTCCATTCCATGATACTATTGCTTACTAAGCTTTCTTATAACAATGAATAATTAGTAAGAAAAAATGATTTTTATTAGG
This sequence comes from Tragopan temminckii, assembly GCA_028571105.1. Lineage (NCBI taxonomy): Eukaryota > Metazoa > Chordata > Aves > Galliformes > Phasianidae > Tragopan > Tragopan temminckii. Next base: position 25,607,614 of record JAOWBP010002559.1, on the reverse strand, counting down.
ATCTAATTAAATAAGACTGATAAAATATTTCAGTAAGTTAATATGAGGATCAGAAATTAAGATAAAATCATTTAAGAGGGATTCTAACCCTAACCAATATGATAGATGCAAAGGGAAACACTATTCTTCAAATGTCTACAGAAAAATCAATTACTTTAAAAACAAACAAACAAACAAACAAAAAAACAACACCAAAGCAAACAAACAAAACCTACAAAATCTGACTGGCATTTTGAAAATACAGTTCTCTTTTCATCATTTAGTTTGTAGAGCTGTGTTAATTCAAGTGGCCAGCAAGGTTAGAGTTAATAGGAGAGAACAATAAATATCTTCTTCCCTCCACCTAAGAAAAAATTTGTAACTATAGCCCAGTTCTACCTTAGGATATAATTCTGGTTACATCTTAATTTACAGAAATAATTAGATCAAATTAGACTATGGAAAGTTTAATTAACCAGACATAGTTTTGAATTAAAGTCTATTTTCAGTGGAAATTGGAAAATACCTAAGTAATTCAGTACTCATTATTTCATGATTTTGCATCAAGCATCATGGGGACTATAAGTAAGAAAATACAAAAACGAAAACAGAGATCTTCCACACTGAGATTTTACACTGTATTAGGATATCATGTGGCTCCTACAGAAAAAAATAAACTGGTTTTAGATGCTTGAGGGAGTGTATCGAGCCAACTTTCATTAGGGCAAAAGTTCATACATCCCATTAACTAGGTTCCAAATTTCATGTCATGATCTTTAACGCACCTTCACCATTCACACATTTAACATAATTCTAACTTTTTGTATTTTTTAAATTTGCACATAATATACTACTAATATGAAAGGAACCATTATGAAATATCTCACCCAGTGCAACACTGTCTGATTATAAGTTCTATTAGCATTCATTACAGTAAATTAATTTGTGTTAATATGGATATAATCTCATGATTTGATCAGAATTTGGAACCAATTACTTTCTACCTAATAAAAAGAGTTATTTCATACTAAGAGCTTCCTTTTCTTTTGAAGGTGTTCTTGAACATAATCACCACTCTGTGTGTTATGCAATCTGTAAACTAGCACAAGAATCATCTGTAATACACAATATGATCCAGCAAGATCCAGTTTATACAAGTCCCAATACTCAAAAAAGTTCTGGACTTCTTCACTGTCCATTTGAGTAACACATTCACAGGATAGTAATCTAATGTAAGTGAAGAGGATAAAATAAACAATTCCGTTTATATTGTCTGAAATAATTTCTGTCCAATCAGAAAATCTGAATATGGTACACACCCATTTTAAATCTTTAGCTGTGGTGCTTACACTGAAGATTATATAAATTGGTCTGGCAACACTGATTTAAATGGAAACATATACTAAAGTTGTTAAGGATCAGTTTCTAAAATGTGTTTATGAAAATATGTTGAGAGAAGTTTGGAACAGACTTTAACACTCTGGTTTGTGTTCACCAGTACTCTACTAATCAAATAGTTTCACTGAACTCAATAGGACCTATTACAGATGAAGGCATGAGATGAGTATTGGTCTGGTTACTAGAAAAGTAGTGTTACAATTGCTTTCCTTTTAATGACTGGAAACTCTTTAAAACATTCATCCACGTTTTTGAAGGAAGAGAGTAATGTCAACTAAAGTCACAAGTCTTAGTGGAGATATCTTTTTCAATTTCATTAAGAAGTTGACAAAAAACTGTTCTCTGCCTTTAAGGCGAAACCCATATGCAAGAAAACGCATCTCTCAATTGACACAGCTACTGAGAAAAAACAGTTTACATATGAAATTTTATTATTATCTGTCACACATTTATCCATATACTTTTGTTACCAATTAGCAGAATTCGCCTTTAATTATACTTGGTAAGAATTGTTATAAGGGATTTCTATTCAGTATTTCAGAATAGAAACTCAGTTTTTTAGACTCTTTAGACATAGAAGTGACTGCTGACAGCTGTTCTAAGAATAGTCTAGCTAAAGTCTGAAATACAAGTGTGTATGAAGCGAAGGTGTAGCATGGAATTCCTTGAAGTGGAAACAATTGCAACTGACATTCACTGATGCTTCCTGAAGGTTTATGGGGACCACACAGTGGATATGAGTACCCTGAGGTGGTGGGTGTTGGGTTTCAGCAGTGGCAACAGTGACAGTGACCATCTCTGCTGGTACAGTCTTTTAAAAGCACAGCATGCAGGTTCTTGTTCATCGCTGGTCAAAATGCATGGCTAATGGTGGTGACCATATTGAAGAATGTGTTTTCTAGCTGAGAATTTGCTCTGTCAAATAATGTTCTTGTGCTCCTTGTTGAAGTTTCTGTGAAAATAACTAGGAGGCATTACTTTTGGAGTAACCTACGTACAATTTCCTCCTTTTGCTTTTTGATAATTAAAGATACAATATGGAAATAATATGGAAATAGTCATGGAAAAGTCACAAAAAAATATTCTAGACTGTGCATTCCAAGAAAAAATAAGTGTCTTTCCACTCGATCTCAAAAAGGAAGCCAAGTTGAGTAACACTGAACTCCACTTCTCAGTTAGCTATTTGAGGCTACCTGGACAGGTCTTCAGATGACATCTGTTCAATTCTACTCTGAGGGTCCTAACATTTTCAGTATGCTGTTGAAGAACTCACCACAAAGAGCCTGTTTTGGAATGAGATGGTTATAAGTAAGGAATGACAATATTTTTCTTACTTTTAAAATGAAAATGGCATTTACTCCAAGTTTGGGTTTAATTTGGAATCTTGCTGTTGCTGGTTTTCATACCTTTAAAATTGTTTGCACCAGCACAGATCAGGGGAAGGAATTCAACACTATGTTTGCATATGGTATTCATATATGGACAGCTACATGCTAATTTCTTTTAGGAATCACCAATTTATACTCATTTAATGTACTCAGTCATTACATGTAACATGATCACAGCTTTAATTCAGTGCTCTGATCTGAACATTTTTGCTTATTTTACTCTGTTGCCTCTAGCTTGATACAAATTTCATTTTGGAAACATGCTTTGACATTTTCCTCTTCTTTAACTGACAAGTCATATCACAAAGCCTATAAGGAAAGCTAATATAAAATGTTCATATTTATAAGCATTTTCTTTGAATAATTACACGGCTTTTTATGAACCAGAGTATTGGTCTGAAACAATATGACATACATTTGCAGTGTGTCATCAACTAATGATCATCATCGTACAGCTGAAGGAAAGAAAGACTCTGGATTTAAACTATTTGTGAGACAAAGGGAAATTTAGGTTTTCTTTTTTTTTTTTTTTTTTTTTTTTTTTTTACTTCTCCTTAACCTGATCCTTGTATTTTTGTCTGAAGTAATATAAAATAATTTTATGCTCTCTGTGTATGCTACCTATAGGTGGAATCATCTCACTCTTTATTTTCATAAATTTTCATCATTTACACGAGAAGGTTTGGATTTCTCACATAAAAAACATTCTCTAAGACTCTGTATCATTGTAGAGTTTCCATAACTTCAAGAACTCTTATTACCTATGTCTTTTATGTCATATCTTGGCCTGTGTAACATTTATATTACTGTTTGACAATGACAGTGTAACATCTTTGAGTGTTTGATAGGGGATGAAGTCATCTTCATGCTATTTAAAGATGAGATTTTATCTGATTTTTAAAGGATTTTACTGACACATTTTCTGATACAAACAGCCTTGCTGAATTTCCTTATATTAGGTAAGGTAATGTAAGGCGGGAACCTCCAAATTCTTCATCCAATTCTGCATCCCAATTAGGGATCACAACTCATTTCAATAATATTTTCTCTTTACTACTACTGAATGCCCTGTACCTGCCCCTGCTCTCATTATGGAAAGAGTAAGAAGACAGTGTTGACTGCTTAAGTTTCATTGTTCAAGGGTTGTTATTTTTCCCATTTACAGTGTAGAAATGAAGCAGGCTGACATTGGCACTTTCAGTCGGTATATGTCTAAGCTTTCCTGGAGAAACTCCAGTATAGACCTTTGCTATTATCCAGATTAGCTGACTTAGTGTGTCAAGTGTTTGAATTTTATTTTTTTATTCCACTGTGTTCTTCCAAGATTAGCCAGAGCATATGTTGATTGTGTCTTAAAGAAAGAATTTACCTAGGCCAAAGACTTGACTTTATCTGCCTGGATCATTCTGAAGGACAAATGGAAGATCTTAGGAGCCAAAATGTTACTTTCCTTTGGCTAAAAGTGTAGTGGAAAATTCCAAGATATAGGCACTTCTCATCTGACACTCAAATGTCTGAGTTTAGCAGTGTAGTACTGCTCTTGCAAACATCCATGTATGGTTTGTTTCTATATGTACAAATAGAAAGAGTCTATCAAGATCTTTCCATACTTGGGCTGCAGTTTGAAGTAGCATAATTTATTTTTCACACCAAAAACCTAAGAATTTGGGTTATTTATTTAAGGAGTATGAGGGGAAAAAAAGAATTTACCTTTTGAAATAATTTTTCTCCTTTAGTATCGCATATAATATGACCACATCTTTTGGCATGATTGGATACTGTACAGTTAACTACATTATCTTGTTAGGACAGTTATACTCTCTCATATGACAATGACTTGCAATATGTAGTCACTGCCTTCTGGGGAAAAGAGAAAAAAAAAACAGCAATTACCGTACAGTACTCGAATATGCCTGCCAACAGCAGAACAGTGATTTGTGAGACACATCAAGAGCTTCTGGCAAGATCAATCTTGTGAGATCCTTCTGATAGAGGAATAATGAGTTGACAAAGACCAATGTTCAGTTAGGCCCAAGCCCAATAAGATTACTGTACGGCATCATCAATATTGTCTGTGTTTGGAAGTGACACAATCAGAAGGGAATCAATTGTATTTTCCACAGCACTGTCACACATGATTTTAAACTTCATCTCACAGCAGTGTAGGGAAGCTTGCAGATGTTGGCAGATTTTTGCTAACTTAAGGGATGTCATTATTAAGTAGGAACTGTGCACGATAGTAATTTGTGGTTCTGTGTGTTCCGTCATATCATCTCTGTATTGAGGAGAGAGGAGAAAGAAAAGATGCAGTAGCCGGAGGGATTTGTCTGTTATCACCCTCATTTCACTGTGATTGTTGAAAATATCATGTGATCCTAAAGGCCCAGATTGTTTTCTAGGGAAAGATTAATTTGGGCTATGTATCAAAGCAATTTTACACAAGCAAGAGCAAATGTCACTATTTTTAAAAAAGACAACAATGAAAACATTTTGATTCTCTGATAATAGATTTAGAATATTGATGACCTCATTTGTGAATAATAGCCCGTATCTAAGAGCTTACCATCTATATTTAAAACAACGGGGTTTTTTTTTGGAAACAGTTTCCTCAGTCTCACCATAGTTAAACATTCTGTCATGGAAAACTGTCACCTATGTATGCTCTGTAATCCACTTACATGTCTATGCAGTTTTCTACAATGTAGCTTAGTATACTGCATAGTAAACAAAAAATAAAATACCAGTTTATAAATAATAGCTCAATTTAAATTAGCTTATAAACACATTTTATAAGTTATCTTCTATATAGTAAATTTCTGTTTAATATTTTTGAAAATAGAAGAAGCAACTAAGAAGTGGTTTCTTCTGTAAATACAAAAGAGTCTTTGGATGCTAAAATTTTCCTTTTTTTTCCCTACTTTTTTTTCATATTCTCACTAGCATTATTTTCTCTGCCATGTATGCTTGTTCTAGAGAATAGGCTTTTAATTTTTATGAAAAAAAGTAAATCTAAAATCCCTGAAGACAGAAGTCATATTTTACTCATAAAATTCAATAACAAAGAGAACAGAAATAAAAATTTCTCTTAATTCTGGGTAGCAGAATTTGTTAATGTTTGCATAAAATTGTTTTGATACACAGTGGTTTATTTGACGGTGGATAGTATGTTTCAGCCGTGACAACAGTAACAGCAATGCAAAGATGTCAGTCACAAGTTCTATGCTTCTTGTGCTACATATGTGACAACTGAATTGATTTTCCTCCAAAGTAGAACAAAGACCAGGACCTCCTATTATACACTCATGTCTTCACAAGCGAGGAGGTTCACTCCACAGAATTTAAAATAAGGGTTGAGGCCAAGTAATATCCTGACAGAGCTCAAGGATTGTCATCAGTGGCACAGAGTCTGACTGTAGGCCTGTAAGTAGTGGTGTTCCCCAGGCACTGATGCTGGGTCTGGTCTTGTTCAACATCTTCATCAGTGACCTGGATGAAGGGACAGAGTCCAGTCTCAGCAATTTTGCTGATGATACAAAGCTGGGAGAAGTGGCTGACACACTTGAAGGCTGTGCTACAATTCAGCATGACCTGGACAGATCTGAGAGTTGGACAGGGAGGAACTTGATGAGGTTTAACAAAAGCAAGTGTAGAGTCTTGCACCTGGGAGGAATAATGGCACACATCAGTACAGGTTAGCAGATGACGTGCTGGAGATGAGCTCTGTGGAGAAGGATCTGGGGGTCCTTTTGGTCAAGGCCAGTGGTATCCGGAAGTGCATTAAAAAGAGCTTGGCCAGCAGGTCAAGGGAGGTGATCCTGATGCTCTACTCTGTCCTGGTGAGGCTACATTTAGATTACTGTGACCAGCTCTGGGCCCCACAGTTCAAAAAAGACAGGGATCCCTTAGGAGTCCAGCAGAGGGCCACAAAAATACTAAACTGCCTGGAGCACCTCCCATATATGAGGAAAGGCTGAGTAACCTGGGTCTGTTCAGCCTGGGGAGAAGACTGAGAGGAGATCTGATAAATGTTTATAAATATCTAAAGGGAGGTAGGAGGCAAAAGGATGAAGCCAGGCGCTTCTCAGTGGTGTGTAGTGATAAGACAAGGAGTAATGATCTAAAACTTGAACATAGGAAGTTCCATACTAACATGTGGAAGAACTTGTTTATGGTAAGAGTTGTGGCCCATTGGAACAGATTGCCCAGACAGGTTGTGGAGACTTCTTCTATGGAGCTATTCAAGACCCATCTGGATGTCAATCTGTGTAACCTTTTGTAGGGTACCTGCTTTAACAGGCGGGTTGGACTTGATGATCTCTTGTCCCTTCCAACCCTGCAATTCTGTTCTTCTATGATTTGGAAGAGCAACATCCAACACTCACATAAAAAAAAATTCATGTGTATGAACAGAAATACATTTAATTGCTTGAATCACTTTTACAGTTATAATTGTAAATGAAGATTTTTCTATGTAATATGTCATACAGAGAAATTTATGAAATGATAAGTGCTGAAGAACTGGACAGGTGAATCTCATCTGTATTGTTTCCTCCCCTTACACTTTCTGTTCTTTATTTTTATTTTCTTCCTTTCTATATGTTGCCAGTAAATGCACAGGTATTTCTAATAAGTAAGCTACTTTTCCTAGTGTGTATAAAGGGATATCATCTGCTACATAATTATGAATAATCACAGAGTGTTTTCAAATAATTTCCTAAAATAATATCCACATACTGTAATTATGGTTCATCTTCAGTAAGAAGGACATGAGAATCTCCAAAAGTAATCATGATTATATTTTTTGAAGGCCTGGGATCTCAGTCCAAGGCACATACTGCATCAAGACACAATAGCTGAAAATGCAATACCTATCTTGAACATTGCCACATTGACTTACAGAATTGTGCCCTTGAGAAAAAGAAAAAGACAGAGCCATGCAGTGACAGAAATGAAATAGAACTGTCAACTAGTAATTTTTCATAGTCCATCAAGTAAACTATTAAAGATATAAGAGCCAGAGAGTTCTTGGGCAAAGGTTGTTAACCTGCTACTCCAAGGGCAGGTCACATCACATTGCTAAAACTGTTAGTAAAAGATAAACCCATGTTCACTATGAAACTTGACATTGCTGGTTTTCAGCCTCACCTTTAATATTATATACTTGCAGCCAGGGACATAGCTGGATAAACTAATAATTCAAGAGTTAACAAGAGTTATTATTGATGTTAAGAACACTGCATGCTGAAAAATCATATATTTGTCATCAGATAATGTGAATCTGATTTTCACATTACCTTACATACATTTTTCATAAATGAATGATGATCAGATGACTACAGCACCTCCCCTAAAAGCTTGGGCTCTTCAGCCTGCAGAAGAGAAGCCTCCAAGCAGACCTTATAGCAGCCTTCCAGTATCTGAAGAAGGCCTACAGGAAAGCTGGAGTGGAACTGACTGTTTATAAGGGCATGTAGTGATGGGACGAAGGGAAATGGTTTTAAACTGGAAGAGGGTAGATTTAGACTAGATATCAGGAAGCAACTCTTTGCTGTGAAGGTGGTGAGACGTTGGAACAGGCTTCCCAGTGAAGTTGTGAATGCCTCCTCACTGGCAACAAGGCCAGGCTAGATGCACTTTTCAGAAACCTGGTCTAGAGGGAGGTGTCCCTGCCTGTAGCAGGAGTGTGGGAAGTAGATGATCTTAAAGGTCCCTTCCAACCCAAACCATACTATGATTTAATGAATGTGTTCTCTGTTATCTTGTCCTAGTTCAAATATATAAATATATATATATGGGTGGTGTTTTTTTTGTTTTTTTTTTCTCCACAGCAATGTTACTTCTTTGAATGCACAAATGAAAAGGCCAAACTAACAACAAACTGCCAAAGCTTAATCCCTCATCATGAAATTAGCTTTAAAAAAAAAGTAACATTTAGAAGATTAGTATATTTTGGCTCTTTTTATTTGCCATCCAATTTTGAATAATCATCTTTTCCTCGTGAAGACAATAATTAGAAACCATTTTTCTCCTCTATTTTCCTGACTCTAAAGTCTAGTAGTTTCAGTTAATATGACCTAGTATAAGACATACAAATAAAATCATGAGAGATGCTAACAGAGTACATGCAAATATCTCACGTTCAGGTGAGATGTAGAGGCTTGTTAGCCTTATCCCTGACACAGATGAAATACAACAAATACGAAATGAACTTACAACACTTCCTACCTCTAAGCCATACACCAGTCACAATTTCTGGAAATTTAGAGCTTTCCTAACTACAAACGAAGCTAGTGAATTTCCATAGCTCTAAAAATTTAATCCCTTAGAATTGTACAGGGGTTTGACAGATGTTAATATAAAGAAAATTCTGCTTCCATAACACAAAATCATATGCTGAAATCCATGCCTGGTTACTGAATACCATAGTACTGTGTAAGATTTAGTTAGCTTAATCACTATGCTATCTAAACATAAGCGATTGTGGTTGCCTACTAATTATTCCTAGATAGTGCTTAAATACTCAGGCACAGTTCAAGAAATCACAGAAATTATGCCTTTATCCTGTATCTACTATTTCATTATGGAGGACAATGAAGGTCAGACTGCAAAGACTTTTTGAAAGCTACACAAACTTCATGTCATATTCATCCACATCCATTGAAATATGTGGGATGCACTAAAAGTAATGCCTCCATCTTTTTCCATGGAAACTACAACAAAGTACAAGAATACTATGTGTTAGAGAAAATTCTCAGCTACAAAACACTATTCTTCAACATAGCCATCACCATTAGTAATGTGTTTTTGTCAGTGAAGAACAAGAGCCTTAATGCCACACTTGTAAAAACATACACCAGTGGAGGTGACCCACTGCTACTGTTGCCACAGCTGAAATACACCACCCACCATCTCACTGTGCTCATATTCACTGTTTGGTCTCCATCACTATTCAGCAAGCAACAACAAATATCACTGGCCTCTACTGATATCCCACCAACACCTGCGTCTGACATCTTAGGCCAACATAATAAAATATGAAGCAGTAATTTCAGAGCAGCCCTCATATATACATACAACTTCTTATGTAGATCAGAAATTTCAATCTATAAACTGTTTCTAGGCCTCTGAATTTAGAGACAAACTCCATAAATCCTCAAGTTTATGTCTTAACATGGATAAACTTCTGATGAATTACCATTGAGTGGAAATTACTGATTAGTTAAAGACAAACCAGCACAATTTTCTGTTCTGTCAGAATAAAAAGTAAAAATTCTACATTGCTTTTCTATTTAAATCATTTTTGAAGTAAATATGGCTAAATGCCTTTTGAGCTGCAGTGGCAGGTCCATCTTGACTTCTACCTTTCCTGAGGATTCAGAATATCCTGGGACTTAAGGTTGTTTGCTTTTAGAAGGAATGAATAAGAAATATTTGAATATAATGTTCTAAAAACCCACTGCAGGTAGCAAGACAAAACAAGCAGTGCATCCTGCACTGAGGGACTCAAGACCTGGAAAGGAGTCTTTTTGCCCATAAGGGGCACCACAGTACATGTATCAAAGGCCTGGAGAACAAGGAATTGGTATCAAATCCCACAGAAGGACAAACGTGGCAAATAAGAGCTCAATGAATTGCTATATAATCACACTGCAAGGAGAAACTTTCTCAAAAAAAAGTGAAAAGTTGGACAATCACCTGCTGTCTCGCTCCAATTTATAGGAGGGAGAGGAGGTTCTTTTAATATCTGTATACCCGGCATGAGATTAAGAAACAAC
>JAOWBP010002559.1:25582437-25596974 GCA_028571105.1 Tragopan temminckii | reverse complement strand
AGGGTCATGAGTGCAGGGTGTGGTAGTGAAAGAGAGAAGAAAGAAAATAACAGAAAGGCTGTGAAAATACGAAGGGAAAGTTAATATTCTCCTCTCACTAAAAAACAGCTAGATGGAAGTTTATTTTCTTCAGAAAATGTAATTTGCATATTTCTCAAGTTCCAGCTAGGGCACTGCCATAATTCATCTCTGCTTTTTGGAATGCTACCCTTTCTCCTCCCAAATCATGTTTTATTTTTTAAAAAAGACATATACATTTCCTGTGTTCCAGTTCCACAACATGTCAGAAAAGCTGTTTGGTTTTTAATTGATTTATTCCAAGTGATTTGGGTTTTTGTGGTGTTGGTGCTTTAACATAGAACAGTTTCTTCTTGAAGATGCTTTATATGTTCATGGGAATGATTTCTTATATCTGAGTTTTTAAATTTTTACAGAACCTAACTTACATGTGTCCTCAGAACCGCCACATGTATGTGTTTCTTTGTCTGGTTCCTGGTAACTGATTAAGGGTGTACTGAAAAGCTGGAATAATTCTCATCAGCTTCTATGGATAATGGAGTCTACAAGAATTGCTCCAGATATAGAGCAACTTTGGCAAATCTCATTGTTTTTAAGTTATATTGCAACATAAATTTAGCTGGAAAGTACTGCTCAATTTAAGACAGAAGTACTGCAGAGCAGACCGAAGAAGAAAAGCAATAAAGCTTTGTACTTTTCTTCTCATAATTGGTGATTTTCTAATGAAGAAAACAAACATATAGAATGATCTTTAAAATGGATGAATAATTCAGAGAATGAAACATTTGTGCTTCAGATTATGATGCTTTCTACTATTTTGCAGAGATGTGGATGTCTTGAAAGATGTCTCAATTTTCTGAGAAAAGGAGTAATTTTGACTTAAAAATAGATTTAGTTCTTGTAAGCTAGGGAAACTTTCATTCAAACTTAAAAATACAATGTATTTATTTATTTATTTACCAATTTTGTTGTTTGTTATATGTTTGTAAAAAAATATATAGATTTTCTTTGGGCTAATTTTCTTTCAGATGTTGTATGCATTAGTTTGCTGATCTGGTTCCATTGCTATTTGTAAATGACCAAAATAAAATTTGGTTTGTTAGCCCGTCTTTGATATGAGAAATGCCTCTTTGCGTTAAAGACGTGTATTTGGATACTTTAAAATTACTGTGAGATAAATGATACTTCATGATTCTCTGAGATATATTAGTTTCTTGTTGTACTATGAAAGCTGATTCTAATTTGGAATATTTTTCAAATTCTTAGTTCTGATGGGAAAAAGATGAATTAACAAATCTAGTAATTGTCTTTAAAACATTTTCCTGAAACTACCCTGATAATTCATCTGTCAACATTTCATCACTATTTATTTCTACAGACCAACTGATTTCAGTGGTATTTATACATCTTTTGAAAATCTGGCCTTATATATAGGACTTCCAAAAAAAAGTATTACAGTCATAGTAAAAACTGCTCAGAATAGGAGGACAGATTAAAAGACAGTAAAGGAGCATGTCCAAGAAATATGAAGACAAAGGAAAAAAAAACACGAATCTTTAAAAAAACCATCTGGTCTGAGAGAGAAATCCCTGTCAACCACGTAGGGCATCTAGCAGAAAGGCAAAATTATGCAAGAGTGATCTAATTTAAAGAACCTTACAGAGGAGAATAGAGCATTAAATTTCATAAAAAACAATCTGTATCCTACAATAGAGATACTGATTTTGGCATCTATAGATGGCACTGAACCACTGGAGGATGTTTCATCCTGGAGAACACAGAATGAAAAACCATTCAAGTAGAGTAACTAGCTGACTAAACTCTGTACTTTACAGTCTATAAAAAGTGTTAAATGTCATACAGACATGGACTTCCAATAAATAAGTTAATGTAATCATTCTTTCTCTGCTTTATTTAACTCAAAAGACTATAAAGTTTCAGCTGAGCAGTGCAATACTGCTCAGTGAAGAAGAGGTGCCTTTAACGTGTCAGCCTCAGCAGGGTTCGGGTCAGAATAGGACACTGTTTCTTTAAGATTGTCTTGTTCTAATACCACCACTCTCCCTTTGGAAAATATTGGTGAGGAGTGGAGAGAGAGCCTAATAAAGACAATGGTAGATTTAAGTGTCACCACCAGCAGCCATGTATATTTTTGCATATTTGATATAGGTATGCTGCACCCTTCTAGATGTTTCTGTGAGAGAAGATAGAAAATCTTGGCTGTGTACTTCCTGTTCTCTGTGATGAAACTGCTGACTTACCAGTGTAATTTTAAGGGGAAGAAGCTGGACTCTTCATCTCTTTTGCTCTTAGCAGTGGACCTAAAGATAGAGAGATGTTAGGATAGCTTTTATTTTATAGTAGAGAGCCCTTTGACTTCTGACCAGAAGAGTACATTACAATACCTTGACTGTTATTTTTTAATGAGGCCATCACAGCAATTTGTAAGGTCTCAAGAATTAAATGTAATATGCCCTCCCACCAAAAAGTATTTATTAATGTTTATCAGGAAGCATTCAGACAGATGATTCAAATCTCTCTCATCTAGTACTAGTATAAAGAAAAAGGTTGTTTTGAAAAAAAGTTTGACAGATGTATAGACAGGTCATGTATTGGAGAGTTTAGATTGATGTTAAGAAGTAGTGTTTACCTTTCAGTGCACACAAATGCCTCCCTAACTCACCCTCAACATAAAATCCCACTAAACTACAATGCAGCTTTAAGGATTCTCTCTCTTCTCTTTTGTGATGGTAATTCAGGCCCATCATGGGCACAAAAGTTATAGGTATAGTCATTTGAACAAGCTCACAGGATTTTTAGTAAGCCCTCGGAAAGCTACATTCAAGCCTCTTAAAAACAAGTCTGTTGTGCACTGCCAGGCTATGGAAGGCACGGTGAGGTAGGCCGATATAAAAATAAATAGCGACGAGTCTGTGTGGCTTAAAGGCTTCATCACCACTTAACTTACAGAGACAACTAGACAAGTTACCTGATGGTATTCCCCACTGCTCTGGATAGCTCAACATGACCTGTATCTGCAACTAGCAATAATCCTCATTCACTAAAATGCTTTCACTCAGACTTTATGTACTTTTACATAAATATAAATGTAAGCAATAATGTAGCTATAAAAGAGGTAGATTTCCCACCTTTTAAATTCTTGTATTGAATAGTACTTCTGTAGAAAAATATTTTCTTGTATTCCACAAATTTTATGTAGAAAAATATATGCTAAAAACCTTAAAACTTATATTTTATTTGAGATTTCTCTATGGATACTAATGGAGAAAAAAATCCTCACCAAATACATACTTTTCATTATGTAGCTAGATAACCTATCAAATAATATATATATTTTTTCTGGATTTATATTGATTCACCCGGCTATAAATACAAATTATAGGATATGACATTATGATAATAAGACAAAAAAAAAAAAAAAAAAAAAAAAAAAAAACAAAACAGGGAGGAAACTTCTTTGTTTGCAAATATGAAGCATTAATTGTGTTCCTGCGAGGTAATCTGGATGAAGCTTCTGCTAAGCAAATTAGATATAAACTGAAGGTGAGGGCAAAGGGGTTGCCACAGCGAGAGAGCATCGAGTGACAGGCACTGGGACCTCCGATGCATGGCTTGTAGAGCAGATGTTCACAAGGATGCAGTGATTATTGAACTGGTAATAAAAAAGCATCAGCTTACAGGCAGCCACGATGGATGCTGGTAATTATAAAGCATCCCCTGGGAGGAAAATGACACAAGTCAGCCGCATCTCTGCAATCACAGGGGCATAATTAAAGCTCTAGTAACAGTTGTTAATAGGGTGCAAATAAAACAGGGAGAAAATTTAAACACAGTCTTTTTCTTTTTTAAAGAGACGGCAAAGGACAATGTAATTACAGAGATTGCATGCTTTTTAATTTCATGATGCAGTAAACAAAAGGCCTTTAATGTATTTTATACATGCATCTACAGACCATATCAAAAAAACAAGACATTGGCTGTATGATGTGATGGAAGAATAGAATTTTTCTTCTTTTTTTTTACAAGAATGAATCTATTTTAATTTTTAAAATAAGAAAAACAAATATATAAAGAAAATGTAATGTGGTTAAATATTGAGCCATTTCATTCTCGCAGGAGAGGAACAGCATCAATACATATGGTTAGCTATTGTGTGTGGTGTTACTGTAGACATGATAATATTAAGGTACTAGGAAAGCAGGCTGTATAAGTCAAGGTATTATCTCTTATTAATGTCAGTGGGAAAAAAAACAGTATTTCCCCATTTTTACACTCTTCAGGTGTTTTTCAGGTAATTTAAAGTATATATTTTTAAATCAAATAGTATAACTTACGGGCTTAATGATTTATGAACTGTTTCTGCATTTCATATCTAGAACACTAAGGATTTTATAATCAATTTTAGGAGAAATCCTTATGAGATAACTAAAAAAAAATGTAAAATCTAGCTGTCATATATTCAAACAATTAATCAAATCACATTTTGGTACAGAGTGAAGGAAGTGTCTTTGGTTTAAATCTTTCTAAATTCAAATACTTTCATCTAATACTATAATTAGTCAAAAAACACATCTATATTTATCAGAAAATTTTGACAAAGTTTTTGGAATCTCTCTCATCCTCCAATATTCTTTACAAATTTTATTTTCATATTCTTGGTGTATTAACTGGAGTATCATTTTTTCACAGTGGAATTTATCCCAAAAGCAGATCCTACTCAAGAAGAGTGAAATTCTTTAATACTAGACTTGAACATATTTCTGAATCTAAGCTTTGTCATCTTATATTTATTTGTACTTTTGTTTCTTTCACTGTCATGTAGAATGTTTAGTAGTGAACACTCTCTCAGGGCTCTTTCTTCTTACAGTTTATGCAGCATAGAACAGTATATATTGGCAGCCTCAAGCTCAATTTGTTGTCAAATATTCAAGAACCTTTCTATTGTTTCTGTTTCCATCCAATACATATACCAATGAGGCCTATTGAGATATTTTTAGTTACTGTTCAATTTCTTTGTTAAAGACACACAGCAAATTTGCCTTTTGTGACCACAATGTAAACAAACACTGAGAAAAAGTTTTTTGTTCTTCACTGACAACACACACACTTAAGAGGAACTTTCCTTTTCCTAACTCTTATGAGGGCCGAATCTGTGCTTTGTCTCTCACAATGTCTCACACTTTCTGATTCCTTGAAAACACACCTGAATCACTAGAGGTGCAACCCAAATCCCATTGAATCCCTTTGTGATCAATGGAAAACCTATTTCACAATCTGAAAGATTTAGCATACTGATCCATAGCTGAAGTTTAGTTTGCAATTATTAAACAAGGGAGTATTTCACTTTTTTTTTGTAAGAATAAATTAAGAATTTCCAGTGAGAACTGTGATTAATAGCTACCATTGCTATCTGCAGCATATCAACATTAAGATATTAGAAATCATTGCTAATTATCAATGTTTTATATTGAAAATACAGCTAATATTAATTACAGCAGACAAAAAATATGTGTAATGTAAAACACTCATGCAGCATTTAATGAAGGAAACCTGGAGAGACTTCAATCAGATGCCAGACATTGTGCATGGATATAAAATATTCCTTATTAAAGGATATGAAAGAATCAACACCAATCATATTATCCTAGGCTTATATCATTTAAATGATCAAAATGTTAAAAATTATGAAGTGTACTATATTCTGACAAACCACTGAAAAAGCACTGAAAGAATAGCATTATTGGCTACTTACTAGTTCCCATACACAAAAAAGATTCTCTTTATTTATGCTTTATAGAAAAAAGAAAATACAAAACCCTTCATTTGAAATACTTTGCTGATTCAGAATGACGCAGCTAGAACTTCTGATAATATCAGGTATTAAAAAAAAAAAAAAATCAAATAACATTATTATCAATATGTGTAAATACAATAAAATTTCTATCCTGAAAATCCAAGTAGATTAAAAGACATTTGAAAAGTAGTCACAAGAAAATTTTTCACACGTGGTTATGTACCCTCAAAAAACTTAAGTTAAATGCTGAATAATAAATAGAAGGAACAATTGGACTAAGAAACGTTAAAGATTCAGCTCCTTGATATACTTGGCTTAGATGCAAAACAAGAAATTGATTACACTGTGTATTTATGCTAACTTTAATACAGTAAATTTTACATAGCTCTTTTTTAGCCTGTTCGTGTTGCATATCTGTAAGAACTGCTCACATTCCATCCCTGCATCTGACACAAGACATAAATCCCATTAGATAACGAAGGATTAATAGATTAAATGTCCAGCATAAAGAGCACCCCTATAGGTCATGAGCGTGCCCAGTTCTACTGGAATAGCACCTTAAAGTTGGAAGGCTTAACAGAGAACATACTGTGTAATTCAGCAGTGTTTCAACACTACTGAAGTGATCTTGATTATATAGAAATAGAACCTTATATACACAGCATAAAACTGAAGTGTCATGAGTTTTATAGTATGATTACTATCAGATACACTACCAGACATTCATAAGATTTCCTCCCTGCTACATAATTATTTGCAAATAACAGAAATATCTGTCTGCAGAAATCTGTGCAATTATCAGTCAAATAATGGACTCTATATTCACCAAATTCACTCACTTTAAGAAGTTTGCCACTAAGTGGTCAAATTTCTGTCCAATTCCTGCTCTCTGAGGAAGAAATAGTAACACCAGAAAAAAGCTCATAGAACCTGATGACTCTATATCCATTGGATGTTCTCATTCAAAGAAAGTTTGCGAGGTAAAGATGGTACTTGAAATGTAGTAGATAGTACAAGAGCATTTATTCTATTCTTGCTAGCTTTCCTTTCTTCACAAAGGTGATGATGAGAGTCAGTGCTGCCAACTTAGGCACTTTAATCAGCTATTTTGTAAATCCAAGTTCCTGGTCAGTTTTAATTTTGAATCTGCAGATAGGTTAGGAAAAATGGGCAGTCTTGTTTCCTCTTCTAAATCTTCAGGGGCTTCTTTATCAGGATTTTTGTTGCACCTACTCAAAGAAGAGCATCTGTGTCAACAGCTTACAGGCTGGTTTGGTCTGGTTCTGTGACTATGCCAGGAATTTTATCTCCTCGGAACGCAAAGTCCTCTGGGGGCAGAATGCAGGCAATGATCCTGCTACCTCTCACACTACATGATGTTATGATGTGGAATACCAATAACCAAAAAATTATAAAACCATGACAATCTGTTCTGAGGATTTCTAGCTCTTATCTCCTACAGAAACAGTAATATGGCCTATTTAAGGATAACTGGTGACTCTGCACACCATGAGTTTGCACTGTGTTGTTGGCTGCAATTAAAGCTGGTATCTGCCAAAACTAGCTGTGTTTATGCTGAAGCATTTATTGATAGTCATTATATTTTTACACCATTTGCTGAGATTTTCAGTAGAAAAATGCAGGTCTATATTTATACTATTATAATGACATTGACATTCAACTTCTTATAATGTCTTCATTTTTTGAAACAGCTATCAATTGCTAGATTAATGTTACTGTCTCCAAAACTTCCTATGATTTCTAGCCAAATTCACATCCGGTTACATTTTATTACTTACAACAGTCTTGGTACCTGTCATCTTCATCGAGAAAAATGTGTCCGCTCCAACAGATTATTTTACAAGAACCTATATACTACTGAATTTTTTGATGATTATTTCATGTAATTTGCTACATTTTTCATTCTCTCAGTGGAATCACTACTATTAATTAATTCTTATGTCAATTAGCACAACAACTTATTGCATCATCTCCTTTGAGGTAGTCCTTGCTATCAACAAATATCGAAGTTTTCATCTGCAGCTTATGAGACTGGATCCCTTCAAGATCAAAGATGTTGTTTGGTTTTTGTGTTTACAAAGATTTTATGGAAATCTTTTGTAAAATGTTATTTATAATAACTGTATGACTCTGGCATATACAGATAAGTATAGAGCATTTCTGCTGTTAAACTGTGCAAAAGTACAACAAAAGATTTCCCCTTAGTAGTCAATATCAGTAATTTATTTTAAATATTTTTCTTGGTGTAGATGCACTATAGGCTCGTATCTGTTAATGCAGTTACTTCACAGTAACTGCAATAAAAAGGGAGTAAATGGAAATCCTTACATCAGCTAATGTTTCTTTTATGGTTCTTGACCTGAAGTGTTTTGTGTACTTTAAACATTCTACAGCAATTGTGTTTAGAAGTTGATTTTGACCAGCATCAGTGAAGCAGTAGTTGTCTTTCTGGCCCTATATCCCATTATTTATATTTGAAGGTTTATATTTGAAGATGATTCCAGACATTATATAACCATAAACTCACCTGTATTCAAAAAAATGTCACCTGATCTTAGTTGTGTCAAAATTTATTCTTCCAAAAAATTGGAAATCTAGGAGAAATTTGACTTGTAGACATTCATTTAATGAGGAATGGTCATCATTTTCAAGACTGTATCTCACAAGGTTTACTCAGTAGCTTCAATCCACTTAAAGAGTAGAAATAATCATTCTGTCATGGCCTGCAGCTATTTTATTGTTTTGCCAAATGCTTAGTCACAGCAGAAGCCCCTCTGCAACTTTTACTTCATAGGAATTCTTGGTGTGACAGTTCT
Organism: Tragopan temminckii; assembly: GCA_028571105.1. Taxonomy (NCBI): domain Eukaryota; kingdom Metazoa; phylum Chordata; class Aves; order Galliformes; family Phasianidae; genus Tragopan; species Tragopan temminckii. The sequence continues at coordinate 25,588,304 of JAOWBP010002559.1, read as the reverse complement.
CATTTCAGCAACATCAAATTATCTCCAATTTGTTTTGTTTGATTTCCCTTTCATGAATGGCTCTGTGCTTCAGATAGCTCAATTTCCTATGTTAACCCACAGCAGGAGGGCAGATGTCACAGGGTGACTTTACTACCTGTACTTTTTCCTCTCTGATAGAACTAGTTCACATGCCAGTTTTAAATAGCCTCCCCAAAATGTGTAATAACTACCACCCACTGAGATCTAAGTCAGCCCTTGCTCACTTGGAGCTTGGCCAAAGCAGTACTGCTGTGATGCAGAGCGTGTCACACTGCTGCTCCCTCTGATGCGGAAATTGAACTTTAACAGTCAGCAAATCTCTTTAATTTGAGCCTCTCCATTGTGGAATATTGGTGGAATTTTCACTTAAAATTCCAACAGACAGCAAAAACAGCAGAAAGCCTCTTTCTGGTTTTCTGTACGATCCTTTTTTAAACTTCCAAAGGTACATAAAGTCAAGACTGCAGAAAAGTAGATGGAAGCAGCAATAACACAAACAGTCAGTTTGCTCAGGAAGAAAATGCATCCACCATTTTCTTTCAACGAACAGACAGCATCATAAGTAGCCTCTCTGACTCCTTAAGCCTCTAATTTGCTAATCTGTACTTCTGAAACACTTATCTTTGTAGCTTTGCATAGGACAAAAATCTTACTAAGACTTATGCTAACATTTTGCTCACATTTAATATTTATGGTCACTTAAATTGCTTAGATTTAACCAGATGCAGCATGTTCTCACTGCATATTATGCTGCAGCAAGGATACACATCACATTTATGCACACCCAAATGTGCATATTTATCTTAGATTAAATAGGGTAATATTTGGACATGATCTTGTCAAAGAGTTCTAACGAGCTTCACATTTTGCAGTAAATCTGATTATAAACAAAATGAGGTGAGGTGTGATAAAAAGTAGATGAAGAGGCCCAGGGATAGATTAGGTGAGAGTTAGCATGTTGGCAGTTGCAATGTTATTGCCGCTAGTTTACAGGTTTGGTGGGACGTAGAATATGTGATGAATACTGATGGAAGCAAACAGAAAACTGATTCATCAACTTCTCTTCCTATAATTTCCTTCAAAGCTAACTCTTCTCCCTTTCCAATAGAAGCATGTCTCAAGAAGAAGCAACAACTATATTTTATGAAATGGAGAAGAAATGGCTTATATACAAGCAGTTTGAAACTTACAGCTTGCCACAGAAGACCTGGTGACTACTGCACAGCTTTGGATACCCTTTGCTACACCAAAATCAGTAAGGCTGTATGAAAGTGCACCATTCAGACCACAGTAGCACACATGTGGGTTGAACTGCTTCAAATAGGCAGGAGCACGTAAGGCAGGTGCCCGCAAATTAGAGAACTACTGCAGAGCAAAAGCCTCCTTTTCTTCCTCTCTCTCTCTTTTTTTTTTTTTCTTCCTGTAAGTAGACAGAATCTCAGTAGAAGTAGTATTCAGGAATGCTTAGCATAATTCCAGAAGCAAACAAGTACTCCTGAGAAAGTATTAGAACAGATTTTAAACAACAGTTGCAGAGTTCTTAAGTGAAGTTACCTTTTGAAGTTACCTCGCAGTACTTGATATAAGTATTGCTGCTACCTGGCTACACTTACCCTGATCAAATATTTGATAAAAACACCAGAGAAATAAGATTGCCTGGCTAGAATAAGTGGGTTTGTGCTACTCCATAGTACAGGAATGATTAATAAAACAGTGATTTTCTGAGATTGCATGCGGACAGCTTGTGTCACTGCTGTAGGCACAAACATGATGCAGCATCCACCTAGCAGTGGCAGAGAATTACTTTGCTATTGTTGTACCTTAAGGGAAAACAAAATGTTAGATATTCAGGGCCCAATACTTGTTACTGTGAAGGAAGAGGTGATTTCTGAGTCAACAGCAAACCATCAAAGAGACCAACCATCGAACAGCTAGTAGAATCTTCATTTCATCCTTGCCTTTGCTCCACTTTTGGTTGTGCCACATAATGACATGTAAGGCTTGAGTTCACTTATCCACAAGTGAGAGATAACAATCAGTGTACTTTTCTTCTTAATTTCATTCATCAAATTGAACAATGAAAAAAATATTTTACAACTTCTAACTTATCTTGTTTTTATACTTGATATCATAGAAATTCCCCAGATGCATTTTATTTAAAACCAATGAGAGTTGCATTTAATTTTATATATTTTTTCTTAAACTCCAATTTTTGAAAACAATCCCACATACAGTTTCTCATAATATACAGTTTTCAATGCATGCAACTATATAAACCAAGCTTGAATTCAGAAGCAGTGTCAATCCAACCTGAATCTACATTTTGAGTGAATAAAATGTTTGACTGGAAAGCTTTGAGGAACTCCAGAGATACTTTTTACCTTGTTCACAGAGTTCTGAGGAGCTTAAGATTTGTGAAAGCACGCTGAGAGTTTCTTATTGCATTTGCTAGATAAATGTAAGGATTTTTTAATAAGCATGTAATAAAATCCTCTGTATTCCTATTATTCTAAGTTTTGACTGAATATGATGTGAAAGAATAGTCTTGCTTACCAAGAACAGAGTCATGTCAATGTTACTGCCTTAAGGTTTAACAAAATACCTCAGGAAAATTAATCTCTTCAAAGAAACACTCAATGCGAAGTTTGAAATTAAATTGTTTATATATCTGTAGATAAGGAGTTTTTGTGTAGATAAGTATTTCCACCATTACTTTCTCACACACCTTTCTAAAAATGAATTTGTGCTGTTTTTACTCAGATTTTACTGTCAAAAACAGCTTTCATCACCAGACTGGGGCCCTCCCTTCAGCATTTTTAGAGCAGTCAGGGGTGACTGTATGAAAGTCCTATGCCAACATTAATAAATAGCCAATTGCCTCTGCTGTAGTATACATGGCTCCCTGTGCAGCAACAGATCATAGACTGATAGTAAATCAGATGCAGTATGTTTTCCTAATTTTTGTTTTCGGCTAATCTATCTAATAGTAAAAACATCTGGTCCAGTTTTTCTTTTAGTCTGATCTATACAGCAGGAACCTGCTCACCAAGGGATCAACAGAGGCATGGAAGGTCAAGTTCTGTACCTTGGTAGAATTACTGGAAGATGTATGTGAATAATAAAAGATAGCTTTGTATTTATATCATTTTAATAGGTGAAACATTAATAATAAAATCATAATAGTACAATAGATTTAAGCAATAAATTCCAGATTAGTGAAAGACATTGTCTGAAATAATTAAGATAAAAAGAATCTGGGCATGTGATAGCAAAATTATTTTGGGCTACTCACTAAAAAAGTTCATCAGAGACTGGATACATCCAGTGGTCATGTACAAACAACAACATCTATTAAAAAAACATGTAACAATTATGACAATTTTTCTTGATAGATTCCTAGCTGATCATTAGACTGACATAGTAACACGTAGAAACCCAATCCTAGTCCCAAGAAGAAAAGATAGTAAGTGGAAGACATTTAATTTATATTAATTTCATTTCTATTCATCCTTCATTTCTGTTCTCACTTGAATTTTATAATAATTCAATGTTGATTTTTTTTGGAAACATATTTCAACATTTTGGAGAACTTTAATCAACTTGGTAGAAATTATATTTTTTAATTTTCTGGCTCTTTCTCCACTGTCAAAACAACTAACTCATCACTTTGTTTCCTTTGTTTTATAAATCTGAGAGAATCTTGAAGTCATCCTGATGCAGCATGAAAGAATATAATATAAAATTCTAGTAGCCTGAGGGGACAGAAAAAGCCTTTCCCAAAGCAACAGTATGTTAGGGGACTTCTGTTCCCTAAAAGAATGTTACTGCTCATGCACTCCTGACTTAAAGTTGTTGTTGGTTTGTTGGTTTTTTTTTTTGGTCTTAGGAAGAGTGCATAAACAGCAACATTCCTTTTGTCAACTGGAATTAATTATTGAAATAAACTATTGTTTCTTTTAGACTACTACAGTCAATCCACAATAAGTCAGTTTTAAAACAACAACAACAAACAGTTGTTTGCTGTCTTTGTGAAGGTGAAAACTAAATAAATTTTAAAAAGCAGGTTTCCAGCACAAAATTCTTGTTGTCTTCTACTTCCACAGATTTTTTAATTTTTATTATCTTTTTTTTTTTACTTTTTTTTTTTTTTTTTTGCCTTTACTGTACTTTATTCTATGTTGACAGGAAAAGATAATCACATTGGCTGCAGGTAGAAAAAAATTTGCTTTGGCCAAGTGTGTCTTAAAAGAGAGTGTATTTTTGTTGTACAAAACCTTATTAATCAAGGTTTGCTTCTGCCTTGTATGACTTCAACATTCAAAAGCTGGGAATGTGGAATAAAACACCCTACCGAACTATAGTGGGAATTTCAAATGCAGCAGGCATAATGGGGAAAGATGCACTACAACGCAAGCTCTCTTATGATACAGAATACTCTAGGCTAGGCATTAGACATCTTATCTACACCAGATCAGCCCACAATCTGACCCTTGTTTTTTTTTGCTAAAGTCACTGCTGTTCTTTATTTTGTTGTGGTTAGAAATATAGTTCTGTCTTATTTCAATAAAAAACATTCAAGTGAAATAGAAATTCTTTTTTTTCCACTATTATTTTCTAACATAGTCACAGACACAGGGAAGAATGTAAAGCATACACAATTTTGAAGTTTTCTCTAATGTAACTTATACTACCATCTTTTTTTGTTACTATCTTATTTTTAGTTCCCTAGAGTAGAGAGCACACTTGCCTGATGTTAAGCTCTAGTTCTTACACAAAAATTTTACCAAATATCTAACTTTTCTGGGACACGAAAAACTACAATTAGAGCCCATTCCTGGAATGAGTATTTCGTGACCCCTGAACATTAACAGTCAGTGAGCAACATATGGTTTCATCAAAGATATGCCATAAAGGGCAACAGACAGAATTTCCTGCAGTTACCAGAATACTTCCATGAGCAATACTGGTTCAGAGTTTTTAGCTCTCCCTAGATATTGAACTTGTCACAGAGGATAAGAGGTAACACACATGCTGCCTCCTTGTACAATTTAGGAGAAGCTAACAGCTTCTAACAGCTGTTTGTACAACCTCAGGATGCCATAATGATGATTCAAGTGCTTTCACTCCGTTAAACTTGATGATGGAGGAAACATATCATACTTACAGGCACACTGACAACAATATATATTTTACTAATTACAGACAAAAGGAAATACATGGTGTAATATTATGGCTTTACATGCACAGAATTCTGAAGTCGTAATTTAATAATCGTTCTCTAGTTGTCTAGTGCATAAAATTTTTACCCACTTATGGACTCCTAGCTTTGTATACATGTAAATGATTTTCACATAGGAATTCTTGATCAGCACTTCTCCACTGGAGCCAGCAGTTCTATGTCAAATAACCATTAGCTAAGATACAGTCACCCATACATTAAATTGCAACTTTTACGGCTGTTATCACACATCTATTGGTTCACAGAATCATAGAATGGCCTAGGTTGAAAAGGACCACAGTGATCATCTAGCCTTAACCCCCCTGCTATGTGCAGAGTAGCCAACCACTAGACCAGGCTGCCCAGAGCCACATCCAGCCTGGCCTTGAATGCCTCAAGGGACGGGGCATCACAACCTCCTTGGGCAACCTGTTCTAGTGTGTCACCACCTTCTATGGGAAAAACTTCCTCCTAATATCTAACCTAAACCTCCCTTAGTTTAAAATAATTCCCCCTTGTCCTATCACTATTCACCCATGTAAACAGCCGTGCCCCCTCCTGTTTATATGCTCCCTTCAAATACTGGAAGGCCACAATGAGGTCTCCCCAGAGCCTTCTCTTCTCCAAG
>JAOWBP010002559.1:25564913-25582337 GCA_028571105.1 Tragopan temminckii | reverse complement strand
CCTCACCACTCTTTCCGTAAAGAATTTTCCCCTGACATTCAACCTAAATCTCCTCTCCCTCAACTTAAAACCATTTCTCCTTGTCCTGTTGTTGTCAACCCTTTCAAAGAGTTGATTCCCTTCCTGTTTCTTTTGTGAATTAAAAGAGTAAGAAAAGTGAATTTGTACTGGTGGGGTAGGGTCCCTCTTGCAAACCTACCTAGGGCTGATACCAACCTCACTAGGTGCCTGCAAGCTGACTGCAGAAACACAGTGCTTCTCTCTGAATGATCTTACACTCTAACTGGTAGCAGTTTAGCCTGTACTAGCAGATTTCTTGCAGCAAGTTATAAGTCTACCTGAATATTGAACAGTGCAGGGGGTAGCTATAGTCTTGAGTGTCCTGTTGAATGCAAAAAGCTCAAAAGGAATTTGGTTGTCAGGGTACTTAGAGTGATTACCTTCATTTTAATATTGTGAGGCTGCCTGGAAGAGCACATATAACCTAAGCCTTATCATCTTTCTATTGCTAAAAATACAAGCTTCGTTGAAGACAGGCAAATGCTTTCCGAGCGTAAAAGCCACTGCTAGGATATTCTATAGGAGGAGATGTGAATATTTGTTATTCCAGCTTCTAACTTTGGCATTTTAGTGTGCTGTCTTCTGAGTATAGACATTTGTGAACCTATAAAATACTTGAAGTAGAGATTAGAAGTACAAAGCTCACTGTGCAGATACAAAGTTAAAGCTTTCAACAATGCAAAGCCACTTTTCTACATTGTAACTGAAAGCTGACCATTCTTAAAAGCTTTCCAGAAATGAGACTGAAGTATCTTAGTAGCTAGTGAGGAAGTACCAGTAGCATTAAAACTGCATTCACATTTCACAATTCTTTTGTCTTTTTGAACAGCCACAAGAGTTTTTACTAAAAATTATTTTGCTGTGATACAAAATAAGTTATTTTGGGAGTAAAATAAAATGATACATTGGAAACTAACTCTATGCTGTAATTTGTAAAAATGCCTTACAGTCAATCAGTCAATAGTAAGTAGCTTGGGACAATAAGCAACTGTTGAATAATTACATCCTATTATTTTAGTAACTGTATAATAATGTCACTGCTCAACTTATAAAGTATGATTAGGTCTGCCAGTCCAGTGCAGTACAAATTTAGTATGTTCTCTGATGTTTTTTTTTTTTAAATCACTATCACTATTTGTGTGTTTCAAACTGATTTTTCAAATATCACTTTGACTAAAAAGGCAGGGGCTGATCAATCTGTGTTATGTGTCTCCTTGTTTCTGCTGCTTTCTTAAAATAGAAATCAAGAATACATTATTCATTATTTTAATGGTGAATTTTTTCAAGTAAGTAGCTGTTGAAATGGCCACAAATAACTGCAAATGGAAAGGAAGGAGCTCAGAATTCCCTGTTATCAGTGACTTATAACTGAGCCTAGAACATTTTTTACCATCACACTTTCAAATCATGAGAAAGCATTTAACTCCAAATTTCTAGATACTTAGATTGCTTTAGTATATTCAAATACTGTTATAAATCATAACGAAACCTAATTAGAATGGGATACCTCTTTATACACATTTTCTCAGAAGTCTAGCACAGTTTAACAGGCAGACTTTTTTAGTTCAGGAAGCTGTCACTATCTGGTCAAAAAGAAACTTCTGTTAACATAAAGATCTAATGCATTTTCTAGAATTAATCATTATAATCCTCATTGACTTTAGCTTTCACGTATAGACTTACATTCTTACTTGCTACAAGGATTTTTTCCAGATGTAAGCTAATGAACACTTCCTTAAATCTACTGAACATAAAGTAAATATTACATTAAAACTTTCTTTCTTGGAAAAATAGACACATTTTTGAAACCCTAGTCTGTCAATAATAGCAAAATTTGGTTATTATGCTGCACTGGTTATGATGAAAAAAGTTAATAAATCATTATGAAGATACCAGAATAATCAGCATATTTGATAGACACTAAGTATTAATTTGTAAAGAGAAATTGGAGCTGGACTTTTATGTCTAGTTTGCAATCAGTATACAGATAAGAATTGGAACTATGTTGTCTCTATATGTTGTCTCTGCCTCAGATTTTCTCCACTTCCATCTTGAAATCATATTCATGCTATACATTTTTATCAATGCAAGAGCTTGTGCAAAGATGGAATTTGCACAGCTTCATAAACATGGATGAACTTTCAGTCAACTGAACTTCTGTTAAACAGTGGAAATGTAATCCTTGCTATGGTTAATTGCAAAACTTTGATAAGTACAGCATCCACTCATAAGTAAAGTAGCACGTGCCTGAAGAGTTTTTGAAGACAGAAGCCTGAACATCCTGAAACAATTCATCCTAATATTCTCACTGTATTTTAATAGCAGCTGGTAACCAAGCAGGTTGTGTCAAATATTATTCTGCTTTCTTTGACTCTATTACATACGGATAGCAGTACCCATAATTTCTGATCCTGATTCATATTTTTCAAAATCATTTTCTTTATAATTAATTTCTGGTGTGAGGTGCTGCTTGTACTCTGTTTATTTCACATCTCATTACAGAGAAGTTTCAGTTCTTTAAATATTTAAACTCTTTCACATTCTGTCTCTATACCATCTCACTTTTTGTTTTTTGACTTTTAATTACTGTGACTGGGCTGTGAGTAATTGTTGGTAGCTTTTCAACATTTGCTTATACTTAATTATGAACGAGAGATTTTTTTCCACATGTAGAAATCACATTTCTTTTGCTCTTGTTATTCACCATGCAATACAAGTGCAATTTCTGATGTCATGGTTTTATAATTTTTGGTTATCTGTATTCCACATCATAACATCATGTGGTGCACTGGGAGTTATACTATTAATGAACCAGTTCCGGGCACCTGTCCCAAAGAGAATAACTACATTCCCTAGGGGGCTTTGCAGTCAGAGAGGAGACATAATCCTTGGCAAGGTCATCTGATGTGCTCTTCTTTGTCAGGCTATCCTCCCTGCTGGTCAACCAGACTGTGCATCTCACCTCAGCATTATGGTGAGGCCTATCCACCTTTCAGACACTCTCATTATATTTATTGGCTTCGATTCTAATTATATTGTATTATAGCATGTTACATTGCATTCCGATACTATATTTAGTAAATTAGTTTGTTTCTTCTCAGATTGTTGCTGCTGCTTTTAATTATTTTAGGGTCCCCTGTTTCCCTTTTCCAGAGGCACAGATTTTGCAAAATCCCTCCACCCCACTAGTTGCAGAACTGGGCTGAACCAGCCTGTAAACTGTTGATTTCTAGCATCACAACAGGCTATGCATGATGTTAGACTAAAGAACTGGATAACTTAACCACTCTTCTCACACTAAGTGCTCTGCCTTCTGTTCTTGACATTCACAAATTTGGCTTCTTTAATTAGTGCTACTAAATTAACTCAGTCACTATTGACTGTCAAGTCTGTATTAATTTATTTTAAGTACAATTAACTCTAAAAAGACTGGATCTAAAGCCTCAGATTTAAAGTAATTTCGTAATCTCTTGAAAAGTGATGACATACCAAGTTCCACCATCACCCAGAATATGCTTCAGCAAGGCATTCAACCATGTTTGTCTCAAACATGTGACTTAGTGCCTAGCCATGATTCAAACTAGCTTGCTGAGTTGCAGCTTTAAACTCTGCAGCTTAAAGAGGAAATCCATTTTATTTCTTCAAATTCTACCAAATTTTGATGGCTTAAATGTATGGTAGAACCCTGCAGAAATACTTTCTGCAAGTAAATGATACAGCACATTGATTTTTACAGGTAGCACTACTTAGTACCTGGAGTTTTCCCATTCTCCTGTTCTGTTGTATAAATCTTGTACATGTATTCATCCATATGTACATGTGGACACGCATAATTCTTGGGAAAAAAAACTTCAATTTTAACTGAATATTGCTCTTCTAAATATTGGGGAAACAAGTATGTATGAAGAAAATGGTTTAATGTTAATAAATCAAACCAGATTCAGATCTTAATAATCACTTAACAACACATTCATCTTCAACACATAAGGACTTCCACTCTGTTTGCTCTATTAACAATGTTTAATTGTTAGCCAATCTTTTGGAAAAATATCCACACTAAAATTCTTCTACTCTCCATGAAAAGAAATAAAAAGGATATTACTTCATTTATTTCAAGGAAATTTCCTAAGTGAATAATATTTAAAATCTTTGTGAATCATGATAAAATGATGAATGACAAAATTTCTGGTTCTAGCCTTTGATTTGATGCTGCTTTTGCATTTGAACCCAATGTTGAGTATGGCAGATAAATTTTTGATGCTTCTCAGCATAGCAATTAGAACAATATGATGGGAAGAGGTGTTTCACCAGAGGTATAATGACAGAAGAATTAGCATGATAGAAAGGTGCTATAAGGGAAAAAGTTTGCTCACCTGTATCAGAGGATTCCAGGTTCAAAGAGGAAGAGATCCTTCCCTAAGTGGAGGTCAGCCCTTAAATAGGGTCTAAGAGAGGTGCAGCCAGGCTCCACTCCTTCTGATCACACAGGTGTATTGCCTTCACCTGTGCTCCCAGGGCTGACCTGGTTCTTTCACCAGGTGCTCAATCAGTGGTTCAGGCTGTGACTCAACAGACTCAGACAACCTATTTCCTTGTAAACATTTACCATATATCTGACACATTTTGGAAAAAAAAAATGACAGTGGTTTTCCCAGGTCTCCTTCCCTTGCAAGTCACTTTCTAAACAAAACTCACAAAAAAAGTAAGAATTTATTTAAAAAATATCATTCATCATCATATGAAGCTCTTTCCTAACGTATCAAAGTTTCATTCAGGCTGCAATCACTGTAAATATTTCTCTCCCCTTCTGCTCCCTCCTTTCTCCAAACTTTGGGTGTTTTCTATGATTCTGTGTCATGTGAGGTAAAATGTCAATATGTGTAATGACACAGCACAGTGAAAACAGATATTTTAATATTCATGTAAACTCATGTAATTGTAAATTAAGCTACGCCACCCGCTATCATAACATACTTCATGTGAAAAGATGCTAAATTTACTTGACCTACTTTCATCTTCATGTTTAGGAAACAGGGTATAAGAAGTAAACAAAGTAGTTGTGCCTCATGCAGGAGATGATTATTGTTTGAATTTATGATTCATGCCTTGAGCAAGATTTTGTTTGTGGCCTCATTTGCAACCATAATTTACAACTTTACTAGGGATATGCTGTGTATTTGGGAGGCTATATATTAGTCATGCTTTGTTCTGGAACTGTTTTCTAGCTTTAGCTTTAGTATTTTCTACGTTTTTTTTTTTTTTTGTTTTGTTTTGTTTTTTTTTTTTTTTAGCTACAAAATTTCTTGGCATAACATTTATTGTAGTAAATATGGATATATATATCTTTCAAAATTACAATTCCCCTTAGGGTTGTCCTCTTGTATTTACATCAATGCTCTTGTTACAGCCAAATCTAAAATGTGTTTAAGGGAGTTTTTAATTCTACAAACAAGTCAAAATGCAAGAAGAATTTATTCTTCCAGTATTTCTGAATCACTGATCAGCATTTAATAACTACAGTCTAATTTTAGTTAAGCTCAATTTTTAGCTTAGCATAACTGATATAGCTTCTATCTGATAGATTTATGGAGTCTAACAAAGTCATCTTTTCTGGTAAGGATGATAATTACAGAATTATTATATGGTAAATTATGTTGATCTACTTCAGGTCTAAGATCCATTAGGGATGATGTTTTTGCGAGGGACTTAAAATAACGTTGGGCAAGATAATAGGTTGTCTACTATGTGCAGAGTATAATCGTGCACTGCAAAGAAATGGTCATTACAAACTGGACTTTCCTGTCTTTAATGTTTATGAATCTTTTATTCTCCTTGGATCACTGATTTACTGTGACATTCCTGTGAGTCATCAGATAAATTCGTAACTAGTAGAATCATAGATTATATGCCTGATCTTTATTCTTTTTGTAAAGCATGTCTTTCCAAATCCAGACTGTTTACAGATAATATGTATTTCTGAGTCACAGAAATACTGTACTAACCCTTAGGTGGTAGGAGTGCAGTAATTTCACCTTTGTGTATTGTCTTTCTAAAGGTTGAAATTCCTAACCATACCATGAACAGTTTTTGTTGTTGTTGTTGTTGTTTTAATTAGATATGGGACATCCATAGGAATCTGTGCTTCTGGAACACTGCACACAGATCCGGCCCTCTTCAGTGCAAAGACCCTGCCTTGGTCTTCCTGGGCTCACTGTCTCCTCCAGCACGTACTTCCAAAAGAAATGCAATGCTGGAGCTGACTCTGGGCTCCTTCTCTTTGCCTGGGTAAAGTTATTAAAATCTAATAGGAGTAAATTGTGCTTATATTTAGAAATCTGATAGCTCTATCATCATTCATGCATTTATTTCATTCTTCTGTTATGTTCATGGACTTTCAACTTCATAAAATGTTTAAAGAGATGCTGCTCACTTGGAATCTGAGGAGAACGTAACAAATATCTCCATACTCCATTTTATTGTCTATTCTCTTTAATCCCAGGGGAAAAAAACAAACAAACAAACAAACAAAAAAAAACAAATCAACAAAAAAGAGAGCATCTACTATCTACTGGGAAGGGAGGATTCCTTGTACTAATTCCAATTATACACTCCATTGCCATGGCATCACATCTGATGATGATAACAGTGGAGCTGATGGCCCTACTTATTCTCAGAGGCAAATTTAGGATTAACTAATTTCTCCACTTTTACTATCTTCCCGAAAAGAAATAAAAAATACCAATAAAAAGTTTTTCAGCTGTTTTTTGTCTAAACAAACTTGTGGAACTTAAAGACAATAATGCATGGGAGATTATACGCTTTTTGACTAGATTTAAGAGTCTTATGGAATACGTCAAATCACTTTTCAAAGACAGAACCATTTCTCCTATTTGTGAGAGGTAAAATTCAAGAATATTAAATGGGAGAAAATTACTGAATGATAGGAAACTGCCATTATAATATGTGCTGCTTAGTGCTTGAACATTCTAACTGTAAAGCTAATTCTATTCAGAAAAAGGGAGTAATTTAATATCATTTAATATTCACAATATGCACATATTGAATGGAAGTATATGTAGAATGTAAGACCCTATTTCAGCATAAATGAAATTTTAATCACAGTATTCCTATTGATTTTAATAGCATAATTCTTCCTTTCATATTTATGTATGTGCATAATAAATAATATACTAATTAATATATTTTAAAATAACCTTGATATTACTTCCACAAAAAAATTAATGAATATATTTTAGATTTCTTAAGTGCTACATATTCTAGCTTTCTTAAGCGCTTCCCACTCACCGTATAGGACTGTTCTTCCAGACCACATATTGCCTACAAAAATCTATTTTATTCTGTTAGCTGTGTCAGGTCCTTTGCTTTGGTATGAGGGCTTTGTGAAAATAAGCGAGAACAAAATTTTTTTTAATTAGCATTTTCCCAAGAACTGTAAATTTTATGCTGATGTAGAAATTAGTACTTAGGAAGAAAGGAAATTTTAGGAAACTCTAGAACTGGCTACATCACAGATTCATGTGTGAGATTTACAAATACAAAGAAAACATTGACTTGAGGGCATGACAGAGAGAGGAAAATATAAAGAAAACCACAGGATCTTAATACGCCTGCTATGGTCTACCTAAGGTTTCAGACTTCTCTCAGTTCTTGTATTTACACTGCAGCCACAAGGTTGATTGGTAGATCAGGTGAGGAATCTTTTAGTTTTGGTTTGTTGTTGTTTTTTTGTCTGTTTGCTTTGTTTTGTTTTTAATAAGAGAAGAAATGTAAAACAATTAAGAAACTACTTTCTTCCAGCTGAGTGAATTAACTTCTTAGTCAGGACTGTGGAAATGAGGAGGCAGAGAGCTCACCAGGAATGAAAATAGAATAGTTACACTAATCAATTATATAAAAATATATAATGCTTAAAAGTAAACACCAAGGCCAATTGTAGGTGTAAATACATATGCTTATTTCCAAATAGATTTTAGAAATTAATTTTCTAGACTATTAATGATGTTTTAGTAGTAAGTGGTAATATAAGGAGAGTGTCATGATGGTATATGAAAATATCAGGCCTAATCACCCATGTTTCTCCCATAGCATAAGAAAATGGTGCCAATACCTTAAAAATGACAGGTTTAAACATCTGCAACAGCAGTGTAAATTTTTTTATTTCAGCAAGCATTTTCAACGTTACTGCCTTTACATAATTGTACCTTAATGTAAGGGGAAAAAAAGAGGCCTATCGTGATCCCTTGCTCTTTGTGTGCACTTTAATGAAAAAAAAAAAAAAAGAATCTTTCTATAAAAACACTGCTTAGCTTTAATTGAGCAAAAGGGTACATATGGGGTCTGGACTTTCAGCTTGTAATTTCTGTAGACAGGTTAGGTTGCTGTGTGATGATCCTAATTAAATTGTATAAAGCATTGGGCTAGATAAACCAAAGTAACTGCTCCATCAGTTCACCCGGTGAATCAACCTTATGAAGGAGTCTGAAATTGTTCATACATTCCTGCTCCTTTTATATTGTGGGGTTTTTTTTTTGTTGTTGTTTTTGTTTTGTTGTTGTTGTTGTTGTTGTTGTTTTCCTGTTGTGTGTGCCACACGGTACGATTCTGGGGAGCTGATGTTGTCACTTTTGGTCTATAGGTGGCAGCATTGTAAGGTTTTGTAGCTTCTTAAGCTTCACTGAAGATTTTTGATCTCTTCAAACCTCCCCCATTCACCCACGCTATGTGATCAGGCCTGAGTTAACATCATTACATACTTACGTCAGGCAAAATAAAATGGAATGAAATGTTCAGCCTAAAAATTATGCTCCCATTGAGCTTTCTCTTTTCTTTTTCCTTTTCTTTTTCTTTCCTCTTCTCTCCCTTCCCCTCCCACTTGAAACATACATGCTAAGGAATTCAGAATCTTTCAGGCTTGAAATCACTTCCTTATTTTTCATATATGTGCTTATTTTGCTCAAGATGATTTTTTGTTTGCTTTTGATGCTGCAGCAATCCTAGCCATTGAATGATTCTTATTTCCAGTGGACTTCCGGACAAACTATCAAGAAGTGGGAGAACTATGTTTCATAATGACTTAGTTTATAGAAACACCTTGGCACTGAGGACTCATTTCCCTAGCTCTTACATAAACTAGTTCTATTTATTTCAATTCTTAAAGTTAGTGGAAATACTTATATGAGCAGTGGACATTGAAGGGAAGAATAGACAAAGATTACTTCTTGGTTATGTATATTTTTTTATCTATTTTTTTCATAGTGTCGTATGTTTTATATCATCCTTTCTACTGTCACAAATAAAGACATCATGAGGTCATACATTTTTTTAGTCTTCATTCCTTTATCCCTTTTTCCTTCAGTTACCCAAGGGAAAGATATTCTGAAGTAGAGATTGAAAGAATTGTTAAAGTATTATTGAAAATATAAACAAAAATTGTTTCCTTAATAAATATAATTAGCAGTATATATTGCATTTTCTAGAACTAGCACTGATGTTAGGACCAGCTCTTTAAATAAAATAGGACCTCTGTAGTCTCTGGAGAGAACATGCATAAAGCAAAGTAAATGATTTTCTGTCAACACTAAGTAGACAGGTGCTTACATTGAACAGCATTCTAATATGTCTCTGAATATTTATGCCTTCTTTTTCAAATGCGTTGCCCATGAATGTCACAGCTGTCAAACGTCTGTATACAAGAAGATAAAAAATGAAATTAATAAAAGGCATATCTACATTTCATTTGTTTAGGCCAGTTTTTTCCTATTGCGTTTTGCAGAGTTTAGCAGTGTTAAGATGCTTGGACATACTGGTATATTCTAAGGGGCTGAGTGAAAGACAAAGCAATTGGTTGCATTTTGTGTAGGCATTGGTACAATTCCCATTATTTAAACTAGACATAATCAATGAAAACAATGACTGAAAGTGCTACAGGGTGTTTCTTTATTTTATTTTCTTGCTTCACAGATGGGAAAACTTGGAAGAGAGCTTTAGCAGTTCAGTGCTGCCTCAAATAACAATCAATTCAGGATTTAGGGTGGTGGGGCACTGGAACAGGTTGCTCTGAAAAGCTGTGGATGACCCATCTCTGGAGGTGTTCAAGACCAGGTTGGAGGGGGCCCGGAGCAATGTAATCTACTATGCAACAAACCTGCTCACAGCAAGGGGGATTGGAAATAGATGATCTTTAAGATCCCTTCCAACCCAAGCTACTCTATGATTCTATGACTCTGTGAGTTGTAAATTAAAAGGTTTTTTTGGTGAGGAAAGCTTGTGTCTACAAATTCTGAACCAAACTATGCTATGTGCAAGCACAAGTGAGACATCATCCTCATGTGAAAACAGGCAATGGAGAACAGGTTTGCTTCAAAAGTAGTTCTAGAAGTCTGAAGGCTACACATATTAACATAATACACAATGTGAAGAAGATGCACAATTACTGTGAAATCAGTAATATTTATATGTTTTCTCATCATAGCTGATAAGAAGTGATACATTTCCCCAAATATCAGAGTTTCCAAGATGTACAGATAACATACGGTATAAGTCTCCACACAACAGAAAGTCCAGATAGTGTCTCTGTAGTCAGGCATGTGCACATTCTTAAATGGAGAATATACCCATAGCAAAAACTGTACTGTGCTCTTATGATTAATTTTCTGTCAGACAGTAAATCACCTTGTGGCACTTCCTCTCTCAGAAAATTTGTCCCAACTGATCAACAACAGAGAAGACAGCAGGCAGTACCTTTTGAACCAGGACAGAGTTCCAGAACTAAGGACACCAGGGATTATGATGTAATGGGATCATCAACAATGATGTTGGCTGGGATTTTTCAGACAAACTGATACAGTGGGGGAAAATACTGATACATCAAAAAAATATTTCATAAAAGCACATCTCTTGACAGACTCCAGCGAGCCTGTTTTTCCTGTTTTTCCTTTCTAACTCAAAATCCTTGGAGAAGATGACATTTGAAGAGTGCATTGTGAAAGTGCAAGCTTCCAAATTAGATTGCAATTCCTATCAGTTTATTTCCAGAAAAGTGGTAGAGGGGTCTCTGTTTTCTCCTTAAAAAAAAAAAGCATAGATCACAAAAAAGCAGATGTGATATATAATTAGCATTGATGCCAGCTTTGAAATATTCAGAAATTCGTAAAAGTAGTGCCTCCTATGGAATTATGTTGGCCCACAACATCAGAGGCAGATGTTGCTGGTATGGCAGTAGAGATTGATCCTTCCTGCCAGTATTTTGCTACATTTTGTTGCTGTATAACGGACTGCAGGAGAGGAGCAATCTGTCAGGAAGGTATTCGACATGGAAGTGAGTTTGAAGCAAAGATGTTACACTGAATTCCTCCATGTGAAAAAAATGGCACCCACTGATGTTCACTGACACTTGCTGAGCTTGTATGGTGAGTGGGTGCAAGTATGGTGTGGTGATGGCGTGGGTGATGCATATCAGCAGTGACACATAAAACAAGCCATGTTTGCAAATTTTTATGAGCATGGCATGAAGGCTCTTGTTCATTGCTGGTGAAAATTCATACTTAATAGCGGCAACAGTGTTGAAGAATATTATTTTGTAGCTGAGAATTTGCTCTGTTAAATATTATTACTATGCAGTTTGTATAGTTTCCACAGAAATAAATAGGAGGCATTACTTTAGGTGTAACTTATGTATATCCCCACATTTAACTAGTTACTAAAATACAATTTAGAAGCAACTACAATCTAGTAGAAGCAAGCATGAAACTACTGTACTCTGATTCTTTCTGGAATAGCAACTCTTAGAACGTGATGCTTCTTTCACTGCTGGCAGTCAAAGCAGAAATGCTTAAATCTGAGAAGAGAAAAGATCTGGATTTCTTTTATGCTAAGTTGAATCATGGTTTAGAAAATGGAAGTGGGCTGATGTGATCAGAAAGATATCTGAAATACAGAAACAAGAGGAAAATATCCTACAAATAATCTCTCATGTTTTAAAGTGAACAAATAATATTTTAAATGGTTGCTTCATCAAAATTTAACAATTACACATAGTTTTACTTTGGACTTTTTCATTCATGATTATTTTTTAGGGATATATGTTTGATGTATGCATCTGTTGTGGCTACATTCTAATTTATTTTTGATCTGATTACATGGCATATCTAGTAGTGAAAAAACGGCATTAGATGACAGAGATCACACGTGGAGTGTGCGTGCTGCTAAAACTTGAAGGTCCTGATATGTACTCTCATTGCATTACAAAGATGGTGAAGGGTCTCAAGGGGAAGGTGTCTTAGGAGTGGCTAAATACCTTGGTTTGTCCAGCCCAGAGAAAAAGTGTCTGAAGGGAGGCCCAATCATGGCCTACTGCTCCTCACAAGGGTCAGGTTGGATATCAGGAAAAAGATCCTCACCAGAAGGTGGTTGTGCACTGAAACAGGCTCTCCAGAACCATGGTCCTGGCACCAAGCTGCTGGAGTTCAAGAAGGATCTGGACAATGTCTCAGACATATGGTCTGATTTTTGGGTGGTCCTTTACGAAGCAATAGGAAGAAAATCATTTTTACTTTGAAGATGACAGAGCACTGGAACAAGCTGCGCAGAGATGCTGTGGAATTTCCTTCTCTGGAGATACTCAAAACCCACCTGGATGCTTTCTTATGCAACCTACTGTAGGGAACCTGCTTTAGTAGGTAGGTTGGACTAGAAGATCTATGGAGGTCCCTTCCAATCCCTGGGATTCTGAGATTCTATGAATTGTAAGGTTGGGTGTTTTTTTTTTTTCCTTTTTAAAAAATGTTTACTTTTGTACTAGAGAACCATTTGCTGATTTACTTTCTGAATGTATTTTTGATGAAATCTGTGCTATAAGACTGATTTAATACAGAATTATTTTAAAATAACATAAACTCTGTTGTTAGTCTGGGCCTGAATTTCTCTGGACCAGCAGTTCGTTTATATTTTCACATCTGACTGCCTTCAGCTATAAACTTCAGGTCCCTAGAAAAGGAAGGCTGGTGTCAGCTGATTGCATACCCTAACCATTGTTATGCTTTAACTTCCATTAGGCCCATCATGGTGTCCTGTGTCTCAGTACAACATAGGAAAACTCTGACTTCACCAAATCTGAGTATTTCTTTGCTATTTACATTCATAGAGTTTTGTATGGTTAGAACTGGAGCTGTGTGGGAACATTTCACCTTTTAGGCCTTATTTAAATAAAAGCTTGAGAAGAGTCCAAGGGGTTTCCACTTTCCAGCAGTACCACGACTTCAAGGGAAATGGTCTCTCATTTCCGGTTGGACGGCAAGGAAAGTGTCCGTGTCATCTTTCAGATTAGGTTTCAGTCCTTTGCCAGGTATTTTCTCTCTTGCCACAAAATTGCAAATAATCCACTGAGAGCATTTCATTGCCTACTGAAACCGTTTGTACGTCAGTCAATGCAAAAGTAATACCTCCTATTTATTTCCATGGAAACTACAACAGATATAAAAGCACAATAACACTATTTATAAAGAGAATTTTCAGCTACAAAACACTGCTTTTCAGCATAGACACCATGATTAGACATGCATTTTCACCAGAAATGAACAAGAGCCTGCATGTATGTCATGCTCATAAAAATATGCACCAGCATATGCCACTGCTGCTGAAAAACACCATCCACTGCCTTACTGTGCTCACATCCATAAATATCCATATAGTTTCCATAAACGTTCAGCAAGCTATGATAAATGTCAATGGGTACAGTTCTTTCTACATGGAAGAATTCAACTGCACACTTTTGCTTGGAAAATATTCCATGTCAGACGCCATTTTGTCAGAGTTCCCTTCAGACGCCATATGTTGCATGGCAACAAAATGTAACAGAATATAGGCAGAAAGGTTCAGCCTTTACTGCCATACCACCAACATCCATCTCTGATGTCGTGGGCCAACATGATAAGATATGAGGCATCTTGAAGCAGCCCTTGTAGATTCATATTCTATTTATTTAAAAAATAGATTCATCATTCATCGTAAATATGTTAATCACAAAAGTTTCAGTGGACCATACAATTGAAAAAGAATCAAAATGCAATGTTTAATTTAACAAGAAAATATTTTTAAAATACATTTCTTAAATTAAATTTCTTTTGCAGGTAATTTGGCAAAAATTAGTTTGCATGAATCTAGACGTTAGACAATGATTTCGGTAAAAAAATAACTCACTTAACTCTATTTAGAACATAGGTGCTTTCAATAGGAAACTTTCATAGGAAGCTTTCAATAGTTCTGGACAGGATATTAAATAAGAATGAAAGTATTTGAAAGCGTAGAAAGAGAGAGTAGGTAAAAATATAATTACATGAACTGGAATTTGACAGGCTCTTTAGAACCAGAAAATGGCAACATGCTCGTTAGCAAGATAGTTCTATTTAAAAAAAAAATAAAAAAAAAATCTATACTTCTCTAGCAGCAAATCTTCATTCTTTACCACTGTGATCTCATAATTCCTAATGGGATACGTAACTTCCTTCTCTTTCAAAGGATTTTTTTAAACTTGTCTGTTTCTGAAACAGAACAATGATGCTGGTAATCTTCACTCTTTTTCCCCACTTCTGTAACTTTCCTGTTTAGAAACAACTCTGCTGTGAGAACAAATTCCCCTGCATTAAAAATCCATATAATTTTATTTTCAGTTTTCAAGAAAAAATCAAATATGTAATATTTTTATATTTACAGTGTATTTATATTAAAACTTTATTTTATCATCCAAATATATATTGAACCAATTACAATAAACTATTATACTGTAATTTTACAATAATATTACAACCTGGCATATTATATAAATTACACAAACATCTCCAGTGACAGAATCTCTTCCTTAATGGATTTTCTCACAGTAGTTTCTACTAGGTTCTAAAAGATCCATAACCATTAAAAATTCTGGGATAATTGGTATCCAGAATTATGCTTACAGCACAGTGTCTACTAGTAGATCTGTATATAAATATAAGATTTATTTTAATATGTAACATACCATTCTTCTGACTTAGAGCACAGTATCATGGAAAGGAATTTTGCATGCTGGTGGCACTATGACTTTCTGTATGAGAAATGGGAGGATACCCCATTTTCTGAAGGTTTAAAAAGTATTAGTATCATCTTAAATACTGCTGTTAAAATATGAAATGTTTTTATGTTATACAAATATGTAGTTCAGACAGGCTCATTTGAGCAAGTATCAAGAGGCGCAGGAGATTTGTATGTAAGGGACATTACACTTATTCCTCTTGGGTGGTTGACGATTAGTATCAAAATCCATTTACTTATCTAGATTGAAATGTTTGAGTTGTTCAATGAAAAAAATAACACGGCTAATTATTCACTTTTTCCATTTCTCAGGACTATCTTTGGTTTAATTTTCAATTTAAAATCTTAGTATTGCATACAACTTTCTTAAGTTTAGTATGGAATTGGACCTGTTTAATTCCTATCAGTAAAAATTATGGTGTGTTTGAGTTGGTTTATTTTAGTAAACATTCTACCTAAACAAACATACATATGCAAAACCATGAGGTGTTTCTTAAATCCACTGTCCATTTTATATCATAAACCTGGATTATAGGCTTGCAGCACTACTGTCCCTCAGAAGTTTGTGAAGCAAAAGGACATAGAAAAATCAAGGAAAAATCAATGTGAATCTGCCGTCAGAGCTTGTTAATGATGAAAGCATTTCAAGGCTGCTGAAAGTCTGCTATGCTATGCTTCAAATTTTGTTTGTTCTAAGCCACAAGAAACTACAAGTGTGAGTAGAGAATGTAAAAGCTAAGCACTGATGGTTTCAGCAAAAGTTAACCTGTGTATATGTACATAAGCTTTTGCATACAAAAATGCATAGAAGTCTATGATTTCTCTGTGAAATATTATTGAATTGTCATCAACTCATAGGCAAATCTAATAAAATACACTTGTATGATCAAACAAATGAAGAATATTCCTACCATCTATCGATTTTAGTGGTAAGTTAAACCAAGAACAATAAAAAGACATGACTAGCAGAAAAAGAGTTAAGAGTTTTCATCTATACTGATGGCCCTTTCTTGATCTTTCTGCCATGTTTTCAGTTTGCAAATATGCAACCTAATAACATAACTCTACAAAGGCTGCTAATCCCAGGCACTTTGAGAAAAAGGAATACTCAGAAATGATATTTTTACAATAAGGGAAAAATGAGATTACTGTTCTGGAAAACATAATATACAAGAAAATGGAGTAGATTTTTTTGAAATAATAGCTTTCTGCTTTTGTGTAACAATTTGAGGTTTGGGGGGAACAGCTAGGTGGTACTGCTACGTGGTTTGTGGTTTCATTAAAAACCACAAAGGCTTCAAGGGGCTGGTAGAATTCTTTGACTCTCAGAAGGCTAGCCATAGACAAGAGTATGAGCACATCTGTCAAACAGCAGAAGCAAGATTCAGTAGGTTCATGCATGTGTAACTGGGACAATAATAGATTCTGCCTTTAAACACTGATACGAAAGTAATAGACCATGAATATATATCATTATAATTATCTTTGATTCATTTAGGAGAAAATGATTATTTGATATAACAGTTAAAGAAAAAATATCTAAATTCCCCAAACCACCAAATGCATAAAAAACTGTTTGGTAGAATTTAACTCCATTAAAGATATCAAATATGCAGATAAGCAAATTTTAATCAATCTACACATACTTAACAAAACCTTTGTAACTAACTAATAAAAAGAGACTATAACTTTGTGGCTGCTTTTCTCCTAAGTGATGTTTTTCTTTTAATGTTGTATGTTGCCTGTTACACCACAATATTCGGCTAATTGCACAAAAACTCCATCATGTTTAGCGCTATTCAAATCAAATCATTCTTGCCCAGGCAAGACCTTATATTTTTTCATAGTGAGGAAAACAACAGAAGAGGACAGCACTGAAATGCTCTCTGGACATGCATAGATGAGATCAAGTAGAACTAGATGATATTTTAAGTCCCTTCTAATGTAAGCCATTCTATGATTCTGTTTTTTTCCTGAGTTTCAGGGCAGAAACTTTTTCTCATACAAAATGATGTAAGACCTTTATTAGCCACACTGAAAAAAAAACTGAAATGTTTCTAAAATGTCTTAGTTCAGTTCTACACAATGAATTTGCCATGGTACTTGAACACTGATGACCTGAACCAGCCTGGGCAAGACAAACTTTCGCTTCCAGGACATGTAAATACTCTTATTTACAAATCTGGAACAGGAAAGTCAGCATCTCTGTGAAACACTGCATTCAATTGATTATAGAACTCCTAGATTTTTTTTTTTGGGGGGGGGGGGGGGGGGGGTGGG
>JAOWBP010002559.1:25525376-25564813 GCA_028571105.1 Tragopan temminckii | reverse complement strand
ATTTAGTAAATTCATTTGTTCCACCTCAGATTGTTGCCTCTGTTTTCAATTATTTGGGGTCCCCTGTTTCCCTTTTCCGGAGGCGCGGAACCGTGGATCCCTCCGCCCCACAAGTCACGGAACCGGGCCGAACCGGCCTGTAAACCGTTGACACGTCAAAACATTAAAACAGGATTAAAACATTATATTTTGCTTGCCAAGAAAAGAAATAAAAGGATGAAGAAATACTCTAAGAATTAAAAATACTGGACCCCTTTGAACATACTACCCTATGCAGTTTTCTGGAAAAAAACAAAAAGACAAATATTTGGAAGAATGTTTTCAAAGTTGCTTTCTTACAGCAGAAGTGCCAGTATTTACATTGTTTGACAAACTGAGTTTGCATTCACTTTAAGTAAACTCTTTTCTTTCTGATCTATTTGGGGTGTTTTCCAGAAATTAACTGATGATATCCAAAGATGATAGTTCTGTTCTATACTATACAGGACTTTCAAAGAAACACATAGAAGTGCTAACATTGAGTGGTTACAGAATAAAGCCGAAGGGAAAGAGGAAGTTGTATATCCTGACAGTTCTGCAGTCCACCAAGTCTGTTAGTTATTTCTGTTCTGTCTTTGTAATGGCTGTAAAATATGAGCTGGGAGTATGATGTCAATGCATCCACTTTCAATAATTGATATGATGAATAATCTCAACCTTCTGACACCTTCTGTATCTCCCCACATATCAAGAAACTTCATTCATCAGCCACATTTGAAATGTTTAAGTAATCTCAGTGATGTATGAAGCACTGAAACTCCCTTGTTAGAAATCTATGCTACTAACATTCTATCAAATTAAAAAGCCACTGAGCTCTTGTGCATAAAATTATCATAAATTATTTCTGAAGGTTCATTGCTGTTTGGAATGTTTAATTGCTCACTCAGCTGAACTTCAGCAGCACTGGATTATTAATCAATTTGTGGGGTTTCTCATAATGTCTTCACGCTGCAGAAAAACTCTGCAAAAGAGTTTTATGCAGCAAGCCAATAGGGGACATCTATATCTTTAACAACATTTCTATGTTTAAGAATATGTTGATTGTTCACTTATGAGAAGACTGCAAAATTGTAAGTAACTCAGACTAATTTATTTGAATGAGAAAATAAATTCTTCAAAACAATATTTGTAAGTAAGAATGCAGGCAGATAAGACAGACATTTGAGGAATTTAATCCAGGTCTTGCTGTGGCATCAGCAAAGGTGTTTTGAAAAAAATATCTCCCTAAATTATGCATTTCTTCAGCCAGTTTTTTACTGGAAAATGCATCTTTTAAATTATTTTTTTCTTCCGTGAGGAAATTTGATTTTTATGAGCTATCAAAACAAAGTTTTAAACCTTAACTGAAATATGATTCATTATAAGTTTTAAAATGTATTCTTTTATTAAAAAAAAGAAATCACATTGTATGAATTCATCCTCTTACGGTTTCCTTTCCCATTTTTCTTAACACATGAAATTAAATGCGTACAATAACTTATGAGAGGGCTGGTGATAGTTCTTCTATTTCTAATTTTTTTTTTTTCCTCTACACCAGATTTTTTTTTTCCAGCACCATAAATATAGAGGATTCTAGCTTCAAATATTTTGTAGTAGTATATGTAAGGGTCTTTAAGTCACTTTTCTTAAGCTGACACTTCACAGAATAGGAGTAGAAACATTTGAAAATCTTTCCTGCTTCATGAAGAATCATCATACTATGCATGTAGAAAGGTAGAGGATGAGGGCTATCGCATAGATATTTGAAATTCATCAACTACCTGCAATTAGATATATTGCAAAACACAACACAATAGTGACATGATATTTCCATCAAAAATTGAAAGTGAACCATAGTATCAGTATCTTTTGGTCAAGTTCCTTTCATAGAATATATAAGGAATATGCTCAAAACTAATACTTTTTTCCTGAGAGTACTCTCACTATGAGCCTTCAAAACCTTTTTTACAGCATATTAACTCCATTAGCAGATGATAGAATTGGAAACAAAACACCAGCAATAAATACAGTGCATCTCTATCCTTTCTGAAATCTGAGGATATCAAAGCACACCACAACAAATGCACAACTCCTCATTGAAATTCCACTGTTACTCATCTCTACTGCACAGAACTTCTAGCACCAAAATATTTAGATTGTTATTATCTTTGGCGCTGAATCAAATCCAAAATGATGTGCTGAAGATCATGTATGAAATCTGTTGAGGAAATAGAAAAAGCAACCAGATCTTCAGCTTCCCAATAATATCTGAATGCATTAATACTTCCTTCATCACCCTCTTCTGAACAGTGATGCCTTATAGGCTTACCAAACTGGTGAGACCAGATAGATCACAAACGTCTCAGAATCTTTTGTCCTTTTCACTATATAAATTTGTCATATCATATATTAACAGTAAGAAAATATAGCACTGAACAGTATGGATATGAAAATAAAGTGCACTTCATATGGGAAAAATCAACAATTCTACAAATTTTCAGTTTTGTAAAATAAGAATATATAAAGTGCGTATGTTCTTTTTACTTCCATCTTTTTATTTGTTCACTTATTACTTAATATCAGACTGGATGTGAAAACAGTATTATTTATGGTCCCAAACCTACAAATTTTTGGCTCTATTTTCACAAAGCTCATGAGATAACTAAAGTCATCATAAGAATCAAGTTTGTTGTCACTGTTTCAAAAAATGAATTTGAGTAACAGATAACAGTTCTGTATTTTACAAAGAAGGTTATGCATCTTCAGTCACATACAGTGAAAATGAAAGCGTTTCTGTAATTGGCTCATCAATAAATCAATGGAAATATGATAAGTAATGTAGTTTGGGTGTCAAGGAACCAGAAACATACGTGTGTAGTAAGATAAAGAGCAAGAAGACAAATATTAAGTCAGTCTTCAGCTTTACTTATTTTCATAGTCTCTCTGTTAGTTTCTTTTCCTTTCATAGCTACATCCCTTTTCTCATTTAAGCTTGAAAGTAAGAATGACTTCTGTCATCATTTAGCCATTTAGACTGACTCCCTGGTGGTTAAGTTTCTTCATTATCCATATCAACTTTGAGCCTGAAGCAGAAATTCTAGTGATGTAGGTGTCTGTCTTTCCCAAAATATATGTATGTTACAAGTAAAGATTGTTGGTGCAGATTACACCTTTGCATGCACCAGAGCATCTAAAAATCGCATAGTAATGCATGCTTGCATATCAGAAAGTGTATTAGACTTTGATGTCAGTGCCAGTACATGACTCATGAATTTAATAGCTTAAAACTCTCTACTATGTTAGCCCATCTATGACATTTAGGTTACTGTATGCATGAAAGGATCTTACAAAATGTTTACTTGAATAAACTTTCTATATTTAAACAAAATCAATTGTGAATTATATTCAGTGATAATTTTACCTATTAAAATTATTTTTGGTCATGAATATGGACATACTTTATATCTAAACAGAATAATTTATTTGGTCCGTGAACTGAAATCCTGAAAATCATATTTTAACTGAAGATAGTGAGTTACTGTCATGGTTTTATGATTTTGATTATCAGTAGTCCACATCATAACATCACGTAGTGCACTGGGAGTTAAAGAGTTAATGCTCCAGGTCTGGGTACCTGTCCCAGAAGAGAAGAACTACATTCCCCAGAAGACTGCTTGCTGTTCTGTTATCATTCCTGCTCAGGGGGAACACATTTAATGCCTCAGTAGGTCACCTGACATCCCTCTTTTCAATCATCAGGCTCTCCTCACTGCTGCTCTACTTGACTGCACATCTCACCTCAGTGTATGGTGAGGCCCTCAGTTCTCAGACACTTTTTCTCTCATTATATTTGATTTATTTGCTTCAATTCTAATTATATAGTGTTTTAGTGTGTTATCTTGTATTCAGATACCATATTTGGTAAATTAGTTTGTTTCTCCTCAGATCATTGCTGATGTTTTTAATTATTCAGGGTCTCCTGTTTCCCCTTTCCAGAGGTGCGAATCTGTGGATCCCTCCATCCCACTAGTCGCAGAACTGGGCTGAACCAGCTCCTAAACTGTTGAAATTCTTGGTGGAGAAACCACGTTGAGGTGAGATGCACAGTCAGGCATCAATTTTATTTTGTGTCAGTAGTTATCATAGTGCTAAATGAATAATTAAAATTGAATAGCATTTATTTCCCTTTCTCTGTAGCATTCCAGAGTAAACAATTTTCTTTTAACTGACTTTGGAGTATTAATTGTGCTAAATCAATTAAAATTACTTCTTGCACATAAATATTAAGGAAAGTTTTTTAACAGTCTGAAGACAGGCAATGGTGATCACATATAGGGAAAAGCAACAACAGATATCCACCTCTAAATCACCAAATAAAAGGGTGAAAGTCGCAATCCAGTCATAAATAAACAAAAAATTATTTACCTGTCCCAAGGATCAGGGCTTAACAAATACTCCAAAAGAAGAGATCTCAAGGTAGAGAACTTTCCTATGTGGCAGACAACCCTTAAATGAGGCTTAGGTTCCACCCCTCCCAGTGACACAGGTGAATTACTTTCACCTGTGCTCCCAGGGCAGGCTGTGTCCCTTCACCAGGTGCTCAATGACTGGTTCAGGCTGTGACTTAACAATTCCTATATACCATGCAACCTTCACCTTATGCTGTGGTAGTTTTATTTGCACTGTCACCATTTCACAATTTATTTGTCTGTCATAATTTCTAAAGAGATCTTAACCACATTATGAAGGAGATTTCTATGTGCTGCCTTTGAGGTTAGTCAGAGCCAGCATGACATTACATCTTGAATCATTCTAACATTGGGAGCATTTTAACCTTCAGGTATCAGCCAACAAAATATGTTACTTGTTTGCACTATCTTAGAAAGGTTTGATAATCAGGTACTATGAAACTTTCATCAATAAATAAATAATTTTAAAATGTTGAGTATTTGATGGATTGAAGCCAACTGAATCAAATAGACAACTGAATATTCAGTAATTTCTGTCCATGTGTATATCAATGAATAATGACTTTAACTGAGAAAGAATAAATTATAATCACATAAAAACTTGTTAAGAAGAATTCAGTTCTCAACTCATTCCTTCTCTTTCAAAACATTCTGCATACATGCACACTCAGAAGACTCAGAAATAGTCTATGCATTTCAGAATCTTGAATTTGCATAGTCCCAATGAAAATTCCAGGCTGTCTTGGAAACTATGAGACTTACCTTACACTGGTACTGTGCGGCGGCTGCAAGGGTAGCAGATGTCTCACTGACAACTAAACAAAAGCTTGAACGGTAGTTCAGGTTTCAACATTAGTTGTTTTGGATTCATAAGTTTAGTCGAGTTGGGAAAAATAAGCTGTGTTTCCTATGAGACTGAAAGATGTGAGACCTGGTGTATTGGTAAAGGTGTTTACTGTGCGCATAGGACTCACAAAAGAACAAATCGTGCTGACCCACAGAAGAAACATATTTTCTAAAGCAAATTTCTAATAATTTTTGTTATTGATTTTGTCATTTTTTTTTCTCAAAAACCACTAACAAATTAAGCTAAACATTTTTTTTTTTTTTAATGTAATATTAAAGGTAGTAGCAAAGAAGCAAATTGTAGGTGTTGCTTAAACACTGCATTATAAGGATAAATTAATGTGTTGAATACAAGAGACCAGATTTATTAAGATAGATCTCTCTAGATGATGCAAATCATCCAGAAAAGGACACAAAGTGTTATTCCTGTTGGGTTTTTTTTACACCTAACTGAGAAATGTTACTCTACTGAAATCTTTAGGGACATTGCTTTAGTCATTTATCACCTTGCCATCTTTTCTCTTTGATTCCTATGTAATGCACAGCAGTTTAAAATGGTCATTCCTTCATCAGAGTCCCTTAGGAAAGGATGCAAGTGAAAGAAATCTTTGCATGTAGAAAACTGCTACTATGTAATAAATCTCATGCCTAAAAGTGTGGTTCTTCTGAAGAATTCTCCTAGTGATTTAAAAACCTCTTTCAGAAAAATAGTGCAAAAGATAAGCAGACATATACAGTTGCATTTCTGATTGCATTCTGTGTCCAAAAACATTTCAAGCATTCATCACTTCACTTAAGAACAAAGGCTTTATCTTTGTGGGTTTCTATAAAGTCACTGCAGGCTACTCATGCTTATCTTGATGACTAGAATGGTACTCAATCTTTAATAGTTAGCATAAGGCTGTTTAGGCAGTTGGAGACATTTTCATGATAAATGAATAAATAAATAAACAAACAAACATAGATATATTTAGGGGATGAGAACCCTTCCAGAGCTTGTGCTTCTTGTGAATAAGATGTCCTAATATCCAGGAGTGATGTGACAGATATAAACACAATCTTCTCACATCAGTTGGGTTCCATTGCATTCATACTATAAAATTTGCAGGAATAGCACAGATGGATAATTAATTGTGACACCTGAACAAAATGTTTTGTGACTTCTACCACTTCTTTTTTACTTATCTGATAATAGCTCATACAAAGATGTTCCATACAAGCAAAAGTGAAACTCACTAATCTCTTTTGTCACCCCTGATTATCTCTTCCCACTCCCAGAATGTACAAGTAAACAACAGTGGTCTTTGAGCAAAACTGATGAAACTAATCATCCGAAAGTCATGCCTGAAAGCTGATAGCAGTTGAGGATGTACAGTTGATAATGCTGGTTTAACAGAAAAGCAGTCAGGCCATAAATGTAATTGATTCAAGCTTCCACAGCTGTAAAGAAACAATATGGTGCCAGTACTATTTTCTGTGAAGCTACCAGCAGTAGGCCTTCAGCCCGGTTATGTTCCTCATGAATTTTGTAGCTCAGCTGTTCTGGCAGTTCAGTATATTGTATCACTGTGTTACAGTCTGCTAATAATGAATGTAGGGAATTTCTTGTCATATCTGAAAATCTCTAGAAGCTACCAAAACTCTACAATGAGTAAGGGATTTGATTTTGTAAAATGTTGTTTTCTGAAATCTTAACTGTCCTGTTACTCTTAAATACTTTTGAGAGAAAAAAATTGGCCAGAAGCACCAGTTAGTGCTTCATATGACATCATACCACATAATCAGACATAATTATACCACATAATCGTACCACATAATCAGCGTGGAAAGAATCCATTCTTTCTTCTGCAGCTTACGTTGATACTTCCTTTGATTTACCCAAGGAATGCTTTGCTTCACTTAATGTTTATGATCGATTCCATGACCTAAGCAGTACAGAGAATGTATTGCAATGTATTCTCATTGTTTGTGGATGTTGAATCTAATAATGGCATCCATAAAAATAAATAATTTTTCATGTGTGCCAGAAATCAATTTTCTATCACTGCAATTCAAAACTTATTTTTCTCTCAGGTCAAGTAGTATAAAGATTGCTTACTGACCATTATAAATCCAGTCAATACAGAAATACATTTGTCAATTTTCAGTAAGCTGAGTTAAAATTTCTTATTATTATCATTGAAATATATCTGTTTGCCAATTAGATTTTTTTTAGACTACTCTTCATAGTTATTTTGGACACTCCTGAAAATTCTGCTGTATGAAGCATTCTGTGGCCCTGCTTCACTGCTGGTGTGAGGCATTGGGCTTACAAGACAAGCTTATTACAGACAGAGGATGCTTAACATTTTTATGGAAAAGTTAATAATAGTTACTGTTACACAAACACTATATACAACTACTTCAGTCAGTTACATGTATCTGCAAACAGTGCACATATTATAATATTATTTTAAAAAATGATTATAAACATCTTTGCTTCCACTCATTTTCCTAAAAAGGGGGATATTCATTTGAAATAGGTTAATATCCTTAAAGAAGTGGGATCCTATAGTCATGTACACAGTAAAAATTATCTTTTGGCTAGTACAAATAGACCTTCCTGTCCTGATGGCTCACTTTAAATAAATAGATAAATAAAAAGACAGAATTTATATCATTTGATATCCTGGATGCATGATTCATGCTTTTAATTCTTGATTTATTTATTTATTTATTTATTTATTTATTTATTTATTTATTTATTATGAGAAAATAGGAAAGGGAAGTTCCATCAATAACAAGCTTGATCACTGACATAAATAATATAGAAAAAAGTTCTAGAAAAGCAAAACATTCATCACAGCTAGACAATTAGTAATTTATTAAGAGATATGAGTGTCTTTTTACATTTATAAACCTTAACATTCTTGTAGCTGATTAGTTGTGTTTACATGCAAAGAAAGGCACCCAAGTGTATATGACTGTCAAACAAGGAAGAGGAAATATTTGAGTTATTCTGTTTAAGGTTCTTCTGTCATTAGCTAAGGAAATAATCTATTTTACAATTTGTTTCCAGCTGTTACTCAGTCTGGTTATATCATACAGAAAATTATTTAACAGTACATTTAGGAAAACTAAAGTTCTTAGGAAGGCACTGCATAAGTACAGTAATAGTTTTGGTGATCTGCGGTAGAAAAAGAGGAGAAATAATGGATCTTGAAAGTCCTTGAAAACAAGAAAACTTTTAGTCTAGTAAAATACAATATGACTGCCACCTGATATATAAAAATTAGTGAAGTAGTTAGAATAATTGAAACATTAACATCAATATTTTGTATTCATATGAGACAAGTATGCACATGAAAGCTGGAAAAAATTAAGATGAAATAGATTCTGATTTAAGGATTACATTTGCAATTAAGGAATTACATTTGCAAAATGCACAGTCAATATGTAAGGAAAGGCAGAATTATGATAATGACTATGGCTTTACCAAACAGCAAAAGTTCTAACTTAGGGAATATGCCAGTGGGAAGTATATTAAAAGCAATTACATTAATAGTATCAGAAAGACAAAGTGAAATTTTGACTAGTCAATCTTCAGTACTAGGAAAACCTTGAGACAAAAAATGACAAGGGGAATTTAAATTTGTTTTATTTCAAAGCAATACTTTCTTTTTGTAATATTTTCACTTATAAATATATTCATCGAATAAAACAATGTTCTACATTTTTGTTTTCAAAGCTCATAACAAAATTGTCTAGAATTACAATGTTATGTGGTCTACAGGAAATAATTCTTCTCTCATTTACTTTCTTCCATTAAATGAAGGTTATGTAACATTACATGCAGTGATGTAGTAGATGCAGATTTTATTGTTATTATTATTATTATTTTGGTCTAAATTAAGCACACAGGCTTATTCTTTGATTTTCTTTATTTTTCCTTGAATACAAATGAAGCCTGCTGCAAACAGTATCCGGTTTTCTTCTGAGCAATACGAAATCCCAAAGTATGTTACCTTTTGATAACTGTAAGCATATTCTGAAACTTGACAGAAAAGATAATTACATCTCTGTTCTATGCACTGCAAAATACATGTTAATTCTACTCTTTTACTGTCATAAAATGCATAGAGGTATCAGGAAAACAACAGATTTCTGAATGCTATTTATGTTGCACTCTGTTTGAATAACAGCAATGTACTTACTATCTATATTATTTTACTGTTGCCATCATCTGACTGATTCCTCTAGGCACAACCCCAAAATAAATATTAACTGTTACTACTGTACATAAGTGATAAAGCGATAGTGATGAACGCTAATAGAAGTATATGTGCACTGCACTCTACTTGAAAGTCTCCAGAGTTTATTGTTGAAAAGTAATTACTGTTGTTTAATGTTGAAAAGCAACAAAAGTCAACTGCTGTTTAAATGAGTAAACAATTTAAACAGGAATTTAAGATTATTTTATGCAATTGAAGGAGTAGTTGGTCAATCAATAGTATTATTCTTATTCTCTGAAAAAAAAAAAACCAAACAAAAAAACAAAACAAAAAAAAACCAAACTAACTATTAAGTTTCATTGCCATTGTACCTTTCTCTTTGTAGACATAAAAAGAAAAATGTCCTTGGCAATAATTAACTATCTTTATATATTTTGGATCAATGGACAGGACAATATATTAAAATAGGTATGTGTGTCTATTCATAAATTAAATCTTATATATAAAAAAAGAAAAAAAATCATTACTTAATAATTTGACCTTTATACATGTTCTCTTATGAAGGTGATTTTTTTATTTTTTTCTATTACTTTTTGGGGAAAAAAAGCAAAAAACAACAGACTTGTATAATGATCAATCTGAATTCTCTCAAATTTTTATTTTCTCCATTTTATGGCTTATACAAGCAGGAGAAAAATATGAAGCTTTTTATTTAGATATTCGTGCAAAAATAATATTTTTTTCCTTTTTTAAAAAATAGTTAATTTTGGTCATTTTAATTCCAGCAAGACTGATTGTGCTTAGTATTTTGGCAGTGGTTTAAAGTTACCAGCTTCATTTGAAGGCATCTCATCTTTTAGAACACTAAGGGAAAGATCAGAACATAGAAAATGCATATGTAAATAATAATGTAGGAAAAGTTTTGGTTTTTGGAGCCCATTTTCAAAGATTTCAAAGAAATATTTTGCAGGATGAGTAAACAATTTAAAAGAATTGATCAGTTTTTAAGTCAGACTCCACAGACTTCACAGGCTTTTGTTCATGGATTTTAAAAAACAGCATTAAAAAAAAAAAAAAGCCTGTCTTTCAATGAGATTCACATAAGCAGTAATGCATAAGTAACTCAGAAGAAATCTATTCCTGATGATGAAAACTTTTCTACTGGGTTCAAGAGGATCAGGATTTCACCCCTAATACTTGCAATATCATGATTATTAGATCTCTCAATTGTGCCTGGATAGATGTGTCCTTAATTTTTTGACAGCCATAATTCTCTTCTAGACCATTACTCAGAATGATACAGCAACACAAAAACTTGTGAGATACTTGGAGCACAAGGGAAGAACTGTTATATGTCCTCTGTGTGGTCAATACAGCTTGTGAACTTGAATTGATCTCAGCATACTGAAGAAAACAATACTTACACATGGTGCTCAGACTGAAATTCTTTGAAAATATATAAGCATATTAGAAATAAGGATTTCAGAAACAGTTTCTTTTCATTCTTGTTTTAAAGCTTTCAAACTCCAGAGTGACTATGCTGCTTAAAGAATAAGAAGCCTGGATGAGATAATTGGATGCTAAAAAATATTGTTGGCCTCCATCCTGTACCAGAATATAATATTTGGGCTTTTCCCAGGAACTTCTACCTGTTCCTTCTGCTTCTAAAGAAGTGAAACAAGGGCAAATAGATTTATTTTATATTTATTTTATATTCAGGAAGATTTGAACTTGGAAAGCATCTCCAGCCAAAATCTAATGTGCAAATTCAAAGGTCTAAATTTGTCTAACTAGGATTATTAGTATTACTTTACCTGCAATACTAGTATACATGGAGTAGAATGTGACACCACAGCTGGTGCACTAAGGAGCACAGGTTAACCTGATGAAAGGTTAGTGCTGTAATCTGGGAGTTTATTTTGAGTTATTCAGCCATAACTGCAATTTGCTTTCATTATGTTCTTATTAGAAAGGCATATACAGAAATACACTGGACACAGTAATTGTTAAAACAGCACAGAATTGGAGCTTGTTCATTCCAGGAAGCAATTTTCAGTGTTTTATTTTCCATATGAAAGAAGAACTTTATGCAGCAGAAGAATTTAAGATCTCATACACAAATTGTGTTAAAATAATTGCATTTAATGCTGCCTTTTCTTTCTTACTTTTTTCTTTTTCGTTTTGAGAATAGTGACCGTACAGGTATATATTCTTATTGTCCATACAAATGTCCTCTTCTTTTTTACAGTTTCTTCTGGTAGTCATTTCTGCAGCCTAGCTGTAAAGGTGTACATGAAAAGTACTGTTGTTCAGTTTAGTCATGTGCTAGTACTGCTGAACAAACTCATTCATGAAATTACATAGCTTTTTCTCTCTCTGCCTCTCGCGCTCACATTCAGATTGCTAGGGAGCAGTGAGGGATACAGAGTTGGGAGATAAAGATGACACCTCATGGGCCATGCCCTAACACATAGAGCAGAGCTAAGGTTGATAACAGAAACAAGCAGACCTTGGTATAATAAGGGGATAAACCAGGTCCAGTGTCCATCCCCAGACTCTATGCAGGAGCAGAAGATAAGACTGAGTGCTATAGGAGTCCGGGAAGGCCATCCTGCAGGCAGGTTGCTGGCAGGTCTGAAGGCTGGTGCAGCTAGGGCAGGAGTAGGTGCAGAGGCCAGAGCTGCATCAGATTCCTGCCTCAGCAGGGCCCTGAGGGGGAGGCCCCCACAAAGTTCCAGTGGTGCACTCGTTTTTTTTTTAAGGTACCATGTAAAAATCAGGCAGTGTTAAGGACAGTGAAACATTCAAATATCTGTGACAATGAAAAAAAGAATTAGCTTCTGAGAATTTCTAATAATCACTGATACAAATAATTATAGCACAGTACTTTTGCAGTTTCATTTGAAAGCCAATTGGTAATCTCGTGGATAAATGACATGTGTTACAGTATTTTCTGTAATTTTTATCTGATTTTCAGTTCATAATTCAATATCAAGTAAAGCCTCCAAAATTTAGTTTAATCTATAGGAGACACACTTATAGCATTTGCTGATAAACTTTAAAATATATTGCATACTTAATGTTAAGATTCCATTTGTAAATACTTCGAGAATAGGAAATATAATTAATCTAAATGATGATAAAAAAGACAGTAATTATTTGCAAAATCCAAATAGTAAATAAATGTAACTAAAATGTTTCCAACAACTATTTGTAATCACATAAAAACATTTATTAGCATTATTTTAATTATTTATGTTTTGTAACATTCATTTGCAATGTAATAATGATATTTTTTGCTATTAATGAATGGCCTTTACTTTTGAGTATGACATTAATCTCTCACTCATTTTCTCTTTCATTCATTCTTTCCTTCTGTTTCCCCTCTCTTTCCCATGATGTTTATCAGTGATAATTCAGTTTTCTTTCAGACTTGTAGCCTCATGGTGCTATCAAATTCAGGCATATATTCAAAGACTTTATTTAGGGCACACTGAAGAACTTTCTTGATGTACAGGTTGCTCACAGCTGTACTGCTGCATAGTGTACTCTGTACTCTGCAGAGTGCTGCTTTCTTACTCTTAAGTTTTAAATAGAAATACAGAATTAGCTGGGCTTCTAATGTGATGAATGCACAAGTACAAATCTATAAATTTCACTGAAAGGTTCTTCCAGGGATTTAGCAATACGGTGTGTTGTGGTGTAATGAACATGTTAATTGTTAAGTATAAATAAATGATCTTTAGATTGAAATGACTGATGACAACCACACAAGACTCTGCAGGGCTAATCACATGATTGAGGGAGAATTTCTTGGGGTGTTCGTTAGAGAGGTTCTTCTGACTGCACAGAAAGGTTTTCTGTCTAATTCCACTGGACATTTCTCAGGTAATGGGATGATGGGAACAAAACAGAACGTTGTCTGATCTTTCCTTTTATGTCCTGAGATCATGATTTCATGCAAAGGATAAATAATATACATGATCTTGGGGAAAGAAAAAAAAAAAAAAAAAAGGTATAGCCCTGAGAAATTGGTTCTTTGCTATCAACTGTCAACTGTTAGCTGGTTCTTTGCTTGTCATTTGTAACATCACTCAGAAGAAATGAAGAAATTTTATGTCTTAGTGACTGCTTTAATGAAGTCAAGCAGGAGATAAATCCTCCATTCTTCATGGCTAGAAAAAAGATTTCTCATAACTGTTGATGCAGAAAAATGCAGTAGAAGGACACAAAAAGAATAATCTTACCTAAATTTAACCTTCACTGCAATGTTACAAATGCAAATGTGTCTTTGTCAGACTGAGGCCAAAAATCTCAGTAAACTCTTTACATTGCTCACTGGCACAGAGCATTTAGTGTCTCAGTTGCAGCAACACTATAGTTAAAAGAAGCAAACAATTTTCTACGGTAAACTCAAGCCTTGATACCCTAAATATCCAGCTGTTACATGAAGTTTACATTAATAAAATGTTTGTCTGTACCCAAGGGCTTTCTGAGTAGTCTGTATAAAAAGCTCCGGAAAAAATGAAGAGTAGATTTGTTCCTAGTAGGCAGGAAGGAAGTTGTCAGGCGGAAAGAGGATATGGACCTGTTTGCATGCAAGGGTCAATATTTGGTTGCTGGATATTTCCTCTGTGTCCACACGACAAGAAAACCCTTAGTTTCCTGCACAGGACAAATAGCAGGAAAGGGTGTGAGAGTTACTGAATGACATTGTCATCTTATAGCCTCATCAGTGAGGAAAGCTGCTTATCAAACCTAATAGCAAAGAACTGAATTAGCAGATAAAAGCAGCTGAAATTGTTAAAGGTTTCTTATTTCACTTCTTCACACATGCTGTATCATGTTTTTCTTTAACTTCGTTAGTTTCTGCCAGCTTTTTACTCACTAAAGTGCTGGGTATGGAAAATATTTACAGAGTAAAATGTTAATAACTGTGTTTCAAACAGAGATATGAAAAAACAAACAAACATTTCAAATGAAATCAGTCTTGTTTCTGTTGTTATTTGTGATTTGTGTTTTTGCTGGGTGGTTTTTTTTTGGTGTTTTTTTTTTTTGTTTGTTTGTTTGTTTGTTTTTTTGAACTAGAATTCTTAAAATGTTAAAGACTGGTAGGAATCTAATCTATTTGCTTTGATAAGTGTTAAAGCTCAACGGACAATAAATAAAACAGCTTCAAAATATGAAACTGATTCTGGACATACTCAATTCCATGTTAAGTACTTAGAATTTTACTCACTGGACTCAAACAAGAGAAGTTACTTCTTCTAGATAGATTTTTACTGTGCTTGAAAGAAGGATCGTTAATCAAACCTTCCTTCAATACTCATTTAACTGAGAAAATTATTTTTAATAGAATTTAGAACACAGTCCTTTCCAGAAAGTTCTAGTATTTATTTTCACATAAGAATTGAGAAAACACATTTAAATGTAAAATACAATGACTCACAACTGAACACAACTGGCTACTAGTGCAAGTCATCCAAGAATAGATCCAAAGAAATCCAAGTCTACAACATTAGACTTCCCAATCTCACCATGTATGAGTTGGTGATAATATGTATGTAACATGAAGCTGTAAATCTGATTTTAATTATTAAATCCAAAAGACAGTGTAAGCTAGTATCTATTGTTTAGAATTTTTGTTAAAAATTTTATTCAACTCAATGGAACACAGGTACAACATTCCAGTGTGATATTGGAAAGTCATTTGTACTTACTAATTTGTAATAAATTAGGGATTCTGCATTTAATTGATTGTGGAACATCACAATGTACTCTGTAAATGCATTTTTTTTCACACATGTACATGTGTATTTATTGCATCATTCTGCGTAATTGCAAACAAACTTCAGAAAGTTGTAGGAGAGGTCATTCATTTACAGCAGATGAGATCAAGCAGGAACATTATGATTTGGTTTCTGGGCCTTGAATTGCAGGGATATAAATAAAGTATCTTCTGGCCTACATTGGAAATCTAGTTCAAAAGAAAAAAAAAAAAGAGCAAGAAGGATGATGAAAGAAAACATATTCCTTTCTTTGTTAGAATCGTAGAATGATAGAATGGTTTGGGTTGGAAGGGACCTTTAAGATCATCCAGTTCCATCACTCCTGCTATAGGCAGGGATACCTCCCACTGGACCAGGTTGCTCAAAGCTGCATCCAGCCTGGCCTTGAATGCTTTCAGGAAGGGGGCATTCACAACCTTCCTGTGCAACCTGTTCCAGTGTCTCACCACCCTCATAATAAATAATTTCTTCCTGATATCTATTCTAAATCTACCCTCTTCCAGTTTAAAACCATTTTCCCTTGTTCTGTTGCTACCCGCTCTTATAAACAATTCCTCCCCAGCTTTTCTGTAAGTCCCTTTCAGGTACTTTCAGGTACTGGAAGGCCGCTAAAAGGTCTGCTTAGAGCCCTCTCTTCTCCAGGCTGAAGAGCCCCAGCTCTCTCAGCCTGTCCTCGCAGGGGAGGTGCTCCAGCCTTCTGATCATCTTTGTGGCCTTCCTCTGGACCTGCTCCAACAGCTCCATGTCCTTCTTACACTGGGGGCTCCAGAACTTGACACAGTTGTCCAGATGGGGTCTCATGAAAACAGAATAGAAGTGCAGAATAACCTCCCTTGACTTGGTGGTCCCATTTCTCTTGATACACGTCAGGATACAGTTGGCCTTCTGGGCTGCAAGCACACATTGCCAGCTCAAAATGTTGTTTGTTGCTGTTTTTTCCGTGACATATGGCATTTAACTGAGGAATGATTCTTCACAACCATAACTTCTAATGTGTTCACTATGATAAGTGTTTCATTTGCACCACTTCACCTCTTCCACAACTATTGTAAGAATAAACAAGTTTTCTTCAGTTATTTCAAGTGATCTAGCATCTCACGTAGTATAAAAAATTCATTATTGAGTCATGGCCAACAACATTCATGTTCTTAGCCAGTATTAAATATTGTCAGCATGGCATGTGATGGAATTGTTTCATTGATGATTATTAAGAGGTTATCTATGTTTTTCTGTGCTTTATTGCATATATATGTTGAGATAAAGTGTCCTTTTGTGCCACCAAAATACTAGGCAATTTAGTTAATGAGGATTTCATTTACAGCACAAGTCTTTCACAGCACAGAAATTTCATAAACCCCATCACACGTAACTGCTATATTCAGGGGAAATTAATTATTTCCTCAGATTATTATACAGAAAAGGCTATGCTATGAATAGTAAACACACAGTGCTATCCATAGTATTGCTGTAGCAGCGATGTTATTTCATTTAGGTGTATATCCTCACACAGGCAGTAGGGAATCTGTCCCAAATTCTCAGGGAAAAGAGAATTTGTGAATATAGGGGGAAATCTCTAGCTCTTTGATATTTACCATCTTGAATCATATCACAACCTTGCTTCCTCCCCACCCTCACAAATACAGTGGATAAACAGAAGATTTGGTATATCAAAGAGGTAGCAGTCAAACACAATCATTGCAACTTTAAACTTGCACATGCTTCCTTTCAAAGCTGATAGCCTCCAAAGAATCGAGAGAGGCACAATGTTATCTTCACTGCTACTCTGAAAATTTAATGTGTTTTTTTCATGAGGGCCTGATAGGAAAAAAACCAGCAGCTATGAGAGAGATTCTTCCTACTCTGCTTGGAAAAAAACTGTAACAGATTAAAATCAAGGTAACCCCTGCAGCTAGACCTGGTCCTTTGAACACCAACACAAATTACATCAATTTTGTTGTGTTCTGACTTATCTTAAGTAGACAGCAAACTGTTTCTTTCCAGACTAAGTTGTGATCATAGGGATTATAGAAGTTCTCGCCAAGGGCTCAAGACAATGACTGAGGAACAAAAAAAAAAAAAAAAAAAAAAGGAAAGAAGAAGATATAAAACCATCTTATATACAGAAAAGATAGACACATAGTTGCATAAGATGCAAGAGAGTAGTACTAGCGTGGAAACATAAAAAAAAAGACAACTGGTGAACCACATTAAATAAGTAATTTTTGCAAAACAGAAATGTGCAAAAAAGAAAAAGAAAAGCTTGGCCTTCTAGAAAAAAAAAACAAAAACTGGAGAACTCTTCTCAGAAAATGAGTAAAAGCTCATGGATTCCTCTTGTTCCAGGGCTGTAACTCAGAATATCTGAATTGAATTTCATTTGAGTTGTGGATAAAATCTTAAGTTTATTAACGGCATCAAAGCATAATTATTCAGATCACTGAATTCTAGAGCAGTGAAGAAGCTCAGCTTTCTTCATTTAAGCACTGTGATTTCTCACTAATGAAAAAGAATATTTTATGTTTTAGTGGTCTTTACTTTCCCACAAGAAAGTGATGTTCCCATTATTTCTCTCCGTCATTTCTTCTTAAAGCATAATGTCTAATTGCTCTTATTCTATAGATGAAGGCACTGAGGCACAGATAATTTTCTTACAAAAACATAGGCATTTTTGGAATAGAAAACCAGGCTTAGAACCTGAGTTCCCTCATTTCTAGAAAAATAATCTATTCAGTGGGCCACATTTCTTCCTATAGTTGACAATCCACACAGCTGCTGTAGAATGTCAGTTGGTGTTTTATTTTTCATTAGTTTGCACGCCATCTGTCCTGTGAGTGAAAAACAAGAAGCTATTTAAACATTCCTCTCCTGCGATCTCTTTCCTTCCTTCCGTCCACCAATGGGCTGGGGAGCAGAATGGTTTTTAAAACTGCAGTTTACATGAATGCATGGATATACACATGACTTAAAACAGTGTTTCCAGTGAATCCTATGACCACTTTGGAGAAATCCCTTTTTCCCCCTTTTCAAATAGAATTCTGTCATGCTGTCTTGGTAGTCATGGCACTCCTGGGAAGTTACTGAAATGATTACATTCTCCTACAGTACTGTATGTACTTGGGTAACGTGCATCTTTCTTAACCTCCCATCTCCTCTTCCTTCCCTCCTCTTCTCCTTTTGCTCTTCCCTCCTTCTCTATTTCATTCTCTTCATTTCTTCCACTCTTTTTCCTTCTCTGTCAATGAATGTAGCAACAGACATACAAAGGAACTTTGCCCCATTCACTGCAGAATCCTTAGATAGCAAGATTACTCTTGGGCCTTTGTTAGACAGACTATTCATTCTTACTATGACAACTTCTGAGTTAGCCTTGGTTGCCTTATCCCTATTTCTGCTAGAGGATAGGGACTGAAAACATTAAAAGAAGGAATATATGCTTTAGCTCAAGACTTGAGAAAAGGCAGTTGAGATGAACACAAACTGAGCTGTGATTACGTTGCTGCTTGCTTACTCTACTACAGAGGCCACTGTAAACTCTAGCAAAGAGGAGTGGGTAAAAGCTTACACCACCCCAGAAAGACCTGCCAGAGTCCATCTGACATTGATCCTAGATGCTTTGGGCCTTTTTCTTCTGCAGTACACTGGCAAGTCCATGTGGATTCAGAACAGATGCGTCATTTTCCTGGGCTAGCCAAATATCTGCAGAGGCCAAAGATAAATATCAGGTAGGTAGAGGGCTGGTTATTTTGTGTTATCATCCATTCACATAATAAGCAGCACAGATAAAGGAGATTTCTTTTTATAAACCTCAGTTGAATATTGAATGTGGAGTCAGTGGAGACATTGAGTGCAGTCAAGAGGAAGTGCTGCTCTGGCTGCACATTCTTAGCAAGGATACAAGGGTGCTCCAACCCTTCTTATCCTTGATATCTCTGGGAGCTGCTGATGTAAAAGGTTTCCCTTTCTTTAAACAAGATCAAATGTTTTCAGTAATGCTTTGTCAAAGATCTGCTTTATGTTTTGGAAAAATGATCTGGTTTTGGAAATATCCAGCCTTTGCTGGATATCTGGCAAGATCTGGCTCTTTCTTAAAGAATTTTGTTTAGAAATGCACATTAAGGAATTTAGGTTTAAGGGACAAAGAAGTGGTCCAGAATTTTCTGGATTTAAATGTGTCATCTTTTGAAATAGAGTCTGATGACTGATAAACAGTTACTGATCCATAACTAATAGAGATTTGCACTGTCAATGACTAATTTTCAGGGATCTGGATGCCTCATCTCCTAAGGACTTGAACTGTTTCTCTGCTCCCACTACATTTTAGACTAGTCTATTTTTAACAGGAGTCTTGTGATAAACATGTAAATCATGAGGCAAATGGCTGCATTGTACATACCAAATCCTCATGAAATTTGATTTCCATTTAGAATGGCATAATTAATGTTAACATATCCCATATCCTTGGTAGCGATGAGAATATTGTGTTTGACTTCCAACTTCTATATTTGCTTTATTAGAGGGAAAGAGAACCTCTGGTCTCCTTCAGATATCATAAGACATACATCAAAGATGTCTTTCAGCCATCTGCATAAAATAACAGCACCAAGAAACAATGTAACTAGTAGTGTTGGGAATCATCAGAAGACATTAATTATTCCTGGTCTTCACATTCCTTTTAGCTAACCATATAACCTGCTAGATTTTGGAGACATACCTGTTATCTGTGAAGTAAGTATTTTAACCTCCAAGCCTATATTTTACTGCAATATCTGAAAGTATAAGTTCAAATTACTTTTTGCAAGCAATTACCATTTTTAACATATCCTTGGATTCAAATATAAACACTATCTATAATGAGAACTGTTCATTAACTCTGATCCTGTACTTCAAATCAGAACTTGTAAAAGTTTTTGATTCTCTTTTGACTTTTTGTAGTACCCTTACCTGTAAGATACAATTACTATCACCATTTAAATGAAGAGCAAAACTGAAATACTTTAAGCTTTTTTTTTTTCCCTAGGATATTTTTATCAATTTCCCTCTGACAGTTTCCTCTTCACAAGGTTATGCATATACTTTCAGCCAAAATATAAAGCTTTTGTCTGACTTTGGTGCTGATGTCCAAAGAGAAAATTTTGGCTGGCAAGGAAGAGGATTTAGATTCCACAGTATTTGCTTGTCTGGAAGATTGCACTAAGGGGAAACAGTCTAGACGTACAAACTCTTATTGCCATGTCTAATCTTCCTTCCCAGGCTCTATGTGTGGCCTCTTTACTACTTTCCATTTTTGAGTCTTCAATCTTTCTCTCAAGTCAAGTGACTATGCATTATGCGATGTCCTTCTCAGACCTTGTCTGAGCGTGCCACTTAAAAGACTATGGCTTGAGCAACACACATTATTAAGAGTTTCTTCCCTTTCTAGATGAAATAGGCAAATTTATATAATTTCTTCATCTCCTTCAAGGATAAGTATATTGCAGAGGAAACCTCCCAGCATAAATCATAATTGAATCATTTCAGTTTAGCTGCTAGAGTTTGGGTGGTCCTGTGGTTTTCGGGTCAAGATATTAGCATATCCTCAGTGTGATAAGAGATGTATAAACAGCTACACCCACTCTGTCCAGGGGTGATTCATTTTATAGAGGGGAGGGTACTTTTTCTTAGCTGTCCTCTTGAAGGGATGTACAACAGAAACACAAACTTAATCACCACTGGAAGTTCCATGGAAGGTCTATGGG
The DNA here is from genome assembly GCA_028571105.1 of Tragopan temminckii. NCBI lineage: Eukaryota > Metazoa > Chordata > Aves > Galliformes > Phasianidae > Tragopan > Tragopan temminckii. The sequence continues at coordinate 25,543,745 of JAOWBP010002559.1, read as the reverse complement.
TGGAAGTTGCAAGAGAGACATCTGAATAAGTGTGTCCCTAGCTGCCCCTGCCTATATTCCTTTAAACATTGAGCCCTACTCTTTACTGGACTAGCTAGCACTCTCTGTCTCTTGGAATTATTGGTTGTAGGGGATTTTTGCTTCTGAAGACCTTCTCAAGGAAAGCTCATTTTTGCCTCCAATTATCAGATGTTTGGCATAAAACCAAAATGAGTATGATTCTTCTGCTAATTAGAAGGTGCTCAGATGTTACTAGTGCTGTTTGTTCCAGTTCTTGATGATCAATGAATGAAAATGATAACAAAAACATAGAGATGTGACAGGGATAATTCCCTTGATGAAGACTTGACAGATATGTAAAGAACATAAAAACATGAGATTTAAAATAATTAAGCTCTTTGACTAAACAAACAATCAATCAAATTGCTCTTTTATTCTTTCACCCATAGCAATTTTAAAACAACAGCTGATTTGGACTGTTGAATGACTAATAATATACATAGAGGAGTGTTTCAGCTAAACTAATTCTCATAATAGTACAACTGATAGGCAACAAATTTTAAAGATAAAGAAGTCCTCAATAAAAAGCACAATTGTATTGGGACTACCAACAGTTTTCAATCTGATAATGCTAAATCTTTAACACCTTCTATCTCCTTTGCTTTTTTTGTTCATTCTACATCACAGAGTAATTATACAGTGTAGAATAGCTAAGGCCAGAGCTCATAGAGAAGTACATAACCTGCAATTTTTGGTTTGTCTGTTATCTGTCCTATGAACCCTAAGATCTACTTTTAAACATAGACAAATAGAGGAGAGGGAAATCTGAGGAGCACTCTTTCATGACAGCATTCTTGGTGTTTCAAGGGTAAAAATACTGATAGAAGGCAAGTAATTGGATTAATAACCTTTATTAACTCTTAACTTTTTGGCAAGTATTGGAAAAAAAGTGGTGGCTAGTTTTGGCAAATAGATGGCAAAAAATTCCTATGGTCTGTTTTGCCTATGACCTATTGCTTCTGTTCTCTTTGCAGTTCCTTTTCTCCTAAAGAAAAGGTGTGACTGTAAAGAATCTGTCTAGAAGCCAAAGTCTTTAGAATTAAGTCTTCTGTTCTGTACTTTAATAAGGAAAGTGTAGATTTTGATCAAAAGCCTCATCCTACTGTGAAGAAAATTCTCATGCACACAAGTTGCATAGGAATCTGGTTCTGTTTCAGTGAACTCTTTCCTGCCTAAACTTAAGCAAAATTAAGGATCTGGTTACTGATTCTAAAACAAATATTCCTTTTTTTCTGTTTGAAAATTTTTCTTTATTACATTTTACACTTGACACATTTGTGCAAATGAATACTAAAAGAAAACACAATATCACAACTTCTGTGATCACAGAGAGTATAAAGTGTTAAGAATAAAAATACTAAAGAAAACGGGAAGAGTACACTGGCTTGGAGAGACACCTCACCAACCACTTAGTGCTCAAAACCTTATCAATGGAAAACTAGAAAAATGTTATAAGATGTGTACTTTCATATTTAGCATGAAACTGAGGGTGTCACTTTTCATATTGTGTGAACAGTACGGAAAAAAATAAGATTTGTTTAAGTGTGAAGGACTACAACAACTACTATCATTTGATGTTCATAGCAGAAAATATTTGTGACTGCATGATCAGAAAAGGAAGTAGCAATGATAATCCTGTTAAGTGTTTAGATATTAAGTTTACCTGAATATTGTGTGATTGGAATACAGATTTCAACTATGCCACTGAGAGAATGCCTACAAGACAAAATGTGTATCTGCTCTTCTTAGCTATTTCTGGTTAGTAGATTCTGATGATACCAGTGACATCAGGTTTTAAAAAGGATACACTGATATCCATCTAGATCTGATGAGTAGAATACATACTTCTCAAGAGGAGGAGCCAGTCTTGTGGCTATGACGGAGTCCTACAGCCCTGGGGGAGTTCTGCAAATCCAGAGACTGAAGGAAGTTAGATGATCAGCCAGGGAACAGGATTAAAGTATGCCTTGCTTTGGTGTAAAATCTGCTGAAAATATTAAAAATGATATTAGAAATGGACTGTAACTCTTCTTTCATGTTTAACATCCTTTCTGGAGGTATTTGTAAATTGTAGGAATTCAGTTGATCTGAATTCTTTTTTTTTTTTAGCAGTGGAAAATTTGTGGCTTTTGTCTGGAAAATTTTTCCTTTTTCTTATGCCAATTTCAGATTTTGTTGCCACTTGGTAGAACAATTGCAGATAAGCCCTAAAACAGTGACTAAACATAAGAAGAAATCCTTCTTCCTTTAAAGGAACAGAGGAGTAAAAAAATTAATCTCTCCCACCCTTACACCAGGGAACTTTTCAGACACCTTTGATTTTGGGAAACACAATTACTTCTTTATGCAGTTGGACTAGCAAAATGTAGCTCAAAACCAAACAGAAATCAAATCCAAAACCAAACAAAAAAACCCAGGTAGTGGTAAAAATGTGACTGTGCTGCAGCAGCAAACCTTTTTTAAATGAATCCCCGCTGGCAATTCTAATGCAGTGAATTCATCTCTTTATGCTGGGTATGCTTTAAGGGCCAAGTAGAGTAAGCAAGGACTGTAGCCTGCAGGGGCTGCTGTCATGCAAGAATAATTATACCAGGATGGAACAAACAATCAAATTCTAAGGACAGATGTTTGGTTTTGTTTTATGTTGAGGGCTAAGTTTATGTTACACATTAACAGAAACAGTATCTTTTTGTGGAAGTCATGGGATAGTTTCCAGAACTGAATAAGAACTGAGGCATATACTTATCAACATGTTGGGATCTCCTATCTGAGAGGATGTCCTGTTTACATTTTGTGCTCTAGCTAAGTAATTATGCAGCATGAGCGCTCCAGAAATGAGGTGAAATATAAGAGAAGATGGCTTGAAATGGATTTTCACACAAGATTGAAAAATGACACTTGCATGACCCCTGTCATCAAATCATTTGGGATTAGTCCTACAAAGGTATATATTTAACAAGAATAGGCACTCAGAAGGGAGAGGCCTTGGTATCTATGGAATGGTTTTTTTGTTTTTGTTTTGTTTTGTTTTTGTTTTTCTGTGATGTAAAACCTTTCTCATCTTTTCAAAAAAAAAAAAAAAAAGAGAAGAAAAAAAAAAATAAGTAGGGAGTGGCTGATTGGCTGATAATGTGGCTAGCAGCCAGCCTTGTTTTATGAAATGACCTGTGTAGGTAATCAAACCCTGGTGAATTTAATACTAGCATAAAGCCACATCAAGGTATAATGTAGCTAATAAAACAAGGGGGTAGATTTCATTTACATCAGCTGTTTGTGACATAAAGACTTTCTAAATCAGAATGGTAACATATTACACAGGGTTTATATTACACAATATGAAAGGCAGTAGAAAGTCTCATTGTTTTAAGGTTGGAATTAATTTTTGTATGGAGGTGGCAATTCTTTTTTTGGTGGGTGGCAGAAACAGCTTGTAATCAAAAGAGGGAACCAAAGTGGTAAATTTAGAGATTTGTTTGAAGTGATTCTAGTATTAGCGTAAAAGTGTTGCTTTTACAAAGCAAATGCTGTAGTAGCTTATGTTTTCTGTTGCTGAGGTATTAATCAAGAGTGTTACAACAATATATAGTTGAGGCTCTATGATGTCTCTTGAAGTTCACAAACCTTCATTCTCTTGTTAAACTGCTTTTTAACCAGTAGGAAAACTGACACATAAATCCAAGGAAGGCTAGAAAGATACCATGTTGATTTAACACACACTGTTCATTTCAATATTTGTCTGTATTACCAGAACATGTAGGAATTGTTCCTGTGTTCACATCATAAACCCAGTCAAATTGCCAGCATTTTAGATAATACTTAAACATAGAGAAAAGGTTTCCTTTTTCCCCCACTTCCCAAACTAAAATTTCAATTTTGAGCATAGGCAAAACATAGCAGGCTAATGGGAAATTACCTAAAAAATTATAATAGTAAATATGGTATGTAATGCTTCTGCACACCCACAGCTTAACTGCTGTCAAGATTTGGTAGACTTCCAGGAAAAGGAAAAAATTAAGGCATGGTTTGATAAAGTGTTAATTTTTCAAATGTTTATGGGGAGCTTTTCAACCCTGTTCAAGGGATACTGATGGGCACACTTCTGTTCTCACTGTGACCTCCTGAAGCTAACTAAAAGTAACAAATTTTCATTCCACCATCCGGGACTAGCCCCCTCTCTTTCTACATAGATAGAAACAAATCTCATAAGAATTTTTATGTTGTGCATGTTATCCAGGGCCAAATCCTGCCATTTTTATTCATCCAGGTTTCCACTTACCCTGATGTTTCTCACATTCACTGTGATAGCATGCTATAAGTCCTTGTGTATAATTACATGTAAAATAAAGATCATTGATGTGCAACTTTTTGAGCCCTGAATAGGCAAAAATTTTTTTCCTTGGAATTAGGCCTGAGGAAAAGATAAGGTTTTTGCTTAAAATAATAGGGTCATTGTATCTATTATATACAGAGCCTTATTAATTTGACATTCACATTATATCTAATTAAAAAATTCAGAAATTTAGATCTCTGAGTTTTTTGTGATGCCCATCATTCCTGCTTCTGAGAAAATAATAGTTCAGTATATTTAATTTGAGCTCTTTCAGTGTTATCTCTGAAATATTGGAACTGGTGTTACAATATAGTGCACTGTGGAGCTCTCAAAGCACTTGATTCTATATTTACATCTCTGAACAAGCTCACTTTGACTCATAGCTCCTTAATTAGAGGCATAGTTGCTTTCTTTTCTGTAGGGCATTTTTTTACCCTCACAATACAAGCACACATTTGGTAACTAATACCAGCAATTAGCCTCATCTGCTATGTAAATGAGTGTGATTGCAATTAAATACTTTAGAGGGCCCAAAGGGATAGCATGCAATCAGTACAAAGTAAGTAGGAGTACTTGGTAAAGGGACTTCAGAAGTATTACCAGAAGTGCCTTTTTCCCAGTGGTGACTAAGGTCCTTTCCATTGTTATTTATTTCTTGGCTGTTTAGGACCTGGTTCAAAAAGTATTTTTTTTTTTTCATTGAGAAATGTGAAAACCATGGAGCAAAGAATGACATGTCTGATAAAGAAAAGAAAAATTATCTCCAGGGTGCTCACAGGATTTTGTGTTGAACATCTGAGCGCCGCAAAACAGGATATCAGAGACAACACTGGGAAGTTCCTGGATTGGGTTCATTGTCAAAGATCTGTTGAAATGAATGACTATGACAGTTTTACATCAACTAAATATTTGTGTCACTGAATATGTCTACATTATTTTCTGTCTTCTACAAGAGCTGTCACCAGCATACTTTCAGGCAGCCTGTCCGGATGGTTTTTGGTGGTATGCTAAACACAGCATAGACATACCAGTACAGCTCAACTCACATAACTTGGGCTTGATGTCTGAACAAACTGCAAAAGTGATCTTGAGTGCATCTTTTTAAAAGTGTATAGATGCAGATTAATCTCAGTGGTGTAAATATCACTCAAATATCTCATTTGAATGTTCTATCTACATAATTTTGCACCTGAGTTAATACGTTTCCAGTACCAAATCTTTTTTTTTATGAAAAGTAATTATCTATAATATCTTCCATTATTAATTGAACAAACCACTGTACCTAAGTTGCCTGAAATTTCTTAAGAAAATGAAAGAACAGGTTTTCATTTATTATTTGAAAAAGCCAGAAGAGATCTTAGGAAGCCTTGCCACAGCAGAAGATCATAAAAATATCTCATTTCCCTGGCACAAATACAGCTTCCTTTAGTAAAGGGCATTATTGAGTCACTCATTCTTGCCTTAAGAAGCTTTTAAGGGTGCTTGGAAATATTTACTCTTACTCAGATGAACACTACAGCAAGGGACTTCCACAAGCTCTAGCTTTACTACTGCACAATGTAATGCAACTCATGGTAATTTCATTTAGAATCTACCAGGAGAAAATACAAAAGGAAAGTCTTAAGCATAAACAACTGTTCCAAAGTTTCCACTGTGCAGACTTCCAAAGTAATGCCTCCCATTTATTTCCTTGGAAACTACAAAGAATTGTTCCTTACTACCCAAAAACATCCTACATTCTGCATAAGAAATCTTTGTTGATTTATAGCTTTTAAGGTGAACACACTGATAAAAGATAGACTTTCAAGAATTAATGAGACACTATTTTACGAATCCATGTATTTGTGGGAATAGAGAGTAGGAATAGAATGTGGCTATGCAGCAAAATACATCTTTTTTAAGAACAGACTTTTTGTAGGACTCAGAATTCAAAAGTAATTAAACAAAGGTTTGGGTTCACCATATTGCTCAGATGAATAGCCTTAGCAACTGTTTCCTACTGCAGAGATTTTTGAATTTAAGATCTTCCTCTGTTTAATCTTATGCTAATTGTTGACATAACACAACCCTGGAATTAAACTTTTGTTCCAAAAAATTGAGTTTGAACAATAGTGAGGAAACAAAATTTAATGTCATTGGGTTGGGACTGTGGAACATTATTTGAAGGAATTGGAATCTAAGCCACAACATAGATCACCAGTTTTACAAAAGGATTGGAGCAGAAATGTTAGACAAAAGCCTTGTGCTGTCTATTCTGTGTGAACTTGTATTCACCTTAGCCCTGCAGAGCACAAACTTTTTCCAGCCAGCTGCAATACTCAGCCTGTTTGTAACCTCCAAGTGGAATTGTTTCAGTCTTTCCCCCGCTGAAAGCAAAACATAAACATGAGATACATTAAAATGGAAACAGGATCCTGATCCTTTCTGTTTCTCAGTTTTATTTAGCAGAGACCTTTAACCCTCATTAAGATACTTTGGAAAGTTTGGGACTCTTTTTTTGCATAGCTCACTGTGGGAATATTTAGGTTTGCTACTTTGTTGTTCTCTTTTAAAATATCTAAATGCCTTTGGGTAGTTGCATAAAAAGTTAAATAATAATATACAAAATTTTATTTAAAAAAATAAAAGGCTATAGAGTAAATTTCACGAAATATGCACTTTCATAGTGATTGCATAGAAATAGAGTAAACATAGTCTCCCAGATTTTGCTCAAGAGAGCTGGCATAGAACACCAAATCTTTGTCCAGGGCAAAACAAAGCATCCAGAAAAAATTATATAGAACTATATAGAATGCAGAAAAAAATTTCACTTACATTAAAAATAAGTCATGCTTCCTCTGATTTAAATGTGTATATGAGGAGCTATACTGAAATATATGTGACTTGCGCTCCTGGAAAAAAATGAAAAATGCCACTGACTTATGTTTAAAGACCAAGGGTTTCTATAATGTTGCTTGTCTTGCTGCTCTTCTGTTTTTGTACATAAGAATCAGTGAAAGAATACATTAGTGACTGATTTGCAGAAAGTGCATTTCTGATTCCATTTATTAAATGAGATAAACTCATCATTTCTCTTCAACTTGAATGGAATACCTTCTCAAGGGGTTAAAATCTCTCCATGATATTTCTTCTTATAAAATATCTTGACAGTTTACTTCTGTGTTTGTCAGTCACTGGAATTCTGAATTATCACTCTATAATCCTGCTAAAAATCTCATTTTGAAGAAAGCCTTTTTAGTCCATGTTTTCTGAACAGTAACTGTACTCAATATCTCTCTAAATTTTTCATTTTTTTCCAGTTATTTTCCTTTGTCCTTTATCCTGTCCCTTTATAATGAAGAAGCGAACAAAAGTAGTAATATAAAAAAACATTGGTAAAAAAAATGAATGAAAAAAGAATTAAAAACATCTTTGAGCTTTCTTTTACATAACAGATAGATGAATTGTTCTGCATTTCATTCCAGTACAAGCTTTTAGGTGGAGTCATTTCTATTAATTTGAAATGCTTTATTTTTCTAATTTCTGAAACTGTAAGATACTTCCCAGAGACATGCATTTGTCAGATGGAGTTTTGTAACATATATTTGAGGTGATGAAAATCCACTGTCTTTGCTGATTTATTTGAATAGCTGTTTTACTATTAGAAATGTGCTTTCCATTTCCTACTTTGCTTTCAGCACGTATTTATTATCTCTTATATTTCTCCTATATTTGCCTTAAATTAAGGCAAAACATGCTATGTTATACATTGAGAATCAAATTGTATGATTGGAGCTTTTGGTCTGACATTTCTCCATTTCTTTTGTGAAGATAAACTATTAATGTGCATTCAGCTATTCTGATCACAGTGAAATTGGCAGTCAGTTTGACACTGTGGATCTAAATTTCCAGAATTAAACACTTGATGTTAAGTAGCTTCTGAAGCTGATGTTCATTGGTCACAGTTTCATTTTTTTCACTAATGAGCTACAGTCTTCCAGATTAAGTACAGATCATCACAGTCCATAAATTTTATATCCATTAATGGTAGCATTTTCACTTTTAATCTCTTATGATATTTGATGGCAAAGATATAATTCTTTGCCAATGATTTTATAGGTTAAATCTATTTCAGAATGGAAAAATCAAAACTCTGCAATACTACACTTTAAAAAAGTGACCTTGTCAAATTGAGACATTCTTGCTTCAATTAAATCCAAAGTCAGCTGGTCCCAAAGGAAATGCTGAGGTGTATAATGTTAGCAAGTACAAGAATACTTTCCAAAAGTAGTTAAAAAAAAAACAACAAAACTCTTTCATGCTATGCCATTTTTTAGAAAAAAAAAAAAAAAAAAAAAGGGAAAGGAATACTTTATCTTTATATTCGTAGCCATTTATAAGGTCATTTTAGAGCGTACTCTTACATAAAACATGAGGTCAGTAAGTAAGGCTAATTAAATTTTAGCAGGAGCAAAAGTCACCAAAAGGTTTTTACTTTCATCCTACCCAGTCTAAAATAGTGATACAGTACACCATTAATAGCCTTGGAATTGCTAATTATTTCAACATGAATAGCAGTACCAGTGCAGTCAGTTCAATCTAGTATTCTCCTGAGGATCCTTGAAAAAATTAAAATCACTTTTATTATTTTGTAATTTTAGGAATAAACCAAAACATGCAAACAATTCAAACATGGAAAGAGTAGTTTGAAAAACAGTACCTCTATTAGTCCTTGTTGTTTTCTATGGAAGTTTTACATTAGAAAATTTAGTTCAACTCACTTAATGTAATTTCAGAGGAATATATTCTTTCATTTAAGTTTTATTGAAAAGAAGCCAGCATTTTTCATTTTTATTATTATATTTGAAGCACTATTTTTCAACATATAATCCATTTTATTGGACTTATTATTGGACTGCTTTTGTATTATTGAGAAAAAAATAATAAAATGTTTTAATGATCCTGAACTAGACCTTATTTTCCATATGAATTTTAAAATTTGGGAATTTTGATCAAATTTGACATAGAAAAATCCTGGTATTCCCTTTGAATTTGACAGGTTTTTTCCCCACTAGCATTATTCAGTATTTCACTACGCTTTATAGGAACATCTAAAATTTTAAAAACAATACCTTCTAGGCTTACTGATGGTACAGCACATGTAAAACTTGTGAAATACTCCCTCATTCTATTAAACTAAAGGGTGCACTGGTACTTCTAAAGTCTAACTAGGCTAAAAAATTGAGTCTTTAATCAATAAGTCAACTGTGTTTCTCAACAAATAGTATTCTGCCCATTACATGAACATATCACTTCCTTAATTAGAATAGCGTGTAATTTAGAATTTTGTCAATTCTGTTTTTGATATTTCTAGAATTCTAGTTATCTGTGGCTTTAAGAGTACAGCAAAGCATTCATTATTTTGACACTCAAGATCTAAAAACCTGACGACTTAGAGGTTATATTCTCACAGAGATACAATAGAATTTTATTAAGTATATTCGGAAAAAAAAAAAAAGAGATTATCATTTCTCACAAATGTGGTGTCCAATTAATGCTTATTTGTCCTAGTTTATTAGATTTTGCTTCATGAATTGATATGGAGCTTCAGTATTTTTTCTTGGTAGGCTACAAAAAGAGATCTTATTTCCCTCTTCTGCTTAAGAAAAACAAAAGAAAACAAACAAACAAACAGTTGATGATTTCAATACAGGTATTTTTCCCCGGAACTACAAATAGCATCATAGAATTATATATTGGTTTGAATTGGAGAGTTCCCTCTATTCCAACCCCTCTATCATGGGCAGAGATCTTTTTCAGTGGATAAAGTTACTTTAAAAACCATCCATCCTGACTTAGAACACACTTCTAGTGATGGAACATCCACAATTTCTCTGAGCAACTTGTTCAGGCAGTCATTCCCACATCATGGAAATTTTTTTCTGTATGTCCAATCTAAATCTATTCTTTCATTCTAGGATAAGCATAATGATGAATCTCACTAAGGAATTTATTTGTCAGCATTTGATGCTTATACCAGAATAAGTTTAAAGCACCTTTACTTTCAGATCCACCCTGCTGGACCCTATTTGGTTTAGAGAAGGTACATCATTTTGATGTGCTGATATGCAAATAGTTATGGAAGAAAATTTTGCTGAATTCACAAAAAATTAAAAAATTGACAATCAAAATCACATACTGAAAATATTAACACAAATTCTACATCCAAGAAAGCTATAATTCAATTTAATTCAGTATGGGGAAAAAAGGTGCAATGAAGAATCAGCTATATATACACCCTGGGAAGATCTTTCCTAAAGATGAATTCAATCATTCTTTTTCCAACAGAACGTTCACACACCAATCCATCCATGCAAACTTCATAAGGAATAGCAAGATGTCTGAAATATCCACATAAAGATAACCACTTAATTCATTACTCTGAATTGATCTCAAATATCATGTTAAGATTTTTCAGATGGTGGATTTCCACCATAGACATGAAGCACAATTAATCATAATGCATAATGAAGCATAATTAATTGATATTTCGAGTTCCCAGGGAATCTCAGTACAAAGAGAAAGTACATTCATTCTAATGCAACACCTGATCTGATCATTTTCCCTAATATTTCTCAGCTCACCTCTCATCACCCACCCACACTGTGAGATGCCTGGAAGTGTTGCCTGATACAGCAGTCCAACACAGCAAAGAAAAAGGCTGTCACAGAACCATCTGGCCATTTCTTAAAGTGCAACAGAAAACTATCACAATGAGAAAACTGCCTTCTTTCAGTGATCTGATGGACATTATAAACTAGTAATCATTACTGCTTTATAACAGAGTACTGTTTCTGTTTCTAGAAGTTACCCTTTTAATTTCACAGTAAAGAAACATTAGTTTTTACTATTACTTCCTTATATTTATTCACCTGCTTATGAAAATTTATATGTTGCTAATCTAAGATATTTTCAGTATTCCATACCAAAACAAAGATATGTTACTTATATTTTACTGATATTATTATTTTCATCTTCAATTAAATTGCTATACACTTAAGTGAAATAGATATATCTATAAATATATATATTTTAAGAACCACATGTTTAATCATATAGTACAGTGGAAGTACTATGGAGGTACTCGGGAGCTTAATCCGAAAATTTATCACTTAAGATTTTCTTTTTAACTACAGAATGAGCACTACCAGCCTACTATATGAAATATTATCCAGAAAAAGATAATGATAAACAGTCATTTGTTATTGAAGTCAGTCTTTTTTTTTTTGTCTTTAATAATCTCATGATCAGACAATCGGTAGAGCAGAAACATGTGTCATACCTTCATGGCTTCTATTTTTCAAGCATTTCTACTTGGTTGAAATCTTATTGTGCCACAGTTATATATATGTTATTCCCCTCTGTCCTTTGAGTGGAGACTGGAGTTTAGTATGCAGATGTGAATAGTGAGAAAAATTGTTTATTGTTTGTCGGTCTTCTGGTGTGTTTGTTAGAGAGTCTTTACATATTCAGATTTCCCTTCTGATAAAAATAGTAATTTATCATCAGGAACCAGAAAGGTCATTATTCTATAAAACTACTAATGCCATCAAAAGAGAAAACAAAATTATTTAATCTTCATTTTTTAATATAAAAATTGCAACTGCAGTTATTAAAATAGTATTTGAAGTATGCACTTAAGACTGTGACACATGAGTCTAAATGAGTTTTTTTATGTTGTTTGACTGATTTCAGCTAATTTGTCATATGAGAACACTTCAGTCACAAAGCATGAAAATATCCTTCTCTGTGGCTGTGGAGAAAACATGAGGATTTTCAGGTTACTACACAGGTGTGTCGAGGATCTGATCTGGTAGAACATTTTCACGATTGCATGCTTTAATGATGACTGGGCAAGTGCTTTGTGATTTGACGCAGCTTCTGGCAAAGTGAACGAATGCCAAAATTGCCAGGGTATCAAAAGGAAACATTTTTAATTTAAATATGCATGCTGAGATGCAGCTGTGCCAATACATGCTTATTTATCAAAACTGGCCAGGAGGTAAATGTGTAGCTAATTAAATCATAGTAGTCTTGGCAAAGTTTTGATTCTAAAGGCCTGGGTTGTCATAAGCTTAACTGAGATTATTTTGGTGGATCTAGAAGCAATTTAAAAACAAAATAACCCTAGGCAATATTATACTTGGACACTTTGATAACCTGGTAGTCTGTTTTCAAAGAGATCAGGAAAGGTTCTCTAACAGTTGGCATAGCATAGCTCAAGAAAATTGTACTCACACTGGTATTTCCATACACTTCCATGCTTTAGTTTAGGCAGATACTAGAGGTTGCATCGGGATTTGCTACAACAAGCTTAAGAAATGATATAAACAGTTGTTTAGTGATCTACGATAGTTAAATTTAAAACAGGACCCAGACATCTTTCAGAGTACTAGAAACTGTTAACAACAATTTTCTTTCATTAACCAGTACATTTTACAAATAATCCAGTCTCAAAAAGTCCACCTCCGTGAAAGTAAAGGTATAGTATGTTTTTTGACTCAGTGGGACTTTTGCAAGTTGATGGATATTGCATTGTTTTGTTTTCTGAAATGAATATCTGTGCTCTAGAAATTGAACTGAGACTCTACTTACCCCTGGGTAGACCTGTGGTTGACTGTCAACTGCTATTCAATTTCAGGGCCAAATGTTAAACAAATAAAGTTTGCATTAGAGTACTTTTTTATTCTTGTAATTTACTCAAGAATAGAAGAGTCTTTATTATGCTAGGTATGCAGTAAAAGCAATGTATTGAAAATTAGAACTTGTAATATGCTTATTCTACTTATATGTCTCAAAGCCAGGCACTTGGCTCCATCTAATTTTGGAGGGTGTGTAAACATTCCTAGGTAAGCAGCATCACCAACCTTAAGCTTCAAAATATTTATCATATTCTTCCTTGTCAAAGCACTGACTTTAAATTACTGAAATTTAAAAAGAAATGCATAAAAATAAGGTTATAATTATAAATTATAATTATTTTGGTATTTCAGTCTTAGGGTACATATTTTATAAAAATTTAGTTTACGACTACGGGGGTAAGAAATACCATTAACAAAATAAATAAAAAGAAATTGAGTTTAGATTCTGTTTAGACACTAACACAATGATTTTAGAAACAGAAGGTGTAAGAAATGCGTAAAATCTTTCAAGACTCACAGCAAACTCAAGAGAGTTGGAAAGGCAGAGGGGAAAATATCCAACTTGAGTGAGATTTTTTTTTATTCCTTTATTTGGGATCTTATCTTACCCCTTCTTCCACGGAGAATTATTAGTGGTATTATTAGTAGATTGATCACTGAAGCTTTTATCCCTATGGGTAGATTTTAGGGAATTATCCACACCAGACTGTACTTTGATAAACTTAGTGCACAGGAATTTAACAGAGTGAAAGAAAGGAGGGAGGAAGGAAGGAAGAAATATTTGAACATGAATAATACAAATAAATAATTTTTTCTGTAGCCTACTATAACCCAAACAAGACTGAACATTTTTTTTCTTTCAATTTGCCTATGAGTTGTTTTTTTCTGTTTAACCTATTTTTTTTTTTTTAAACCCTACTGCATAGCATGTGTACTCAGAAAATGCAGTTATACAGTGAATTATTCTGAACAAAACAGCTGATTAACCAGAAAAAAAAAAATCAAACTCTGAGCACCAGTATCATTCCTTCCTGGTCCCAGACTCCCAGCTTGTTTATTTAGTGTCACCCATAGTCTGTCATGACTGACCTAAAACTATCAAAAACAGCCTCAATTGCAGCCAAGCATAAACAAAAATCTGAACTGAAGGTGCAAGGGGACTGGCATTCTAGAGATAAGATCTATTTCTATAATAGCCCTTGATTATGATGACCAAAGGAAAAAGGAAACAACAGCAAATATACAGACATACTTCTGTTTGTTTATACATGAAGAGAAAGAAGCGTATCATTCACAAAGAGGAAAACATATAGGGAACAGAGTTTCATTACATGTCAGTGTTTCTCAACAGTTTATAAAACATGATTTTGTGAAAGTAGAGGTTTGCTTGTGGTCTTCTCTGTTTGCTTAATGACATTTTGTAAAGTGCTAAAAATCACATGGAGATAACAGAGAAAGAGAATCTGCCAGATGGTTATCTGTTTGTAGAGTGTTTTTCACTCTTCCTTCCACCTACAGCACAGAAGCTTTGGTTTTACACTGAAAACAGATTTGCATTAAAGAATACCACATATGAATACAAGTCCAATATATTATGCTTCAGGTGCATGAAAGATATATAAATTCTGGTGACACTGGAAAGAAGGGCACTTATACATGACAAAATCTGACCTGTTATTCGAAAGAGTTACATCAGACTTTTTGGTCTTTATGATGTAATTTTGAGACAATTTTCAGTTTTCCCTTCCATCAGATTGCTTGAATTTATCAGAAGAAATTGCTTGCACTCCTCTGCAGAGCCATGCCAATGGGTTGGTCAGCCTGCCATTTTAAAGGTAAGTTTCCTATCTTTAGTTGTAGAGTTACAAAATTTTTCTCATTATTGTTTACATCAGTGTAGTCTTCAAAGTTTGAAACATGGTTATTAGCGCATGTTTGCACTTATAAAAAAAGTTTTACATCAAGTTAAAGGAGGAAAGAAAGGAACTAAATGACTAACTAGTTTTTATTTTTGAAATGTTTAAATTCAATAATTTATAAGTAAACAATTGTTCTGAGAAATTTTCTGAATGTATTTCTTTCAGAAACATGTTTAATTTGACTAATATCTTAAACACTCCTGAAGATGTACCTCCTTGTTTTTTTTTTTTTTTATGGTAAACTTAACCTTAAATACGTTGTGGTTCAAGCAGTACAGGTGATTGAGTAGCATCACACGGCAACTCTTACAGACTCAGAAAGAGCAGGGTACTATTCGTTATAGATAATCTCTCATATATTAGTAAGCAATTTAAATGCTAATTTTGAGGACATACTTCATTTATGAAGGGTTCAAAAACTATAGAACAACTATAACTTTCACTAATAGCCACAAATAAAAATTGTTGGATATTAGTTTCCTCTGTCGCCACATCCTAGAATCATAGAACCACCAATGTTAGACAAGATCTCCAAGACTACACAGTCTGACTGTCCACCTACCACCAATATTCACCACTAAACAATATCCCTTAGTACAATATCTAAACATTTCTTGAACACCCCCACGGATGGTGTCTCAACCACCTCCCTTGGGCAACTTGTTCCAGTGCCTAACTACCCTTCCGGAGAAAAAAAAAGTTTCCTATTGTCCAACTTGAATCTCCTCTGGTGTAAATTGAGGCTATTCTCTCTATTGCTTGTCCTATTCCTACTTAGGTGGAAAAAGAGGCCAACACCCACTTCACCACAACATCCTTTCAGGTAGTTGTAGAGAACAATATGGTGTGCCTCCTTCAGACCAAACAATCCCAGTTTTGTTAGCAGCTCCTCATAAGAAACATGCTCTAGGCCCCTCACCAGCTTCACTGCCCTTCTCTGAAGATGCTCTAGGGCCTTGATATTTTTCCTGTAGTGAGAGACCCAAAATTGAACATAGTTCTTCAGGTACAGCCTCACCACTGCTGAATGCAGAGGAACAATTACTTCCTTGCTCCTGCTGACAGCATCCATTCTAAGATGAGCCAGGATGCCATTGGCCTTCTTGGCTACCCGGGCACACTGCTGGCTCATGTTCAGCAGAGACAGGTCTGTTCACTCCCACATCCATTTCTTCCACACAGTCTTTCAGCCGCACTGCCCAAGCCTATAGCGTTGTCTGCAGTTGCTGTGGCCAAAGTGCAGGACCTGGCAATTGGTCTTGTTGAACTTCATCCCACTGGCCTCATCCCAACTATCCAGCCTGTTCTGATGCCTCTGTAGAGTATTCTTACCCCCTTTCAGATTGACATTTCCTCCTAACTTGGTGTCATCTACAAAGTTACTGAGGGTACACTCAAACTCCTTGTCCAGGTCATCAATAAAGAAACTGAACAGGACAGGCCCAAATACCGACACCTGAGGAACACCACTCATGACCAGTTGCCAGCTGGATTTAACTTCATTCACCACCAGTCTCTGGGCCTGGCCATCCAGCCAGTTCATTAACCAGCAAAGAGCATAGTTGCCCAAGACATGGGCTGCCAGCTTCTCTAGAAGAATACTTTGGGAGACAGTGTCAAAGGTTTTTCTGAAGTCTAAGTAAACAACATCAACAGTCTTTCCTTCATCTGCTAGGCAGGTCACTCGATCATAGACAATCAGACTGGTCAAGCAGGACCAGCCTCTCATGAACCCATGCTTGCTTGGCCTGATTCCCCAGTTGTCCTGCACATTCTGTGTGATCTCACTCAATGTTATCTGCTTCATAATCTCTCCTGGCCCAAAGGTCAGACTAACAGTCCTGTAGTTCCCTGGATCCTCCTTATGACCCTTCTTGTAGATTGAAGTCACACTGGCAAACCTTCAATTCTCTGGGACCTCCCTGGTTGGCCAGGAATGCTGATAGACTGTGGAAAGTGGCTCATCAATTAATTCCACCAGCTCCCTCAGCACCCTTGGGTGGATCCCATCTGGCCTCATGGACACGTGACTGCCCAGGTCACATGTAGTAGGTCTCTGTTTCCACCTGAAATATGAAGTCTTCTGCTCCCCATTCCAGACTTCCACATCAAGGGATAGACAAGGAAATAGAAAGGACAACTGTTCTGACTTTTAAAGACAGATGTAAAAAAGGTATTGAGAACCTCAGCCTTTTCCTTATCTTCAGTGGTCATTGTCCCCACTGCATCCAGTAGAGGATGGAGATTCTCATTAGCCTCTTACTGTTCATATATTTGTAAAAAGTTTTTTTTGTTCTATTTTATCCCAGTGGCCAAATTGAGTTCAAGCTGGACTTGTGCCTTCCTAATTTTCTCCCTGCATATCCTAGCAACTTCTTCGTACTCTGAGTTATCTGTCCCTTCTTCAAGAGCAGGAGAAATAGAATCTTCCTCAAGTCTCAGGAAAAGTTCACTGTTCATTGATGCTGGTCTCCTCTCCAGCTCATCTTATGGCACAGGAATACAGCCTGCTTCTGTGCATTTAAGACTTCCTTGTTGAGGACTGACCAGCCTCTTTACTCTTCAGAACTAACTCTCAAGAGAACGTCAGAACAGGAAATCACTCCTATCTGATCCTTCTGTTTGACTAGAAAGAACTGTGGTGCTGTTCTGTGCTTTGATTATGAAAAAAGTAGAAAGATTAAGCATGTTCTTAAAAGATGTTCTTCTGGTTTAAAAGTCAATAAAACCTTTACATGGAAATAAAGAAAATAGTATAACCCATTTCCTTGGGAATTTTCCGTTGGTTTGTTTGCCAATTACACGTATGTAGCTGTGTGAAAGAACGTTTTGTTCCTGGCCTTTAAAACAAAATGCAAGCAGGTGTGAGAAAAAAAAAAAGGATACCAAGAAGGAAGTACCAACCACTTAATGGAACTTCAAAAATTCACAATTTGTAATTTTTTTCCAGCAAGAACTTTAAGGAAATTTCTCCTAAAATAACATATACCAATGGTGAATGCATGCTCAGAGATAGATTTACATAGAATGAATTTGCAAGGATTTTAAGATCCTTAAGCAGAATAAGTAAAGAAAGTAGACTTTTCGTTGTTGATTTTTTAATATAATTTTATTCTATGAGAATATTTGCTTGCTTGGTAAAAAAAACATACAGCATTTATTTGTTAAATTTCACACACATATAATGAAACATTCTCTATAATGGACACCATAGACACTGTTCTGGGGGCCTAATTCTTACTGCACTATATTTGCTGCCAGGAAAAATGTTTTCTTGAACTTATTTTAACAACCCAGAGCTGGATCACAGAATCACAGAATGGCCAGGGTTGGAAGGGACCACAAGGATCATGAATCTCCAACCCCCCTGCCACATGCA
>JAOWBP010002559.1:25510262-25525276 GCA_028571105.1 Tragopan temminckii | reverse complement strand
AGTATTTGGACGGGAAACAAAAAATAACCTTGAAAATTGAACTACAAGTGAGCAGAACTGCCCTAACTGAACAGTCTTGGCAAAGGCCCCACTCACGAAACAGGAGCTGACCGAGATAAGGGGCGGGCAGCAATCAGCGGAAGAGTCTTGCACTATATTTTTATTTTCTTTTCTTTTACAGACCGGTTACGCTCGCAGTTCCCGACAGCACGGCATTAGCAGCGCGGCAGCCTCGGCCAGCACGTGGTTAGGAGGGGGGGGAATGGTTCCGCTCACCCTGCCCTGCCGGACCCTCCCATCCGCCGCGCAGGGGCGCGGGGCGGCTCGGGGGAACGCTCAGGCGGTGCTGGTGGCACCGCGCCCCGCAGAGTCTCCCCCGCTGCGCCCTGCTCTGCCGCCAGCACCTCGCTGGCCGTTACCTGATCAGAGCCACTACTCGCATGCTGCACACTGCCCCGGGGCGGTAACGCTGAACAGGAGACGTGCGAGGAGGGCGCAGCCCAAACCCCCCACCACCCCGGGCCACGCACGCCGCCGCTACCGCCCGGCAGCGTCCCCGCGGCAGGCCCTCCTCCCAGGGCAGCCCGGCCGACTGCCTGAGCGAGAGGGAGGTGTTCCGGGCCGCCGCCAGGCCCTGCCCGGGAGGACGACTTCTCCCGCGTCCGGGAGAGAGAGCTGGGGGCGCGGCTGCCAGGGCCGGCCCGGAGGGGAGCTCGACAGGGGGAGGCGCCGGGAAAGGCAGCGCGCGGGGCGCCTACGTGCGGGCGGGCCGCCTACTGCCGCTAGGCCCGGGCGGGCCGCTTGTTCCGCGCACAGCGGACGCAAGTGCTAGGTCGACCCAGCTCTTCTGCTTCGTTATGGTGCGGGAGGGCCGGGTGCGGTGGGAGGAAATTCTGGGGGATTTCAGACTCACGGCGGGGCCGAGTAGAGCTGCGTGCTCCCTCAGTCCCTCTTGGGGAGACCCTTTCCTGTCACCGCGGTGCCGTGAGGATCTGTGCGGGCAAGAGGACTGCCTGTTGCAGGCGCACGTGGGAAACGTCCACCTGCAGCGCTAAGCTTAGCTTCCGCCGGCCACAAACCTAATGTAATCCTCCTCAGTTTTGCTCATAACCAGACCCTTATGCACACAGTATACACCACTGTACGCCTCTATGCTGAATCAGTGTGGTATTAAAGTCTAGCCTCTGAATACAGAATCACAGAATTGTAGGGGTTGGAAGGGACCTCACAGATCATCGAGTCCAAACCCCCTGCCAAAGCAGGTTCCCTACACCAGGTCGCACAAGTCGGCATCCAGGCGGGTCTTGAATATCTCCAGAGAAGGAGATTCCACAACGGACTCAATTTTCTCTCTCCCAAGTCAAAGACAAAGCCTGGTGAAGTAGCAACTACCTTAAGTCTTACACCATCAAACAACAGCATTGCTAGGGGTACCATGGCTAGGTATTGTGTAGTGATGTGAGAACCCACCACACCCCAGGCTTGTGCACTCAGAATGGGGCTGGAGATCCCTGCATAGCTGTTTGTTGCTTGTCCTGTAGGAGGTTGCTACAGAAAAATCATCAGGCACATATAGTATCTTGGAGTCAGACCCTGGTCTGCTGGGTTCAGTTAATCCCCTGTGAGCTAGCAGTTATGACTGCATACAGGCCGTGCATTACCCCAACCAGGAGCACCTGGTTCCTGGTGAATTGAGTTGCATAACCAGCACAGCTAACATAAAAGGCTTTGTTCCTCAGAGCTGGTGACAAGGGTATACTTTATACATGAGATCTTCTCAGCCCTACGTAATGTGATATTATGCACTTTATAACAACCTGTACCATTAGGACCCAGTGCAAGGCTCTGAGCAACAATTTGCCTGCTCAAACTTTGTTGTGTTTGAAGTTCCCAGGAAGAAAAAGATGAATGAAAATAGATAAGAAAATTCCTTTTAATAAAGCACTTTATTTTTAGTGAAATTATAGTGATAATTGTGCCAAAATAAGTTCTGTAATACCTGGTGAGACAAATACAGTATTTAAGAATTTTTTTTTTTTTAACAATCATGAATCAGTTTGCAATAGCTGTTTCTGGGAAGTTTATTTTATTGTTTTTGGTGTTTTTTTTTTCCTTCCCAGATGATTTGACTGTACTTGATTTGTATGATTTGTACAGTAAGTTCCTGTAACACGTAAAATAAGAGTGGTTAATTTCAGGCAGATATAAAGGCAATAATGGCTTACTAAATACATTTCTGAAAAAGTTAAGATGCAAAAAAATCAATAAGTAGTTGTGCAGGTGTGGTAACAATAGTTTTTTCCATACAAGAATAATTATGAAAAATTCTGTGTTTTAAAAAATATTTCCTCAGCTCATGATTTGAGCATGACAAGCCATCAGCTGTGAGACAAAATATTGGACTTACTTGGAAATTACAAGGCAGTTTGATTTTCTTGTAGTTTTGTGATGGTGACAATGCATACTTCTCAGAAAGCCATTTTTGCTTTTTATAACTCATTAAATGATCGGAACCAAGGTTACTTAAACCTGAAATTCTGATGAAAGGACAGGGGCCAAGTTAATGGCTTTTTTTTTTTTTTTTGCACTCAGAAAGGTAATGGAGGCCTGTTCTGAATTAAAGCTGCAAATCCAGGGGACTCCAAGATTATAGGCGAGATTGAAAAATTGGATCAAGCAACATTGTATAACAGATGTTCTGGTAGAAGATTACTTCACCTCTGAGGAACTGTAAAAGGCGGCAGAGTAAAGGTATTTGATTTACTGGGAAAAAAATGTGGGTGGATATTTTATCATACCTTACCTCCTGTCTTTTCTGTTCTAGAACAAATTTTTTTGTTGTTGTTATAAAAAAAAGAATAATTCAGCTAGTATTTGTGAACTTCTAAAAGATGCTTATTTACTATATTTAAGAACAATACATGAAATATAAAAAATACATACATTTTTCTACTTTAGAACATGCAGATGCTATAAGATCAATACTTTTAATCACATAACTTTATAACAGATTCAAAGACTTGTAAATATATTGACTCTCCTCAATATCATTGTTAGAATGGAATATTTCAGGCAGATATAAAGATATGCCTGAAATATCTGAATAACTCAGAATAATTCTGAAGTCTCTTACTTTCACATAAGTCCATTATTGTCTAACTGACACAATGCTGTTTCTTTTTCAGCAGATGGTTCTCTTGCACTCAATTATACAACTTTCAAAAAACAAATTTCCGCTTAGAAGTCAGACTTGTTTGAACTAAAAGTTACATATGACAGTACAGGACCAAAGCCTGCTTCATTTGCTCTCAAGACTGGAATTTTGGCTTCCATTTTGTGAAGATATCACTAATTATTTACACAAATAAAAAGCATATTCAGAATGTGAGAAGTGTCAATAGCAAATTAATAAAGTGAGACTGCGAAACAAATTACATTTTACCCAGGAGGGCCCTAGTTTCAAATAATTTGAAACATATTCAGTAGGTAAATCTTTTCAGTCTCATCCACCTGATGAAATAGCTCTGGTGCTTTTAAAATGTTTTGCCATATGGCAGTGGACAAAAGACTTTGCATCATCTGTCAAAGTGGTTACCCAAGACATTCTACTATACTGTTGCAGTAGATGAAACAAGAAAGTTTACCAAAGCTTCCTTTCTTCTTGGAGAAGTATTAGCTAGTTTGTACAGAAGACCAGTGATGGCTCCATGATTCTCTCTCACCATTTTCTGCCTAGAAAGTTGAAAATAATAATAATGAATTAATATCAGTGGAGGAACATGACAGAGGATTAAAAATTGCAATGCAGTATCCCTAATGACCTGGAATAGTTAATTAAGTTCTGTTATAAATGAGTTCCAAAAATAACTTACTTACTTTCAGCAAGTTATTCTGAGAAACAGCCACTTTAGCATACCTGAGCTGCATTGCCTATTAGAAAAGGGCCAATTACCCAGTGACTGGCAGTTAGAGGTGAACTGCTGTAGTTCTTAATTAAAAGGCTTCATATTATAATCACCAGTGAGTAACAGAATACTATATATAAGGAAGACATAGCATTAGAAGAATATTTCCACTTTAAAACAAGGATTTTGAATAACCTCTTCCTTTGTTTGCCAAGCCAAGCCCCCTGTGAGAGCTCTGGGGTAGCCATCTGTGCTATTTATCTTTCGCTGAGGTGCTCCCCTATGATCTACCTGCAGCCAGAAAGGCTTCCCTCCCATACCAAGTGGCAGCATTATCACTGCTGTTATTGCCTAAAGTTGTTACTACAGAAATATTATTTTAGATTTTAAAAGAGAATACATCTCTCTTTCTGGCTAAGGAGCTGTCTATGGAGCTTCTTCAGCTTCTTGCCTGTTACAATTGGAAAGATTAGCACAGTAGAAGAGTTAAACAAAAATGTAACAACAAAGTGACCAGCGCATAGGATGATATTTCACAGGAATGTAAACGTGCTCACCCATCTCCAAATATCTAGACTTGCAGAAAGGACCCCATAAGTAAGGGATCTCCAACCAGAGATCTTTCCAGAGTGGTGGTCAGCCATTAAATGGGGGTCTAAGAGAGGTGGAGCCAGGTTCTACCCCTTCCAGTCACACAGTTGAATTGCCTTCACCTGTGCTCCCAGGGCTGACCAAGTCCTTTCCCCAGGTGCTCAATTAGTGGTTCAGGCTGTGACTCAGCAGTTCCAATACACTGCCAATGACGACTTTCCTGAATTTCCACTTACTTCCCCATTAACAGGACGTTATCAACTCTTCTGTGAGATGCACTGAAGTTATTTTGGGGGTAAAAAACTTCTAGACTGGAAGAATGTGCTGTACTAATGTACTATTAAATGTGTATCTCCCCATCTGGGGACTCGGGGTCATTCTGTCTTCGTTTCAAGTTCAGCAAATATAAATTACTTTGCTGAATTGCTGCATTCTGTATAATCATGCTACTAAGGTATTATGCCTGAGATTATGCAGCCTACTGAGATTAGTTTGAACACTATATCATACTGTTCACCTCTTTTTAGTCAGTGAATTTAGGTCTATCTCCAGCCATTCACTCAGATCTGTTCTTCACCATCTGCACTGCACGTGAACGCTGACTTTTATCAGACCTACAGACTTCTTGCTGTTAAGTGCTTTATCTATATCAGCGCTACTAAAAATATATACAACTAATCCTATAGTTCCTAGTTTTGATAAGGATTGTCATTTTACAGGATAATTTGACCTATTTTTCTGAACTATGTAGTTCAGCAACTTTCCTTCATCCTCTAGCATTCAAGGAGATTGGCAGACCTGTATTTATTACCCACTGTAACAGAGAGGGAATTTAGCCTAAGACAGTATTATTCACATTCTTTACTAATAAGTAAAGGTACATATATGATGGCACTTTTTCCAAGCTTTTGATAAACTCCTAACTTTTTATTAATCAGTCTACCAATCTACAGCGAGTCAAAACAAAAATTAACCTTTTGATGTCATGCTTCATGAAAATGACCATTCTGTTTCCACTTCCAGAAGAAACTAGTACAAGTTAAAATTTATATTCATCAGAAGCTGAGTAGTTTTTCCCCTTGAGTAGATCTGTTTTCAGTGTTCAAAATTTTTATTTCATTAGTTAAACTACTAACAGTAATTACCACCAAGGGACACTGTCAAGTGAGACTGGCAAAATTCTCCATTTGCCTTTTTTTTTCCTATTCTTTTTAATCCGTGGGATTTTACTGTTTTTTTCTCCAAATGAAGTCCTTTAGTACTTTCAATAGGGAAAAAATATCTGATTACCTCTGCCTTTATGAGAAGCCAGTAGAAGTTTCTATTCTGATTTATTTTAATTTGTATTGAGATAGAAAAGTATTTACAGATTAAATAATCCTCATTTTCCCACTTGTGAAGAAAAGAAAAAGGATTTTTTAGAAATAAGCATTTCAATTTTAAAATTTGCATAACATTTTAAAATACAAAACAAGGGTGAGAGCTCTTCCAATGTTACATTGTTACAAATGTGGATCAGAGATGAATTTACATTGTGAAGAATTACACATACAATTTTCAAAACAAAGTTTCTATTATATGAGATGATGTATTTCCAGTGAAGTTTCATTAATTGCCAATGAAGACTCTGAAAATAGAAATTTTGGAGCATTTCTATGTACTAAAATCTATTATCTCTCATTAACTGTTCTAGAGGATGAGAAGATTGTTTAGACTCAACAATCCTTATAACAAGTCTGTCATCCAACAGCTTTGACTCTGTAACTACAGGCGTTAACTTATTGAGAATTAGCCATATATTTGATAGCTACAAAATATCTTGGAAAAATGTGGTCAGAGTAATAACCCTTGAAAACAGGGAGAAATTAGCTGTCAGGTTAATGAAATTAAGCTGCAGTATCTTCTCCATCATCACAATTTAAATCACTGGGATCTTATAGGCAGAAATGACTGGTCTATTTTTAAAAAGAAGCAAAAGTTTAAAGAAAAAGCTTTAAAGAAAGTAATTAGGAAATTGAACTTGTGTAATGAAACCTAAAACTGAACGGCAGCATCTTATTGTGGTGATAGATAATTTGGGATGATTACTCATTTATTAAATGGTGCTGCAGTTCATCATTGATTAAGAACATTTGAATAGGCTAAAACTGCTGAAGTTTCAGGAGAATAAGCAAACAGAGCTTTTTTGGCTCATTTGTTTTACTGCAAAAATTTTCCCATGTCATAAAATATTTATAACATAGCTTTAAGTAATAAAAAGGACTATTTTCTTTGTACTCCACTGTTCCTATTGTGTTCAATTGTGCCAGAACAAATAATGTTAACTTAAAAAATCAAAACAGTTTTTAACTGTGTTGCATTCAAACTGTTTTCATCTTACAGTAAGCTTTTTCTTGGGACAATTGGTCTAACAAGTATGGAGAACTAGTATGTCCTAATTAGGAAAATAGCAAGCTTAACTTTGAAAGTTAAAATATTTTATCACTGCAAGGAAAGCAACAAATCAATTGTAACTTCCAGCATCCAACAGAACTTTATTATATTGTAGCATAAATGACTGACATAATATGCCTCTGATTTTGAGACCTCAAGGAAGGGTGGATTTGACAGTGCCCTTTGAAATAACATTGAAGCGTCAGCTCCCATGCCAACATCATGCTCTAATCAGTACAGTCTTTTTTGTTGCAGGGTCTTCCACCTTGTAATTGACCCTGACATATGCTATTCACTCTACCCCTTGGCTTTGGACATATAATTCCTGTCATGGTCAATTATAAGGTGATAGAGCCTGCAACCACTGGGACCATTGCTCAAAATCATCCTACACAGTAAGCCCTGAAGTGACCAAATTCAAATCTAACTAGAGGGAAAGGGGGGGATTCAGTCTTTGATAAAACCAATATTCTTTTCATTTCTGTATAGAAAAATGTCAATTTCCATCATGCTATATATTACTGAGACAAATGGTGACAGTGCTGTTTCTGAAACAGGTTAAGGAAAAGTACAAAAGCCTTTACCAAACAACATACTTTGAAATGAGGAAATTGTTTGTGTGAGCATACAGTATGCATAAAAATTACATTACACTACATTTGAAAAGCAGATGATAATTTAAGAGTGACAAGTGGGCAAATGCTAAGTATAAGGGCATGTTACCTCCCTTCCAATACTGCTTTGTCTGTATGCTTTTATGTTGTTTAAGCTTTGAACTGAAATACTTCCTGATTACCTTATTAATAAGAACTGATTTTGAGCAAAAATGAACTCTCCTCATTGTCTGATTGGTTCTGTAATGCCTAAGAAATTTGGCAAAAACAAAAATCAGGACACTTGATCTCTGATCTTTGAGTAAGCGGTATGACTTTCACAAACATACAGTTTTACAATGTGTTGTACTCGTACAGAATCTTTACAACTTCAGGAGTAAGAGCTGAGATGAGCAGAAGTTTTAATATCCATCTGCCAAGATTTGCTGGAAAAGCTAGATTGTCAATTGTGGGGTCATTTCACACATTTTCTGGCTTTAGTCACCTATGTAGTTAAGCCAGAGGGATAGCTATCCCTGTTTTTTCTTGTGTGGACATTAATTTCTATTTGCAAGCTGCCGTTGTCTATTTTCTGTTTCTTTGTTGTTTTGTTTGTTTGTTTGATGAAAAATGAAGGGAATTTCAATTATTTACAGTGTTTTCAGTCACAAATTATAACCTACAGGAATCTTTCCTGATTTGTTTCACTACTGACAATTTATTGAACACCTGTGCCTAAACCGCTCAATTCAAAAATAATCCTTAAAAGACCTTTGTGAATGTGCTGATTTTTATAGGTAATACAGTATATAATATTTTGAAAAATGTGTTTTGATGATATCTTTATTTCCTATCTTAGCCTGACTAGACAAAGCTCTAATTAACATTCATATAATTATCTAAGTCTTTTAAAATCCCATCTGTACAGTTTCTCTTAATGATGTATACAGAGCATAGCAGTCCCAATAAATACCAAGCACATACAGTGCAAGTGCTTTTAATTTAAACCATACTGCTGATTAGTGATGGGGTATTCTGAAACTGTTATGCACATTCTGCATTTCAATTGTCATGGGAACAGAACAGCTCTTCATGCTGAAGTGCACAGTCCTACGTATAGCTGGGAGCTGCTATTCTAGCATCTGCTGTGGCTGTGCCTACTATCCAGACAAGTCAACTTTGGAAACTACTGATTTAGCTAATTTTGAAAGCAGGTGGGTGACTTTACTGGAATGTGTAACTCAGCTCAAATGTTTGCAGGACAGAAATTTACAGTTCTGAATCTATTACTGTCTATTACTATATTTAAATACCAAATTTCCTCAACTTCATTATAAGAAAAGGGATTACTCCTAACATATATGTGTTTACCCTGCATATATCACATGATCCTAAACATTATTTCATATAAGAGAGAATTCAGCTTTCAACAGGCTGCAGTCTATGAAATGTGGAGAATGACTGCTGGCTGTTTTATGGTTTAGAGCATGACTGAATACACTAACAGGGCTCCATGAAGTACTCATTTCAATATATATAACATATTTTTAAAAATACTTAAACCTTATATAGGTCTCATCCTTTAAATACCTAAGAGGAGCACTCCTACTGCACTTAAGAAGCAGAGACAGTAATACCTCAAAATACTGGGACACCACCAGTGATATGAATGTTAAAATTTGATTCTCTGGTAAATAACTTGTGTGATTATTTGTGCTATTTCAGCTGTTTTCTGTTTCAGATTCTCTATCTATAAAGTAGGCATAGTTATAGTTTGCAGAGTATTTTGAGATTTATAGTTACAAAATATCAGTGTAATAATTATAAACAAAACAATCTATTCTGAAATCTTTTAACTCAGTTCTAAATATCAATCCATAACATTCACACTGTGGCAATCATGGTAAATACTTTATGTCTGATGGATAACTTTTGTAAGATTAGCTTGTTTTTAATGTTTGTTTGCAGGTTCTTCTGGGTAAGTATACAGGGGCATCATGAGAAATGTTTAAATCTCACCACGGCAACTGATTTCTCTATGCTCTACCAGTAACGTATCTGCAGAACTACCAGATGGGGAGAGAAACTGCAATGAGAAAATAATGATCAGGTTGTGGTTCAGGAAGAAAAGGGATCAGACATTAGATACATGATTTTGAAAAGTGTATTTTTACTAACTTTAAATATTTAACCAAGTTCTTAAATAAAATCTTTGCATTGATCTGTCCTCACGAATGACAAAAGAGAAAGCCGAAAATATAGAGCTAAAGCTGACAGAAATCTTAACCAAATACAATTAATATGGAATATAAAAATGGTAAATATTTGGATGATAGATGCTGTGGCAATATGGGAGTCAAAAGGTTACTGTAAGTTTTGCCTTAAAGATTTCTAGAAGGTTCTGTACAGTTTCACCTTCTTCAGTTATGGAAGAGTGGTAAAAAAAAGAGCTCTGAAAAATTTGATTCTCCCAGGCTCCTCTGTATACAACAGCTTTAAAAACAAACATTTAAAGACAGCAAACTAGCAAAACCTCACTGCATTTTTTAACCCATTTTCAGGCAGCATTAGATCAACAACAGAAATAATTGCTGTCAGTTTGTACTTTTTGACCAATAATTCTCTGTATATCCTGCAAGAAACTTGAGTGATGCAAATGACCTTATTTTTACAGCATGCTTTTATTAAATAGTTTATTATTTTGGCAGACTAATAAAGATTTTGGTATTTGCTTTTATTTGCAATAATATTACCACCACATAAAAAAGGATTTTATGTTCTTTTTGAGGAACAAGGAGGATAAAAGTGTTGATGGATAGTGCAACTAAGGCATCAGCAATGAGCTGGAAATGAGACACATAAATATGAAAGCAGAGCTAAGAAAATAGAACTGCACCCTTGGCCTTTCTTAAAAGAACATGCGCATGCCATGGTTCATTCATACAGTTACAGAAACTCCTTTTGTTTTCAGTGAGTTAGAGAAAATACGCAAAGACTAAAATATTATTAAGATTTTCACTTGTTTGACGTATTTCTGTAGTTAGTGTCATCATGAGATATTTCTAAAAGTTTAAGGAAATGACTGCTCAGAATGACGATTTTTAAAAAGATGTTTATTTTATCTAAAGTACGTTTTGTCCCTCATATGAGCTAAATAACAATTTAATTTCTCATTTTTCCCTTTTCTAGCACCAAATAGGCCTAACGTTCTTCAAATGTTATAGAGTGGAGACATAAAAACCAAGATTAGACAATCATACACAAAATTTCAAAATGAGATTATCACTCCTCTAATTAAAAAAAAAAAAAAAAAAAAAAAAAAAAAAACTAGATAGGATATAACACAATTAAATGTATTTATCATGGGTGATGGGGGGGTTCATTTCTTATTAAAACACCTGTGACTACAGTATTAATTATGCAGTAATCTGAGCTCCTGAGCAACTCCAGAAATACGGTTGTGGATGTTAAGGGTACTTCTCATCAGTGTGTAAGGTTGTTCAGCATTTATTATAATCTGAACCTTAATTTCTCAGCACAAGTAACATATTTATTTGTTTAAGCAAATAATTGTACGTGCCTTAGAAATAATGATATTCGCTTGGTTGAGGATGCTTAAAATCTTAATTGTATAGTCATCCTTCAAAAAGGCAAATGATCAAGAAAAATATGAACAGAGCAAGTACTACATGAAAAGAGGTGAACAAGCAAACAAAACTTCACCTGTTTGAGATTTTGTGTGTTACATTTGCCTTTCTAACAGACAGTCAGCAAGTGGGAATCATGAAGTATGAGTTTCAGAGAAGAGTAAGTCTAACAATTAATTATATGTCAAAGCATAAGAATCAGAAAACTGCTTATGCCCATTGCCAGTCATTCACTCCCTGTCAGTAGTAGTTCACATCTTTCCTGGGATGGCATCCAACCACAGTGGCATCTAAAATATAGCAGGCTATATTGTTACAGTTGGAGGTGAAATTGTAAGTTGCACCAAACAGAAGTGACAAATTCACATTGCTCAGTGTTGCCTAGCAATAAGAGATGAGTTTATTATGAACACTGACTCTATCCATCTCTAAGGGTCTTTGTATTCATACCAAAATGATGCTATTCTTACAGACAAATGGGGCAAAAATAGAATGGGCAGAATGAGGAAGAAATCCTTATAGTTGTAAGTTTCAAGATTCACCTCTAGCTATTGGGAAGTCCTCAGGAAGGAAGACACAAGAGCAGCTCCATGTTTCGCTTGTGGGATTCACCAGATAGATTGTTTCCCCTCTTAACCCTTGTTTGGAATGCCATTAGTAGTGCCATTTAGTTAGTAATGTAATTTTAGCACAGAAACTTCAGTATGAAAACTCTTTACTGAATGGCCTCAGATCGCTCATTTGTTTTCATTATTCTCTAAGCCTTCTATTCAGCTTTTTGTTTGTTTGTTTTCTTTTTTTTTTTTTTTTTTCCTCCCTTCTCACACACCTTGCAGTTTTCCTTTTGAACCATTATTTACATGTGAGAACAATTATTTCCATCCTGGACATACTATGGCTCTCAAGGTATTAAGTACTCAACTATTCAGATAAACAGAATTTCAAGAAATATTTACACATCCTTGAAGCAGTTATTGGCCACCCACCCACATTTTTAGGCACCTAATCATTTATAAAAATCCACACAATAGCTTCTATTAAACAGAACTCTGATAACTGATCTGTTGCTGTGCTTTTATGCCATCTGCATTTTTGACAGCTGAATACTTTTGACAGCATGGTCCACTGTGCCCAAGTTCACATCAGTTATTTTTCCTCACTTTTTTTTAAAACTTTACGTATCTTTATATATTATAAGAATATAGGATATATAACACATTTTGCTTTACAGAGTGGGTTTTACAGTGTTTTTTTGTTTGTTTGTTTTTGAAGTTGTAAAAATATAAAAGTGAATCTAAATTGCAATGTAAGGAGGCAATGTCAGATATATTGATGTACCAAAAGAGTTGTTATTTTAGAAACCTTCGGAAACAAATGCAACAAACAAACAAACAAAAACAAACAAACAAAAAAAAATAAGGATGAAATTTAAAGGATATATAGGATAAGGTCTAGATAAAAGCCATGTTTAACTTCTATTTTTTTAAATATTTATGAAATGGTTAATTAAAAATACAAATGTAAAAGTATCTCCTTAGCATACGTTTTCACCCAACCTAATTAACTGAACCAGGAAAAAATTAAGAGTTTTGGTTTTATATTTTGTGTGCAAAATGGAGCTATTGACTCAAATTCTAATTTTCTCAGTAAGCTGTGCAGGTACAAAAACGAGGTGCTTACATTTTGTAAATGTTTTTGTAGAACCTTTTAGTAACTTTGGTCCTTTCTTTATTTCAGATTCAACGTGTTACAAACAAACATATTCCACCTGTTACAACAATCTGGCATATTACTTTCTTGATACGTGATGATACAATACCTCTCAGGTTTGCCGAGTAGCAAAGAGAAATGTAAGCAAATGAAAAGGTTTTCCACTTTCACAGTTTTTTTTCTGCTTAGGGTTCTGTTTGTCTGAGAACTGTATGAATAGAAGCCATATTTTATAGTATTTCTTTAACCTCTGCCATCTGGTGTAGGTTAGTTTTTCCACTGCCAACTTATCCTAGAGGCCTCAGTACCAAAATGTTTAATTTCTAAGTAAACATTTGGACTTTATAAACTCAGTTTAAAAAAAAAAATAAATTATTTTTTAAAACTATATATTGCAATTGCCACTAGTGACGATATTAATAAATATATACAGACAAGTATGTGGGTTTAAAGGCTTCTGGCCACAACTATATTTTCTGTAACAGAGCTCCAGAGCTGTCAGGTCAGCCAACATCTTTAATCACTACGTCATGGTCAGTTATCATGAAGGAACTTGAATATCCCCTTCTCACCCGAAGTCTGATCTTGTGTCAAGGGATTTCTACTACCACAGCTAAAATCTTCTCAGTCAAGCATGTTTTCAGGCAGCTAATACTCACTCATGCTGAAACCAAAGTTTTAGCAGCTTTTTTATTTTGTTTTTTTAAATTAACTAAACTTGCTTAATTGCAACAATGGAAGACTGCTTCTATAGAAGAATTTTGGCAAATACTAACCAGTTAAAAGAAAGAATGAGATAATCGCATTTCTAGCAAAATCCTTATCCTGAGGAAAACAAAACAAAACAACACAATGCCCCATCAAACAAACAAACAAAACCCTTGTGTATCAGAACTCTAGCATCAAGAGGAGAAGGCCTTTCTAAATTTACCAAAAAATTGAATTTTGTCCTAGCCAGCAAATTTGCAAATCTCAATTAGAAAGCAATATTATTGATGGTCCTAACTATATCAAGCATATCCTTAATTGTAATGAAAAATTGAAGGAAACTTGCTGCTGCTGGAAATGGGCAGGCATACATAGTTCATCTTAATCAGTATTCTTCAGAGGCAGACAGTCACCAGTGAAAGCGCACGGATTTGATACAAATACACAGATAATAAAAGAGAACATTTAAAGCTGTGTGTAGGCAGGATCAGAAGGGTAAAGAAAAAGGAAATAGTTGTTTGGTTTACTCTGATTTAGAAAAAGAATTGAAAAAATGTTAGGAAATAATACTAATTTTTTCCATGTTCTCCTGGTTTAAAACATTTTTTGTGTTTATGTCTAAATTTTAAAATATCAGTGGTAGCTTAGTTTGTCACCTTCTTAAGGCTTTCTGGAGTACTCAGAAATATGTTTTTGGCACGTGCTGATTCCTTTAATGAAAATTTCACAAAGGATGAATATCTTACTGTTTGTTCAGGTTCAGATTCAATATGTGTTAATAAAAAAGAGTAAATAATGTAATTAACAAGTGGTTTTCCAAGGGCTGAGCTATAAGGCAAAAGTTACACTCTCTTAATTTAATTGATTTAAAATTTGAGTAGTTTAATCAGTGCAATCTGGTAATGAAGTTTCATGGTATTTATCGAATTTAAATACATAGCTGATAATGATAATTCTCTTGGGGCATATGCCAAACAGTATGGCTAAAGAGGTTGCGTAGCACCATTCATCTAATCTGGGGTATGATGTTCTGTATTACTTGTAAGAACACTAATTGCTCTTATTTTAATAAGCTCAATAACAAACAAGAGTATCTGGGGAACATCCTGTCTCCACAATGGGAGTAGTGACTTCTGGTGTCTGGATGGACAGCTGGTGAAATTGCCCTAGTGTGAGTCATCAGAACTAGTAATCAGTGCCATATCATAGCTTGTTTAATCATCGCAGAAACTAGTTCAGTTTTACATAGCCATTTTCTGATACTAGCTTACTTTGAGAAAATTCACATTTTTTCATTGTGCTCCTTAGAAGTTCTCATGCTACTTAGTACTGATTCCTAAGCTGACGTGCTCTACCTCAGTGTTTCTTAAAACCTGTAGGAAGCATGGAGAACCTGTGCTCAGATCTTGGCAGTGTTTGGCCCTTCC
>JAOWBP010002559.1:25494933-25510162 GCA_028571105.1 Tragopan temminckii | reverse complement strand
TCTACCTCAGTGTTTCTTAAAACCTGTAGGAAGCATGGAGAACCTGTGCTCAGATCTTGGCAGTGTTTGGCCCTTCCATCTCTTCTCAGCACTTCTTACCAGCCAGCTCACTTTCTGACCTCTTTAGTCTGACCCACTCATTTTCTCAATGAACTCCAAGCTAGATGACCTGTGTCCAGCTAGGTATTGTAACTATTGGAGTATTATCTTTAGCTTTCAGAACACAGATATGCACAATCTATCCATCTTTTTATTTATCATCTTCTACCAGTTTTTCCTTCAAAACTTTGTTAGCATTACTGAATTTTGCAAAGGAAGACCACAATGTTCCTACTTTTTCTTCTGAAAATAAGCATCTGTGTGAGAAGAAAAAAATACAGTTAGAGCTCCAACAAGGAGAACACTACAGTTATTAGTTGCACATTTGGCCATTCATTGAACATGCCATGCAAAGCCAGACATACTACTGTGATGCTGCTTGTGAGTAGGGAAAGAATCTGGGAAGTAGATTTTATGAACTTTCACCTTGTGCCATTCCTGTCTTAAGCCTGTGGGCTAAATTGGTCTTAACTGAAGGGAAGAAATCTCAGGCTCAACTCCAGCACCCTGACCTAACTCCTGCCAAGGGGCAGGTTCAGGGCTCTGACAATTTTCCCTGCATTTTCTACTTAACAACAACCTTATCCCATTTTCACTGACAACTTCTATTCCATCTTGTCTGCAGCCAATTTGCCTGCCAGCCTTGGGCTGAGGGCTTCACATGGCAGCAGCATGCCAGGCTAAGTGATGAAATGTTTTTCATTGGGATGCCATTGTGAGGCATCAAGTGGTTTCAAATGCATGGTTGTGCCCCTTGTATACACCAAAAAAAAAAAATTCTATATTTTAATTCTACATAGAAGTGAATTTACCTGCAGGTGCAAAGTGATATTAAAGTGTTATTTGAGTAACTAGACTCATATCAGAAATAAATTAGGTCAGTGTTTTACATTGTTACTTTTTGGTTGTTTTTTGTTTTGTTTTGTTTTGGTTTCTTTGTTTGTTCTTTGTATATTTGATAAGCATGTAGGGACACATGATCACATACTATGAATATATTGCCTGTTCTTATCAGGTGACTTGTACATGGACAAGTCATAATCATAAATAACATATCAGTGGAAGAGATGGTGAATAATAGCACATTGTATCTAGGACTTGTCAGGAGCTTCATTCAAGGGCCACCGTGTATTTTGCATAGTTTTGCTTTGTATATAGTAAACAGTCAAATACATTTTCAGACACTGTATTTTTCTATAATACACATTTTTAAGCAGGTTTCTTGGCATGCATTTTGTTTGTACTGTGCTTGAGGTTGTTTATGGCATTAGTGATTTGTGTGTTTGTGCATGTTTGCATTCTGTCTGTTTATGAAGTATTTCACTGGTACCCTTACACAGCATGTGGTCGGCCAAAGACTATATTTGATACCATGTGTAGTTATCATGCATTTTGCTGAAAGGCATTTAAAGTAAGGTAGGTCAAACACTGCTTACATGCAATTATATAAAGACAGATTTGCAGGTTATACTTGTCTTCATAGAAGTTAGATACAGAAAATACCTGCACTATTTCAAAGATGGAAGTGAGAATTTGTGCCAATTTTTCCAGCAATCATATCCGTTTGGTGTTTTTGAATTTCATAAGAATAGGCCAATTCTATTAATACTGGAAAATTCATATATTTTTATTTCCCTAGATGTAAAAAATAATTAGCAGATGACTCGTTATTTTATAACAATCTCATGTGTGTAAATCATCTTTGAATTGAAGTACAGGAGCAAACTTAAACTTCTAACCAGGATAATTTAAATCACTTTAGCCAGTTATTGACAGGTAAGAATAAGTATTACTTATGGACAGGGTTGTGAAATTAATCTGTGAATTACACAGAGCTTGGGATGTTGATACTTTTCCTTATATTTTGAAAGTGTAGGTTTTTCAGCATTTGCCTAATGAGACGTTACAGGAATGCTAGTTGCTAAAAACATAGATGTTCAGCAGATTTAGACACCAACAGGTATCAGTTCAATAAAGATTTTGTGAGCACTACAGGGTAAAATGTTGATATCTTTAGAGGCCCAACTCTTGCTTCAAGAACATCATTTTTTTCATAAATTTTATCCTAGAGTTCAAGAAACTTGTCTTCTGCAGAAATTATTGAGGATATGCATAAAACTTAGAAGAAGTAAAGCTGACCAATAATAAATGATTTTGAAAATTCAACCAATATTATTTTACTACTATTTTTACTAAAGTACTTCACAGGTAATGAACTCTATGTATCAGCACTGATTTTCCTGGGGATATTTTCTTGCAAGTATGCCTCCTCCCTTTCTAACAGAATATTATTAGACTCTTTCCTAATATTTTTTTTAGCTTGCTCAAAAGGGTATTTGCGAGATCTTAAAATACATATCATTAAGATTATCTGTCTTTGAAACTGAGAATTAAATTAATGGATATTAGTAGAAGTTGTGCAATTTTATGTCTAGTTTCTGAATATAAAATACTATAGCACTGTATAATTTATAACACCATGCTGTGCTGTACAACCATAGTTGCTTCTTATGTATAACACTGTAACATACAGTGAGACCTTTGCTTAAGAATAATTATTTAAGTGATTTTAAGTGAATTAGAAAGAAGATAGCTAAAGGTGGAATTCAGACCCTCCAGCTACTTTTTCTGTTTCTAGCATGCCATACCTATGTTATTCCTGAGAAGACTAAATTCAGTTCATAGAAAATAACATTTCTATGCCTCAAGACATAGGAGCCATTCATACAGAAATGAGAAGCAAAATGTGTACAGAAATAAACTTTACATCTTATGACAGAAGCAGCAGGTTCATAGTGTCAAGAAGAAAAAAATGATGAAAGAAAGCCAAAGCTGACAAACTGAATTGTGTCTAATCTGAATGTTGAACTTTGTCTCACTAACAAAGCAGTGGGTTGTTGATTTTTTATCATGGAATAATGAATTACTGTTAAAAAAGGGGAAATTATAAAGGTTTCTTCTTGTCATAATGCCTTAAAATAAATATGTATGCCCTATGTAATTGATAGAACTTGTCACCTATATACGTATCTTAAACATTTTAAACTGGGAAAGAGGATTTTAGTAAAAACTGAATGATGATTCTATGTTAGAGTCATCTACAATACATTACAATTACAATACATACAATTCATACAAATCTACAATACAAATCTACATTAGTAGAATTGTATAGAGATTCGTATCCAAGAAGAAGCAAAGTAAAAATCCAGATAATAAAAATTCTCTATTTTTTGCATATTAATATGGAATATTTTTAATAATATAGTACTGTAATACTAATATTCTGTATGATATAGAGACCAATATATAGTGGATTGAAAATGCACATATAATATATTTTTCTATCTCCTATCTATACATAGATTTGACATACCAGTCATTGTTTGTATATAAATCAGAAGTGATTCTGATAAAGTCAGTGTTTAGAATGTTGTAAGAGGTTATCATCAAGTGCTTTATGTATAGTAAACACATATTAACATTTAAGAGATGAGCCAAGACAATACTTAACTACTCACTTTGGGTTGTGTCCAAATACTGGCTCATATGCTAACTACTGAGAAGTACAGTATTTTGTTAATGTTATTCAGCAGACATATATTTATTTTGTAAAAAATATCTATGTATCTTGAGTGTTACTGAAAACAGAATTTAACTGTTATTTACAAGTTTTTGACATTTTAGCCTTGGTATTTTCCATTTTGTGCTTTCAGTGTGTTGAGAGTACTGGAGAAAGGACAGTTTACCTTTCAAGAAAGCTCAGCAGATATTTTGGGACTTACAGCATGTAAGAAGTTAGGCACTGCTCAAGTGAGCATGATATTCACAACTCCCTAGAAAGCATTTTTAAACCCTGAGAATTATTTTTGATTTTGCAAACAATATTAAAATTATTGTCTAAACTTTTTCACCTAATATATGAAAACACCCCAAGGGATTGAAAACATGTTCAGATTCATTATACGTATTGGCTTCAGGCATCATTACCCACTAAAAGTCACTTCAGCTCCAGGTGTGGCTATTTGCTATTAAGTAATCAAGCAGCTAGTTAATAATCCACTTTAAAAATAAAATTTTGTCCTTAAGAGAAAAGAAGAAGGACACTTTTCATGACATTTCCAGTGAACTGGAACTTCTTTCTTGAAACGATGTTCCAAAAATTTGCTTTCTCTCTTGGAACTGGGTCAGAGTTTTTCTAGCCTTGATAGAATTGGCATCCTTTCTCCAAACTGAAATATGCCAGCCATAGTATTTTTTTAGTAATTCACTTATCTTGCAGAAAATCTTTGATAAGGCCACATATGCAACATTTGTGTTACAGACTTCCACGAACCTGCAAGGTTACCTGACTGTGAGTAACCCCTTCTGCCATTTGATGTTACTAAGACTTCAGAAAGCTTGACCGTGAGACAGCCTTCTTTTTCCCCCAAAGGCTCAATGTTCTTTCTGTGCTACATTTCTCAGAAGAACTCTTTGTTTGAAGAAGCTGGGCAGGGTAAAGCTGGCAGACTGGAACACTGCCCTGATGTGTTGTGACAGACATGTAATCTGCCATTTGACCACTGGTTCACACATCAGTGTTAATGTGAATGTGACACCTCTCAGCATACTGTTAATCATGCATTACTCTTCTGTCTAAAATCTTGAGATGTGGAGTAGACTTTTATTCTCTTTAGAAGACTACTCAAAAAATCTAGTTAAATGAAAATTTACAGCCATAAATGCAAACTGATTGACAGCTGCAAATCATAGTCACAGCAACATTGATATATACATATTTATAGATCCGTAGATTTTAAAACTGAAAGGGATTGTTAGAACATTCTTAATCTGACACATTCCTTTTCCAAACGTGCAAGGAGTTAAAGACATAGTCCCATGTCAAGTGTGAAGAAACCTAGAAGATGTCCTTCCACTGTCTGGACATGAGATTGATTCAGCTTTCTTTTCCTCACAAACATTTTTTTGTCTCTTGGGTTTTGTTTCCTTTTCTCCTGGTGCTTCATCACCAAAGTGCCCAGGAATTCATCCGCTTTCATTCAACTGAAATGCATGTACCAGATGGTGCAAATAGCCCAGTATATTTCAATCCTGTATCCATGTCAAAAAAAAAAAAAAAAAAAAAAAAAAAGAAGCCAGGCAGACTGCTGCAATTCTTGGTTGCTGCACCTAATGGTATCAAAAGCTGGCTAAGAAGAGTGACACTGCTTTACAATGAATAAGATTTTTCAGGTCTGGAGAGAACTTGCTTTGAAAGCTAAAATCCTGCTTCTACTCTGTAGGAGTTGCTTTTCATGATTAATTAATTGTGTTTACACTAACCTATAAAGGATGTAAAGAAATACAAAAATAGAGTTGCAGTAATGTGTCTAGTTAGGATACTTTATAGTTACCAGTCACCTGTATTCTAAGTATATTAGCTACTTCATTGTTAGAATTATAATAGAAATTGGCCTACAATGGAAAGATCTGTAGCATACACAAGCACCACTGTAATCTGCTTTTGCTGTGTGAGTAGCCAAGACCACTGATCTCCTTAGGGCAGTGAAGAGTGAAGAGTTATGTTTGTATTGGAAAAAAAGAAACTGGATATAGTTGAAAGATGTTTGTGACAAGGGTTGACATTATTTCTGTGGGGGCTGACTTCTAGGTACTACAACAATAACACAGAGCTCAGCAAGAGTTGTTCTTCCCTATTTTTTCTTCTGGGATGTTACTAATATTCTGTTACAAATAACAGAAGAATCACCTGTGATACATTAGGATAACCTGTCTCTCTGTCAAATCTTTAGGACTCAGGAATAGTATTCTTCTACTTGTGCGTGATTTGATCTTCTTGTTTACAAGCTAAAGTATGAGAAATTAAAAATCTGTTGGAGCTTTCTGCTAATTTTAGTGGACATACCATATTTTTATATCAGTTTAACCTCCTCATCAAGCTTTTTTTTTGCTGTATTTTTTATTTCATTGAAAAATAATAATTGTTTTGAATAAAAGTTTTTACCACTGAAGTGACAGAGGCTTGATTCTTCCTTCTGGGACATAGCATTTCAGAGCTGAGTGGAACACCACAGCTGTGGTCACACAACTGAAAGAACTGCCTTCAGTTACAATAGAATTATCTGCACAGTCCTTCTGTATGAGTGTAAGTATAGATGTATATGAATATTCTTGTTGAAAAATCTATTAATGTGTATTTACATATATTCAGACGCTCTGTTTTGCCTGCAGTCATGTAGTGTGGTTGATTCTCATGTACTTCATGGTTATGGAAATATAATATTAGGCAAAGTTTATTCCAGAAAGTATTGTTTACTTAGCTAAAGGCAAATAATAGATTAAGTAACAACCATCAATCAGACATTTGAAGCAATTTATGTGTACTGAAAAATTGTAAAAAGTAAGGCAGGATAGACATGCTATTTAATATGATAGATATAAGTTTAACTAAGACTGCTGGGATAAAGACAATAGGAGAAACTTCAGACTGACCATCAGAAAAAAATCTGGAGAGTGAAGTATATGCAATGAACAACTGTATAATCTCTATAGGGAAGCATTAACAGTCCAATCACTTGAGATTTTTAAAAGGCCAAAGAAACAGCAAAATATATGGTGGGGAAAAAGCTTGAATTGGCAGGTAGATGGATTAGCTGACCTATTAGTTCTTTTCTTTTGCAAACTTCTATGATTTTATGTGGGGAAAATTCCTTTTCAACCCACGCTGGCAATCTGTTTACACTCTGAAGTATGATGATTGACATCCCTTTTAACTTTTAACCTAGAGATGTCTCTGCAAGTGTTATTCCTACATATAAATGTCTAATGCTTTTAATAAAAAAAAAAATAAAAAAGAAGTCTTTCAATTAGGGGACTGTATCCATGTGCAAATGCAAAATGGAGATCACAACAGAGTCTGAGGTGTTATAGCGGCATGGGCAGCACTCCCACTCAGGAAGAATGAAGCGTTGAGAAGGAAAAGGGAGCATTTGGGGCTTAAAGACTACAGAGAGATTGGAAGCAAATGAGAAAAGTGGTTAAAAACAGGAAGAAAGAAGGGTGTATATATATATATATATATATATATATATATATATATATTTCTTTTTTTTTTTTTTTTTAAAAGAGCAGTAAGAGATAAAAAAATGGATTGAAAGGTGAAGGTGGAAAGGTGTAAGAACACAGAAGCAAGACAGGAGAGGAGAACGCATTTTTGGAATTGAAGAACAAGAAGTAATACTCATGTGCTGCCTGTTATTATGGTACTAGAATTCTTTCTGCTTAGAAATATGCTTATTCTTGTTTCATCCATGTGCAGCCTTAATATGTTTGTTTTCATTACACTGTAATACTTAGTAAACTCTGCTGAAGAACAATACATGGATTTTATTAATAAACAGTGCATTTCACAATTAAAACAGAAGGATAGGCTGACCTTGTATAAACATAGAGCACACTCTTTGAAAAAAGTGTCACATTCTGACAATCCTTCCTTCTACTTGCCCTTCACTGGGAGGCTGAAGATGGCTTTATAAACAGGAAAACATCACAGAAGAAATAACTAAGAAATGCAAAATTAGCAAAACTTAACATCTTTAAATAATGTTGTTAAAAATGTTGTTCACATTTTATGCCACATTTCATGTATGTAAAAATAAAAAATTATTAAGAATAAAAATTAAAATTTTTACAGAGATTTCCAGTTACTCAAAAATGTCTTTTTGATGTTGCTTATTCTCACTAAAGTTTGCTGAAGCCTCGACTTCATTTCTGACGAGGGCTGTAAAAAAAGATTGAAGCCGGGTCCTGGAATATGAACAAACAATGCATCTAACTTAGTGCCCCACAGAATATTTTAAAATTATTTAACACAAATCATCTCAGTGTCAACAACTCATCACAGATAAACTATCTAATTAACAGAAGCCATCATAGTATTTGAGAACTCAGTCTTGGCTCAGTTGATATACCAGAAGGGCACTCCTTGATAAGCAAAAATTATAAAGGAAGGATTAAAAAAAATTACTGCCTGAAGTAGATTCTTTTCAGTTTTAAATTAACCCTCTGCTAGTTTTTTTTTTTTTTCCTTCCTTTATTATTACTATTTTTTTGTGAATCCTTATGGGATAAAAAGCAAGGCTGACCTCATGTTCCTAGGTGTATCCCATGCATGTTCCAAGATCCTGTAACATGGTCTATTTTATGGTGCAGTATTTTTACAGTGAGTCTGCCATGGACTTGATATCATGCCAAAATGACAGCTCAGTTAACAAAAGTGTCCCTTTCATAACCACTTCTGAGATAGTTTTATCCCACTTCTAAAAAATTACAAATGTTGTCAATATCTTGAGGGTAAAAACTTCATTCCAAAACACTTTGGGACATCAAAGCAGTGACTGATTATTGCAGCACAAACCTGATGCTTAATGGAATCCAGTTCTTTGTTTCCCTACGTGAAGTCTGTGGGGAGAGAAAGCCAGCAACAGGACATGTAGAAACAACATAAGCCAAAAGAGTTACCTAAATTGAGAAATACTGAAGACAGATTTCTCTTAAATCTGAGGGGTGATATTTACATGTCTTCGTTGCAGGGAGAGAATTCTGTACAGTAAGATTAATTACCCTAAAGCTCCTCCCAAAATTAATACCATCTAATGTTATTTTTAACATGTTTCTTTCCCTCTCTAACTGACTTCAGTTTTCCCTGCAGCTTGTATTATCCAGTAAGAATTGATATAAAATAGAATTTTTTTCAGCTGGCTCCACAACTAAAATAGCTGTCTCAGAGGATGGATTTTGGTTCTTCCAGGAAACCACAGGATAGCTGCAAAAGGGGGAATCAGAGTAACATTGTAATAAAAATTAATATGTGACACTCTGACGAACACTCTAATATGGAGATGACAAACAAGGGTCATGCCGTTAAAGTGTTTTCCTGAATAATATTTTAGAATTGATAATTTTCTCAATTGAGAATTTTCTCTGAGCTAGAATAGATACCACTGACTGCAAGTTTTGCAAGAGAATATCTTATCCTTAGTAGTTATTACCATTCCTAGAGCATTTCTAGGTTTGAACAAAGGCATAACTTCCACCATTGTAGTAAATAGAGATGCTGAGTTTTACAGTCTTTTAAAAATAATTAAAAAAAAAAAAAAGAGCAATAAAAGCTGAATAACCTACAGATGTTAATGTCAGTGTATTTTGCAGCAGAATATTCATTTTAAACCTTAGAGACCTAACCCAACTACCTACTTTAGCAAATCTGATCTCTAGCATTAAAATAAAATGAAAACGCTTGAAAGTAAATGTTTCCATCTTTCTTTGAAAATTTTGGTGGCTATGAATTTTTAATGGAATTTGTTACAGTCATTTAATTAAAAATTATTGCTCAACTTCAGTTATAACTTGTCAGAATTATTGAGAAAGACTGATAAGAAATACAGTAAGTCATATTGATCATTTTAATGGTATCAATGTCATACAATGAATCAGATGTAGAGAATTTCATTTATTTGTCTTGACTTTCACTTGACTGTACAGTAGAAGTTACGTTATTCTAGAATAATTGTGATAAGGAATGTATGAATATTGACTAGGAATCTGGAGAGATCATTGAGCCATCTATGCATGCATGGGTCTGGAAGACATGCTGGTGTAAAACTTTCTGTACAATAGACTGAAAAAAATCTCAAAAACTGTAAACTGCCAAAGGAGCATATCTAGGAAGAATAAGACTATGGTCAATGTGTATGGTCTGTCCTATATCTACAGATTTCTTGATATATACTTTGCTTTATGCTATTAGAAGTCTGTTTCACTCAGTAACACTCCAGAGAGATTTTTCCATACCTTCTACATATCCAGAGGAATAATACTGGGTATGGGTACATTGCAATATTTTTTTTTCTGAGTTGGAAAGCACCTATGTTCTCTACTTTCTTTCATATTTAATGAATTAATGTTCAATTGGAGTTAGCAGTAGTGATGATGCCATTCTTGTACATCCCTCAAAATACATGTTGTATCTCAGGAGTTGTGAAAATAACTAATTTTTCTAATTCTTTGCAGTGTCAGATAGTGATTTCAGATCAATTCAAATTAATGGCAACATTAACATGCACACATATTGTTTCATCAGACATAGACTTGAACAAACTTGAAGTTTTCCAGGTCTGAGGTAGCTACTACATATGTATCCTCCTATCTTTAACAGTCCAGACAATATGTAACATTATCACTTTAAAATGTTATAATAATTATTAATAAATTCTAACTGATCTCATTTCTATAAAAAGAACGACAAAATTCTTATAAAGCATTAACAACTCCACTGCACCTCCAAAATCTAGAAGCCTCGGATTCTTGCTTTGCCTCTCAAGAATCACTGCAAGGAAATGCAACAAACTAGGGAGAAGCCATGAATTTAAGTAGAAAGACTAATTTCTGAGAAGTATTTTTCACTAAAAATGGAAATTAAATTATTTCTCAAGTATTGATTTAGATCTACACAAACTCAGCACTGATGATGAGTGCACACAAAACAGAATGTCTGGAATTCAAAAATGTTGCTGTACCATCATCATACGTTCCTGAATCTGACACTGGTAGCATGCTGAAGCAGTCTCTCCTAAATGTTAAAATGGGTTGGTTTGCATCTGATAAATGTTAGAAAAAGGGCTAGCTTTCTAGGGATCATTCTATCAAATTGAGATTAACATTTTCCACTTAGTCCCATAAGCTTCTGGAGGGGCTGACATAATTCAATGACTACAAAAGTAACACCTTTGTCATTTTCATTGTACTTCATTTCACCTTCTCATTTGTGTCTTTTTAAAATAAGATGTCTAACTGAATATAGTAATCAATGTGCCATCGATTTATATAATGGAATTTAATCTTCTCTTTTCTATTCTCTATTGCCTTCTTAACACAATTTAACATCTTATTTGCTTTTTTAATCACCACTGAACAAGTCTCTTCATTGAACTGTCTACAGTAATGCCTAGATCTTTTTTTTTCCTGAGAGGCAGCAACTATTTCAGGAGACATCATTACGTATAAATACTTTAGACTGTTTCCACTAATGTGTTTTAGGAAGGTCTTATATTTGTTGAGGCTTATCTGCTATAAAGTTGTTCAACCAGTTATTTTTGCAAAATTCCTCTAATGCTCTTCATAGTCCCATGATACATATCAGTTTACAATTTTAGCTGCTTTTATGGTTTTAGTCTTTAGCCTGCTTTCAATTTGAATGTACAGAGTGAAAAAGATTTTTTTTGCCAAAATTGCTTTTATGCAATTAGCTCTCTGTTCATCATGTTGGAAACAAGAATTTTGATGCTATC
This sequence comes from Tragopan temminckii, assembly GCA_028571105.1. NCBI lineage: Eukaryota > Metazoa > Chordata > Aves > Galliformes > Phasianidae > Tragopan > Tragopan temminckii. The sequence continues at coordinate 25,498,712 of JAOWBP010002559.1, read as the reverse complement.
CTTTTGGTCTGTGGTGATAGAGCCACAATAATCAACAATCACAAAACAGGATGAACTCCAAAGAAATACCTGAAAAATACCTACTGTAAAATGGTAAATCTAACATACATTGCAGTCTAGCCATAGCTGCATGATACAGCATTGATTTGTACTCCTATAAACGGATTAAATGCTAAAATGCTTGCATACTATCATTACGTCGGTTCAGTTATTTTCTATTTCTGTTACTCCAGAGTTTAGTGATGGGTGTAGTTACAACTGTGCACTGTATTGAATAAATATTCTAGAATTTCCTTCATTAAATATTTTTTATTAAATCTGTCCATTCAGACTTTGTGTAATAGCTAAAGGTAAAGAATCTTCAGCCTTTTCAAAAGACAAATTTTCTGCTATGAACACTGTGTCATTACAGCTCAACTGATTGCAAGGAATTTGGATTGCAGTGTGATTCAAGGCAGTCATTGAACTCATATCATCCACTCAACCTCAGCAACACCTTAGAGAAATACAAAGCAGAATAGCTGTCTTTTATATTGTACTCTCTTGGTACAAGAATAATAGAGATGCCATGAACATTGCAGAGGTGTCGCATTAGCTGCTCTGTGCTGATGCTGAACTAAATAGTGCAAAGGTAAAGGGAACTTATTGTTAATTTTTTTTTTACAAGCATGAAATAGATGAACACTGCTTACAAATGAGCCTTATTTGGTTTTAAACACATTTCTTGAAGTAAATAGTATATTTCCCTAATTTTCATGTCTTTTGGTATGCTTCCAAAAAACTTGGAAGTGAATTAGTGTGCAATTTGCATCCAAATCTCAGCCAAGGGGATGTGGTTTATTATAATACATGGCCCTCCTAATTATTGAACAGCCCGAGAAAACTAGGCACAGTGTGCATCTGTTATTGCTTGACCACACTGCCAAACATAATTTGGCAAGCACAGAAATGTACATTGAGCAGACCTACAGTCTAATTTGCATTAGTTTGTAGTAATTATATGAAAGCTACAACTGAACTAAGCTTGTCCTTTCTTTTTAGATCACATCATTCTTTTTGAAAAGAAATCTCAATCAAAAATGGAAAACAATTAAGTAACACACATTTGCACAACCCTGAGAAATTCCTTGTTTGCACAGTAAACCTTTTGAGTACTATTTATGCATTACTCAAATATTATTTCTGCTTATTTTGTAAAATATCAAAGAAAATAGCCTTTTTTTTTTTCCCCTGTGTTTTTATTTAGAATTTTTTTGTGTTTTCTTTTATCCCCATTCAGAATTTTTTAATCTCTTTTGCCAAATTCTAAAATGCTATACAATTCAACAACCCATATCTGGTGATTATAGGCAGTGGCATTTTTAAATTCAATTTCTAAGGAGGAAGGGGAGGAAAGTTCTTGCCCTTTCTGTAGCCATTTAATTCAAACTCTACTCCAACAAAACGGAAGCAGTCTCACAGTAAGCCTTCTTGTGTTAAAATAATGCTGGAAAGTAATGACCAAAGCCCAGGAAAGTTGGAATGCTATTGCAAAAATTCCTGAAGATTTTGTCCTACCAAAGTTCCAAGGGAAAATTCTTGTTTCTTCTTTTTCTAAGGATATTAGTTGTTCAAATACACAGAAGTGTACATCATGGCTCTGAGTAAGTGCGTATGGGAACCTAAAGTAAATCTGCATGAGGGAAAATACAGCAGAATCTCATCTACAGGAATCATAGTTTTATGACAATTATTATGGAAATAAAATGCTTTCCTGAAATAGAAGAAGAACTGGGCATAAAAACAATGAGAAAACAACTCAGATTGAATTCTCATTGAAATCAGTGACAAAAACTACAACTCACTCCAACAGTAACAGGATCAAGCATAGAAGGAGAGGGTGTTTTTTTCTCCCCTTCTTAAGTAAACACAGAGTTTTTCTGCTTCAGTTGCAGGGGCTGAGAAGCTGAGGCAGTGTCTTTGTTGTTGATAAACAGTTTGACAATTCATAGTATTGGACCAGTCAGAGGGCTTTCAATCTCAATTATGAATATTAAGAAATAACTGTGTAGTCAATGCAGTTACGAATTCTCTGATAGCTTGGAGTAATTATTAGCTGGCATATCCAGAGTCACATACAGTTACTGTGAAATGACCATACGGAGATTATGTAAATGAGTTTCCAAGAGTGCAAATGCAATGAAGTATAAAAGTGAATAAAAACTGTGGAATATCATGAAATGATTGAATACTACCTCTACACTCTGGTTAGCTGATCAAATCTATTTTCATAAACAAAAACAAACTTGCAGTGAATTAGAGGGGAAAGAAACCCTAAGGTACTTCTGCTTACAAATAGCATTTCCACAGCTGACCAAATGATGTCTTCTTTCTCATCTGCTGTATGTGGAAAATAAAGTTATCCTTCCTTATACAATGTTTGCTAAAGACACTAAAGACTAAAGACTAAAGTCTTAATATTATTATATCTGCCTTATTTTCCATTTTAATTATAAAGGTAGTTCTACAATAAAATACCAACTGTATAAGGAGACGGCATTTTACTGAACCTATCTCTCTCCACTTACATTAATCTCTCTTTCCTATCCTCTTACTTCGGTGATTGAAATAAAGCAACAGAAGAAAGAAACTTGGCAAGAATGTTGCAAGGGAAAACCACACTGTTTTGGTAGCACCAAAAACTGCTTCATAAAGAACAATCTGTCATTATACAGTTTGGTGTCATTTGTGATTCTTTTTGCTGATGTTTAGTAATTAATTAATATTTCAAATCCCTTTGTAAAATTGTTATTGCTACTGATAAAATACAAGAACAAGGCAGACTCAGTAAAAATTGCTGCTTTTCAGTTTCATAAAGCTGAAGATACTACTCATCCTTACACAGTTTGAGACAGGAGTAAAACACCACATCTCACTGGTCCCTGTCTTTAGTGGAATATTTTATTCTATGTATCAGCTTTAATGTGGCTCAGGTGTCTTGCCAGAAGACATTCTCACACTTGGCATATTCTCTGTTTAGAATGTATAATGCAAAGTCTATGCAATTGATTCCTCATCGGAAGTGTTTTGACAAGCCTGGTTTTAAGACTTTTCCTCTAACTGACTTATTCTGAGTGACCTCCAAACAAAAATCACCCAGTTTTCAGTGCAATTCTGAAATTCTGAAATACACACAAAAAAAATGGCATAAAATTAATAATTTTGAAATTAAAATATTTTTTCTTTCCCATCATCTTTGTTGATTTTCCTCATTTATTACTTAAAATGTAATTCATCATTCATTTAACTGCAGACATCTCCAGAAACATGAATTGTACCGTAAAACCTAATTTGGGTTTTAACTTTGAATTAATGAGAATAGCCACTGAATACAGTTAAACAATTTTTGATGACTTGTTGAAAGAATAGTAATGGAGATATGTATGCAAAACACTTTCTCTTAATCAAAGCCTGCATAAAATAAGATGTATGTGCTTCACCACAGGTAAATGCATTTGCTTTCAAAAAACTGATGGACTTTTAATGGTGCATGGACTGTGTGTATGTATGTCTTGAAAGCAGAATTCAGATGAGCAGTTTGCAGAACAACTTCCTACAAAACAATTCATTTTCAACTTTTGATTTCCAGCTGCAAGGTTCAAACTGGTAGTACTACTCTGAAAGAGCCTTTTGAAAAAAAGAGAAAGAGAAAGAGAAAGAAGAAAAGGAAAAAGGAAAAAGGAAAAAGGAAAAGGAAAAAAGAAAGAAGAAAGAAGAAAGAAGAAAGAAGAAAGAAGAAA
>JAOWBP010002559.1:25427308-25465932 GCA_028571105.1 Tragopan temminckii | reverse complement strand
AAAAGAAAAGAAAAGAAAAGAAAAGAAAAGAAAAGAAAAGAAAAGAAAAGAAAAGAAAAGAAAAGAAAAGAAAAGATCACATGCTGGTAGTGAATAATTAAGTGTTCAAAGCAAAGAAAAATGAACTTTTTCTGTGATGCATGTTTTGAACTTCTAATAGCAAGTCTGAGTCTTCAGAATAGCTATGTTAGAATTAGAAAGGATGCTAATAGGGAATGAAAATGCGTAGGAAATAATTATAGATGTATTAAGAAAAAAAGGTGGAGAAACAGAGTAATTCCAACTAATGCTTTTAATTGTAATGTTAATCCATAGTATCATAGACGTCAGAGTAAAGAAATGCAATTCATTGTACAATATGACTTTGTAAAAATGATGTCATGCTTTGATTTCATGCAAAATTTAGTAGAAGCAACCAGCGAGCTGCATATTGCAGGACTAGGCCATGGATGTAGATAATCGTGAGATTCAAATGACACAAGCTCTTTAAAACACAATTAGAGAATAATAAATCTTTACAGCTCAACACCTTCCCAACACAGGAAACAGAGAGTTAACTAGCGTACCTAATTTAAAAAAAAAACTTAAAGCAGAAATAAATCTGCTACAGGGAGCTGGCTTGATAGACCTTTGAAGGTCTTCAAAACTCTCACTAATATGTTATTCTCTCAAAAATATTCCCATAATTCTGCTGTCTCCCATCATTCCTTGCCTCGAGATTCAACTGTCAACTTTGATGCATCTTTTAAAGTACCCCTCCAAGCCTAAAAACCATGACTACAGACCACAGAAGAGAACTCTTTGCTTTGAAACTAGCTGATCAATCAGAAGATCATTTACCTGCAAGCATTATTTGGTGAAGCTAAAGCGGCACATCAACCAGCAGCATCTGAAGGCTGAGGCAGCAAAACGTCAACAACAAATTGTCATTGGCATTCCATTTATGAGCCTTCAAACAGCATCAGATCTTTTCCATGAGAAACCAGATCAGGTCAGACTGGAGCTGAATATTTCTTAACAAGCTAACCATCAAAAGAACTTACGTTTTGAATAAAAAGGCTATCATTTGTTGATTTGAATATCAAAGGGATCCACTGCAAACTCCCAGTCTAGAAAAACCTCCCTAAGCTCCACCAGACAGGTGTTTAATAATCTATTATTAAGGCACTATTTTAGGTTACTCAGAATCATAAAAAATAGCTGTAACTGTGAAGCTGCAAATGGGACTGCACAAAGAAATGAATGCTATTAACATACTATTAACAATTCAAAAGAATGAGTTGACATACCAATCAAACTTGTTAATTGACTGTCAATGGCCTGTCCCTGAATATACAACATGACTGCATTATATATTTCAAATGCTGACAGGAAGACAGTTTCATTTGCATTAACTTCATAAACTGATCAACAACCAAACTGCCACATACATTTATAATGGGAAGCTGAATCATTTCAATATTCATGCAGCTCTGTAATTGTAAATTAGGTACTGGCAAACAATACAATACTGTACATATTCTAAAATATCCTAAATTTCTCTGACCTAGTTTATTTAAAAAAAAAAAAAAAAAAAGCATGGAAAAAAGTTGTCTCTTGCAAAGATGATTATTACTTTAATCTATGGTTCATGCCTTAGGCAAAATTTGCTTGCAGCCTAGTTTGCAGCCATAGCTTATAACTCTACTGTAGATGCATAACTGGTCTGCAATATATGAGGTGCACAAAGTGATGTAAAATTTTCCTTGCTTTCTTTCTGTGAAGTGTAAATATCATTAAAATACAGAGTAAATCTGTAAAAATGTGAATGAAAATCTGTACTATTTTCCTGCTATGACACAAAGCAGATGTCAGCACTAAAACCACTGCAACTTTCTAATTAGATATCGAAACATGTAATTTAAAGTGGAAAGTATTGTTCTTGCATATCCTTCCTTGTGTCCTAGAATTTATTGCCCTCAAAGGTTCTGTCTATATAAAGCATGTTGACCAAAAATATCTCATAATTACAGCCGTTCAGTTTCATTGGGATTGACAGTGATAGCAGCTGAAATGGCTGTAACAGCACTGCCATTTTAGCCAAATGGTTAGTCAGACATACACTGACGAAAGTCACAAATCACAGTAGTTGTAAGAGTAGAAGTGTTTCTTATATTCCTACGTGTATTTATCAACACAGTAGACGTGATCATAGGCTGACAGTAACAGGAAAGCTACAGAAAAAAATCCATAACAAAAGACAGAGATGAACACTTATCTCATTTAGAATCTTCCCCTGCGACATTTAGTATATTGCACTTATTCTTACTGAACAATATAGGCAACAGTTAAGCCTTCTAATATTTTCATTACCAACTTTGTATATAAGTATCTATGTATATGGCTTGATTGTATAGGGTAGATATGAAAGAAGAAATTTGTTTTTATTTGTTCATAAAGTGCTGTAGGCGTATTTATCACAGTTTATACAAAAATAATAGCATTGCTTTGAGAACCGAAGAAGTGAAGCTAAGTAGAAATGTCATAAACGAGGATTAAGTCATGAGGCTTTAAAAAGGTTCCACTGAAATCTAAGTAGTAATTGATCAAAAATACTGAAGTTATCAGGTTAAAAACATTCTATCTCTATCTGTATGACCTGGAGGGATCGTAAGCAAGTTTTAAACACCTCAACTGTAAATGCATGTTGTCTTCTTTTGCTCTCTTTTATTACTACTACTTTCATCCTATCAATACAACAGCCACTGCCCTGACTTTAAAGTTATTGCAAGAAGAACCATGCACTATACACCAGCATAACCATACAGATATCACATAAATGTCAAATAAATCTGCAGTCATGACAATCTTCTGTATTTCCTTTCACATAAAGCATATCAGAGGACAATTTCTGTGAGCTACTATATTTTAGACTTTATTATTTGTAGTACAGATGTAAGATTGAGAAGCAAAAAATATTCACGTTTATTGTTCTAGCAATTGCAATTGAAGAGTAGAAAGATTAACAAATGGAAATATAAATCCATTTGAAAAGCTGGAATATAGAGGAGTCACTGTGGTGATAGCAGTCCCAAATCATCTTAACTGATAATCACAAAAGATTACTTATACTACAAACTAGATATTAGCTTTGATATCTTCCCTGAAGCATAAACTGAGTAACTGTCATACTGAACAACATCTTATGTGGGTACAGCTAAGTTCTTACACTGACAATACGGGCATCATTAAGGCTGCAACACTCTTTCAGATAATCAGTGTAATATACACAGTATGTCATTAAAAGCTTTTTATTAAACCATCAAGGTAAAGAACAGCTCATCACTAGAAGGATGTAGTACCTATAAAACCAGCCATCATAGAAGGAGCTGGTCATTTATGTGCTAATAGTAACATACAGCTACAGTGAATTCAGCAATTCATGCTCCAAGATTTATGAATATTGATCATAAAATATATACACATACACACCTAAAATATATGCACACAAGCACATTACTGAAAGAAAATTGTGAAGGATATTCACATTTCATAAAGGCACTTTATTCATTATAAGAAGCTGCAGTTTGACTTAATTGCTTCAAGATTTACATTTTAAATGATCACTTGCTAATTTACTGAAATATACATACTCAATAAATTCTTCACTATCTTCGCTGAAATCTTCCTGACTTTCAATTGCCTCTGACCAGCACAGATTATCAAGGTGGGGATAAAAATTGTGATTCATCACTCCTATTCTTAAGAATGAAACTATAACAGCAGTTCAGATCAGCAAAGTAAAACAAAACCATGCATGAGTTTAAAACTCAATAAATTTATTGATTTCTTGTTATTCTACTACTATAGTTTCTGAATAATTAATGTCAGAACTATATGTATAATACCAGACTAATGTCTAAATTTCATTTATAGAATTCAAATTTATTGCTGCCTTTTCAGAACTTAGGAAAAAGTAATCTTATTGTTAAAAAGAAGAAAGCTTAAACTTCACACAGTGTGAGCCACAGACAACTTAACCAAGAATCTTCAGGCAATTCCTTAAATACAGAATAAGATCTGACAGATTGCTTCACAGGAGGGAAAAGCCCAGAAAGAAAATGTTCAGTGAATGTTTAGTAATCTATCCATCTAAGAAATACCCAAAGCCTTTCCATCCCACAAGGAGAAGACTGCTTCTGAAAGACTAAGCATAAACTTATCATATTATGGATCTCTTTTTAACCTTATGTGCTCTTCGTCCAAGGGCTGTGATCAATATAGTAACTCCAGAAGATATATACATTCAACAACATTTGTAAAAGTTCAGTTTTGGATGATTAAAATTCACTTACCTACCAAGGCAGTTAGAACAAAGTTGAACCATAAGGAAATAAAACCAGGTTTGTCTCACTTGTATGTTTGTCACAGAAAGAACTGCAATATTTGTAAGTCACAGTAGTTGCACATTCCCAGCATGACAAAAAGTAAATCAGTTTCCTGTATTAGAGTTGCAGTTAGTGCTAATGTATTATTTACTATACTCATCTCAACCTCCACAACAATCCCATCCTGTTCAGTTGTCATTACTATAATTACCCCCCTTTCAAAGCAGTAGGGTGTTTGAGTTGGTTGAACTGGGACATATACAAAAAAGTAAACACAAGCCTTTGCAGCTGGTGGCTAAACATTGCCAATCTTTTGTGTATTGGGTATTTGACCTTGATAGGGCAGTTCTCAGGTTGCTCCATGTGAGACAAATGTCTCATTAACATTTTCAGGTTTTAATGCCCAATTTTTCACAGCAAGAATGTCATTGCAACTTATTCCTTCAAAACATTCATGACTTTTACTGTCATGAAATTAGACTATTGCAGAAGGCTTCTTTGGTCCCTAACAAGCTAGGAGGCTTTCTTCCTATTATAGAGGCATTCCATTTTTCTTTCCTACCTAGTAAAACATGGATGAACCTTAAAGATGAAAATGATTTTCAGATACATAAAATGCATGTTAAATATCAACAGAATTGAAGTCTGCTGTCTTTCTTCCGCAAAATCAAATATGCAATGCAATTTACAATATCTAACTGATCCAACTCAAAATCTGGCAGTTAGGAAGCCAAACTGCAGTATAACTTAAACTATACTATTATTATTGTTTAAGGCTAAACATATAGCTCAAAAGTCTATCACATTCCTAACAGGAATATCACTGATAATACAGTAAAGCGAAAACAAAAATATAGCAGAAAACAACTGTTGTTCCAATCTAAGATTAATATATGACAAAAACACTGTTCATCAATCCAATTTCCAGCTTGTATCATATATCTCATAACTCATGATGCTTAAGAAGTATATGAATGTGCTATGTCATTTCCATAGACATTTCAAAGTACGTATAAATTTTTAGTGTTGAACAACTTAGTTTATGTATAATATCTTAAGAATTCATACTTTATTTTAAAATGCCAAAACCTAACTTACCATATCAAGAGTAGTAAGCCCTAACATGAAACCAACTATTACCATATACCAAAAACACTCAGTAATAAGGTTCCTAGGTTTGTTACTCAGCTACAAATGTTGCAGAATTTTAGCCTAAGGTTTCTCAAGTCTTCCTTACTAGACGCTGAATAGAAGATCCTTGAAGACTTACGGATGATGTCTCTGTTTAGGCTCTCAAAGACCACACTGAATTTTGGTTCTTGGAAAATGACAATTCATAATCCACCATGAGACATTAAAGAAGGTCTGTCTTTCTGCAGTATGTGTTTTGTGTACATATGCATAAATATATATATACATCTAAGAAATTAAACATAAGCATACTATCAACAGTATCTTTATATACTATGTATACTCATGCTACAGTCTTTCCAATCAAAAAATGCAGAATATAGAGACAATGGGAAGACTCTGAAGAGCTTCAGTGATCTCCATTGAATATAAGTATGAGAAGATGATCATGCGTGATAGATCAAGATACAAAATTATTAAGTTACAGAGACCACAAAGTATACACAAATCAGTAGGAAAAATATGCAAATCTAGAAATCACCTGAAAAATTCAATTTTGCTGAATAGTCAAATTATGTTTCTGAAGCTCACTGCAATATAGTGGCAAGAAGCACCTCTATGATTGGTGCAGAAAAAGTAATTCAGGATGAAATATGTTAGGAACAGCTACTGATTTTTGTCTACAGGAGACAGATGATACGCTTCAACAAAACCATTTCATAACACTGCAGTTTGGAAGTTTACTCCAAGCTCAGATTGAGGGAACATGCTCTTAGAAGAATCAGACTATACACTTGTGAGTTAGAATTCTCCCTGAATTTTGTCACTTCAAACTCAAAAGTTAGTCATTTCCACAACTCAGTCTGACTGCACAATCTTTATTCTAATCTTTTATATATCCATTATTAGAAGACATTCTTCATTAACATTGTCACATATACATTTTATGCAGGAGCTCTCCTTTGCATGGTAAGCAGATGTTCACAGGCTATAGGGCTGGTTCATTTGCTTTTCACAACTGCTATACAGCTAAACCTTTGTTTTCTTTTCTCATCAACTACACAATATCCAGCTTTGAAATTCTGGTGGTTTTACCTTCCATTATTCATTTACATAGCATTATCACCATTCTCCTGAGAAGGCAAGGACCATTCCTCATTCCATTCAGCTGATACTCCAAACTAACAATGAATACTGCTGGTTTCCACTGGCCTCCCTAATGTATCTTGTTCACTAAGTAGAAAGAGTACAGAATTGGCAGGACCCTGGAGAATAAGAAAAAGACATTGGCAAAAGATCCTGCTCTCCTCTACTGAGTACTTCAGAAGTGACAGGAACAGAATTCCCTCTAGCAACGAAGCTAGACAAGTAACAAGATACTGAATTAATCATTTTTCACACATATAGATGGGCACTATTCCACAGTTCTGTGACTCCATAGGCAGGTAAAAGAACAATGCAAGCAATATGATAATAATATACAGATGAAGAACTGATTCAATGATTTGCCCAGGTTTACAAAGGAAGTCTTGTATGTGAAACATACTCAGAAGCTTTTTCAGTGAGCATCGCATGGTCTTTCTTCTTTTCAGGTTCTACCTTGAGCAGTTATGCTCTAGATCCTTTAGTCCAGTCTGTCTGAAATATCAATAAAACGATGCATATAGGTGCATAACACTGGCGCAGTAATAGTAACATGATGTGTTTTTAAACATGGCTGCTCGTGATTTGACAAGAAGACTGAAAATATGTACTTTGTAGGTTTTTGTTTGTTTTTCACCTAAAGTTAATATTGTGGTTAACAATGAGATCCCAAAACAACTATATAAACATATTTTTTTCTGTTCTTGCAGTTGAGATATACAGAATTAACTCACTGTCCTGACCTCATTGTTTGAGTATTTTCAGAAGTCAGCTATAGACATAACAATTCCAAAAGGACTGTTAAGAAACTGGAATGTTTACATACTCAGCCCTTGTGTTTCATACATATTTTCATCTGCCAAAGCACAGTTGTTTTTTCTTGTTTGTTTTTCTGAGAGCATAATATGATGATCCCACTACTTGTTTTTTTTTTTTTAACTAACTTATTACTTTCTGCTACATTTTTCAACCATCAATTGGCCTTTACAGGCAAAAAAAATTTCTTCCACAAACAATACCATAGTTCAGTGACAGTTGGAATTAAAATTTCCTTCAGTGTAAGAATATAAGAATTATTAAATGTTTAGAGACAATATTTTTCCCTGGTTAAAAATTAACAATGATTCTGAGAAAACCCAAGAAATTTCAAGGCAAGTCTTGAAGAATTTTTCTTCTAAATGAACAACATTATACTTAATGTATACTTATTAGTAAAGTATAAGGAAGAAACAAACAGCAAACAATTCTTGTATACAATGTATTAAACAACAGTCTCCTGATCCTGCAACATTTCTTGAAGTTACCACATCTCACTCTAAAAAACAACTTCCTCCTTCTTTTCTGCAGTTCCTAATTCGTTTACTGTTTTCATGAATATTGATTTCATCCTCAATATATAGATATATTTAATTCTAATTTATCCAGGTGTATTACAAAGCATTTTATTCACTTCAAGGATTTGGAAGTGGGGAAGTTGTTCCTGAAAGGTGTATGACTGATAGCTCTGGAGACATATAACATTTATTTACACATATATACAGCATCACCAACAGCTCCTGGGAGCTGCTCTGTCACTAAACTCAAAGTTATACTGGAGGGACAACAGAGCTGTCACTAGGACAGTTGAGTCATAACTTCCCAGCTGACTGCAGCACAGACTTCTGAGCTGTCACAATTAAACCAAGATCATTAGGCAGAGTGAGAGAACTCAGCTAGTTTAAATAAAGGACATAAAATACTGGTTTTAAAACTTTTCATAGAATTTAAGTAGAAATAAACTGAAAATCCTGTAATAATAAAGACTGGCAAGATCCATTGCCACTTGAGCAATGAAGTAAGATACTATTGCCCTGGTCAAATCCAAAACTCTCTCTTGTGCTAAAATGTAACCCTACAAGTAGTTTCAGTTTCAATCCTTATCAATTTGACCCTCCTGGTAACTGAGTTTTAGAACCCATCAGCTATATAATACATAATATTAACATCACTCATGGACGTGCACCCAATATTAATATTAACTGTGTATTTCATGTGTGCCATAAGCACAAATTGGATCTCCAACTGCAAGGCTATTACACCTGAAATTCATAGAATCATAGAATGGTTTGGGTTGGAAGGGACCTTTAAGATCATCTAGTTCCAACCTCTCTGCTATAGAAGCAGGGATACCTCCCTCTAGATCAGGTTGCTCAAAACCCCATTCAGCCTCCAGGGAGGAGGCATTCACAACTTCACTGGGCAACCTGTTCTAGTGTTTCACCACCCTCACAGTAAAGAATTTCTTCCTAATACCTAGTCTAAATCTACCCTCTTCCAGTTTAAAACCACTTCCCCTTGTCCTCTTGCTACCTGCCCTTATAAATAGTCCTGCTTCAGCTTTCCTGTAGGCCCCCTTCAGATACTGCAAGGCCACTATAATGTCTACTTGGAACCTTCTCTTCTCCAGGCTGAAGAGCCCCAGCTCTCTCAGTCCGTTGTCGCAGCATAGGTGCTCCAGCCTTCTGATCATCTTTGTGGCCTTCCTCTGGACCTGCTCCAACAACTCCATGTCCTTCTTGTGTTGGGGGCTCCAGAACTGGACACAATACTCCAGGTGGGGTCTCACAAGAGCAGAATAGAGGGGCAGCATCACAAGAGCAGAGTAGAGGGGCAGAATCACCTCCCTTGACCTGCTGGTCCCATTTCTCTTGATGCAGCACAGGATACTGGGCCTTCTGTGCTGCAAGTGCACATTGCCAGTTCATGCTGAATCTCTCATGAACAAATACCCACAAATCTTTCTCCTCAGGGCTGCTCTCGCCCTTCTCGCCCAACCTGTATCTGTGATTGAGATTGCCCTGACTCAGATGGAGGACCATGCACTTGGCCTTGTTGAACTTCATGAGTTTGGCACGGGTCTAGCTCTCAAGCCCGTCCAGGTCCCTCTGGATAGCATCCTCTAGCATGCTGACTACACCACTCAGCTTGGTATGGTCTGCAAACTTGCTGAGGGTGCGCTCAATTCCCACTGTTCATGTCACCTACAAGGATGCTAAATAACACCAGCCCCAGCACTGATCCCTGGGGAATGCCACTCGTCACCAGTCTCCACTTGGACACTGAGCCTTGACCACAACTCTCTGAGTGCAACCATCCAGCCAATTCCTTATCCATCCCTCATATCCATTTTTCTCCAATTTGGCAACCAGGATGTCAAGCGGCAACAGTCCTGGCAACAGGACTGTCAAATGCTTTGCACAAGTCCAATTTCTGCCCAAAGTCCTAATAGTGTAAGTTTTTAAAACAAATTTACCTCAGTTCTTAAGTTTTGCTTACACATACACATCATATGCCCACACTAAACACTTCCATGCACTTCCCACACTAGCAACAGGACAGTGGCAACAGAATTGACGAACAGAAGTTCTCTAGCTACATCTTCTGTAACAAGAAAGTCACAATACACAAATACATCGTTTTGTCTGACTTTAATAAATGTACTGACTACTGGACTGCAAGAAAGAATTATATTTAAACTGTATACACTCTCAACTCTCAGCCATGTGACTCAACTTCACAGAGAAATACTGTCCTCAGTGTAGTTGTTTTTAAACAAACTATGGAATAAAAATTGTAACTACATAATCACCCAGTAAAATTTTTCAAGGTAGTTTCACCTGGAGCTATAAGTAAAATAGAAATTTAAGCTTTTCTTTTAAGATGAAAACAAAAAACAAACAAACAAACAAACAAAAAAAAACCACTTATTTTAACCTAAACACAGAAATTTTGAAATTTTAATCCCTTATAATCATGGTTGGAATTGATGACCTTGAAAGTGTTTTCCAAACTAAATTATTCTGATTCTAGATATATGTCATGAGGATTCTCTTTCAAAACACAGCAAAACATTGTAATTTTTTTTGCAAGACATACATTCTTGAGACTGTAACTATTAATGGTTAACTATTACATGAGTTAAAATAAAGATTTGAATCAAATAAGTGAACCTTACATCTGTATGCTTGAGCTCTTATAATAAAGGACCCCATCTTTACAATATTTCAAATAGTTCAAAACTATCCAAAACTGTTCAGTATAATGTTGAAAAACAGAATGCAAAAGTAAAATTATTAAAACTTCTTAATACATAATTCTCATATTTATATAAACACTTGATATAGAAATGACTCAGACGGAGGACCTTGCACTAACGACTAAATGACTATTGTTTTCAACTGTTCTTTTGAGGTCCACAGTTGCATCAAGCCACGTTCATAACAAAAATCTTAAATCAAATAGAATATGCGTGGCCATCAGGAAACCTACAGCCTCAACAGAAAATATTTTAAGCCTTACTGTGAAAGAAATTGGACCCACAAAAATGCAAAGATAAATCTGGAAGAAAACAGTAACAGATATTTCTCATTTTGGAGCTACCAAAGTCCAAAGGGTGAAATGCTTTTTTTTTTTTTGGTTGAGAAAACAACATTTCTTTTATGAAAAACAACTCAGAATAATCCCAGGGCCTTAACTGTTATGGTAAGAATAGACAGTTTCCTATTTGAAATTTCCCTGTTGTTAAAAATGCTCTGGATACAATCTTACAGTGACTCATAAGTTGGTATAAATTTTAGAAGTCTGCGCAAGTCACTGTAAACTAGAGGGATTTGGAAGAAAAGACTGTAATTTGCAGCTGTTATTTGTATGTGTGGTGTTTTAAGGAACAGTAAAGAGAAAGGAGAAATTACTTCCTCTTTTCAATTCTCAGTTTGGTTTCATATGCTTAAAATAAGCAGGGATTCAGGATCTGGAGCTCTTGCTGAAAGATGCCTGCAGGGTTTCTAAACAAAGTAAAGAATTAATACTATTAAACAACTATTAGCTACTATTAAACTCTTTGCACCTGCTGTAGTTTCCATGGAAATAAATAGGAGGCATTACTTTTGAAGTAGTTTTTTGTTTTCTTTTGTTTTGTTTTTCCCAAAAAACCTCAACAGCCTTACTATGTATGCATTCTTCTAAAGTTTTGACTTTTACAGATGACCATATTGTCAATATTGTTCAGCAGTTAGCAGCTCCCATGGAGAAATTGAGAGCTCAGAAAAACTGAAATTGTTGTATGCTGAAGAGTAATCTAATAATATGTAATAACAATATAAAAATACAGATGGTTAACTACCAGTGTACTGACAACAAAGGATTTCTATGTTAAATCTGTCATGCTGACACATCCTGAATACTAGTTAAATAATGAAGGTAATTAATTATTTTTTTTTGGTTGAAGAAATCAATTTTCTATAATTGAAAGGAAAAAAACAAACAACATAATAATAAAAATTGTGTGTACGGCCAGCAGACAAAATTTCTAAGCAACCCTTTTTCAATATCACATAGAAACCAACTGAACTGTGAGCAGTCATACAGTATAAATCTAAAACAAAGAACAGAAAATGTGGTGAGTTGCCAAAGCAGACTAAGAAGGGTTCAGACTCACCTCCATGATTCACATATACGGAGGTATTGTTTATATTTGTTGTAAATTCTAATAATTAACTTTTTGTAAAGTTATTTTGAATGTCTTAAGAAGTACAGAAATATAGAAGGGTACAGCTGTGAATGTAATAAACTGAACAAATAACTTGCACCTTGCTCATATTTAATCTTCTTTTAGAAGGGGGAACTCCAACAGTAATTTCATAAGTCTCACTCAAAGCCTCTCTCTTGCTTCTTTCTCTTGCTCCTTTTGAATTTAGTCTTCCATGCCCTTTATTAAATACTTTTCAGAATAACACTTCCAAATATAATATCTTAATAAATGAGATGTCTGCAAGTACACTTAACATCTCAATATCTTTCAACACTCTTCTGAAAAACAATCAATAACTACTTTATGGCCTATCAGTTTTATAAGAAAAAAATTGAAAGATCATTTTTTCAATTTTTTTTCAAATTTTTAAATTGAAAAAAATATTTAAATGCTGAATCTTTATAAAAAAAATGGAGTCAAATTAAATCTTGGCAATAACTGTTGCTAAACTCTGAAACCGTTTAGCCTGAGAAGATGGCTGAGTACAGAATCTTGCCACTGTATATAAATACCTGATGGGAGAGTGCAAAGAAGAGCCAGGCTCTTCTCAGTGGTGTTCAGTCACAGAACAAGAGAAAATGGGCCCAACCTGAAACACACTGGTAATCATCTTCTGCTGAGTGAATGATGGAGCACTGGCACAGGCTCCGTAGTGTATTATCTGTAGTGTTTTCTCACTGCTTTTCTAACTCTCCCTCTCAATGCTAGTCTTTTCTGTTTACTCTTTCCTCTCATTTTCTCAGAACAATGTAATATGGAAATAGCTTTAAGCTGGCTAACTGAAATGCTTACAGTCTGAGTCCAGTGTAGTTTAGCTGGGTGAGGGCAGTATAGAAAGGATTCTATTTCTCGTCTACACACAGTATCTTTCTACTCACAGATTCCCTGTTAGCTTTACCATAATGTACTCAGAATACCAGGTTTACTCTGCGTCATATACAAACTATCGAATCCATGCAGTTCTATTACTCCTTCCCTCAATTCTTTCCTCCTATTTGCAGATCAACTTAAGAGAATAGGTAGAAGACGCAACATTTTGAGAAGAATCAGACTTCACAATACATTTGTTCTGTGTCTACTAAAATGGGAATGAGTTAAATTTCTAGAGAATTCACATACAGGAAGAGGAAGGCCAGGTGAGTATCAAGGGACTTTTCCTGCCTAACTTACGATCTCTTGCCTTCCATTTTCTCTGCATTCTCCTGCACTGGGTGACAGGCACAGCCTACTGAGGGTGTTAAAACCACAGACTGTTCCAATCTCTACTTTCAGAGTATGGCATTTCAATATTTCAGATTAACTCTTCAGTCACAAGTCAATAACTACGCACGAAGCTCTAAAGAATAAGAAGAACAAAGGAATACATAAGTGTACGCTACATAAATGCATTTTACATATGCCTAGAACTTAATCTGAAGAACCTTTTTAGTTAAGAACTCTATGAATAAAAAGAATGCAGATCAACTGGAAAGTTTTAGACTAAACTTGCTGCATGAAAAAAATCACATTTTTTTTCCCCCACACGTGCTGATAACCTATGTTGGAAGCCACTGACAGTCAGTAGACAAAACCTCTTTAGAGCAAAGTAATATTCAAAGGATAATTAATATGTATGTATGAAATACTGTCAAGAATAATTTATCTGAAGATTTCCAAATGTGAAAGATACGAAAGAAAAGCAAAGAAAAAGGTAAAGGAAACACATAAGGGAAGAACCACTTGGGATATGTGTTCTTCTATCTGAAACCCTAATGAATCTAGAAAAATGTCCCTAGTTTTCCTCTTATGGTCTCTCTCCTTCCTTTTGCATTAGTAGTTTTAGTAGAGCATGGTAGAGAAAAGAATTGGATTTTAAGCATCTTCCTACAAAGTATATTAACTATTAGCTAGAAAACTTTGCTCTTCAGACACAGCAGACTTTGTTTCTGCTTTTTATTCATTCCAGGGTGTCCGCTATATAAATGACAGTAAAACTGAACAACTCTTACCACCTACTGCCTTTTTTAAAGGAAGTAGAAAAAGGAAATACGTGAATTCTACTGAACATAATAAGTTGTTAAATTCTATACTAATATGGCAAGGATCCCAGAAAAGTGATAAATGAACACTCATGATTGAAAATGGCAAATGTTGAGAAAACATTACATAAGAAGTTGTATCACATTTTTCTCTCATACTCACACAACTTGATCCTTCACTGGACATGTTCTTAACAAAATATTATTAATAGTGCATAGTATAATTTAAGTATTTTACATAGATTCTGTTGTCAGAAAGGTGAATCCTAAAGGCATGTTTTAAATTCATCACCAAACATGAGAAAGAAAATATATTCAGAGGCCAAATGTAAAAATATTGTTTGAATATTCTTTATCAAGATTGTGTTACAAATCATTAAACAATAATGGAAAGTTTCAAAGCTCTTATATTATTCAGTCACTTCTGTTATGTTTTTGTGCTCTGCTTTCATATTTCCAAATGTTGTATTTTCTATATTCTAAAACAACTTAGTTTTAGAATACAGGAAAATAGTATCAATCATTAATCAATCACTGCAAACTCAAGGAATCATAATTCAAAGTTGTTCACTCATCAACATTAGCCCTCAAAACTCAATTCAGTCTACGTGACCAAAATGAAGTGGACTAGTAAACAGTACAAAACATTTTCTGAGAGATAACAGTAAAGAAAATCTGAACACTTGTTGCTTTCCACTCAAAAATTACCAAAGTATATCTTAAGAATAAAACATTAACCAACCTTTAAATAGAGAGGCAAAGACTATTTATTCTGTCAGTTGAAAACAATCATCATAGATCATCCAGCAAAGTAATAAAAATACATGCTGGTTTTTACAGATTGTTTTGCTTTTCCCTGTACTGTACTAAATTCCAATTCTGTAACAGATAACGTTCTTTTTTCATTATTTATTTATTTATTTTGTAATATATAAACCAGAATGTAGGAACCTTTTTTGTTACAGAAATAATGTTTTTCTTCATTGATTCCACACATTTGTTATGATCTCTGACAAGCATAGTGATTTGAAAACTTAATCAAAGCTGTAAACTACGGAAAAGATAATTAAGAACTCAAAAAATCTACACAACACTAGCAGGATTTTGGGTTTTTTTGGGGGGGAAGGGTAGAGGGGGTTAACAATATCAAAATACAGTTCTTATGCAGAGCTCTATAAACAAAAAAAACCCTCACTAAAAAACTTGATCAGATTACAATTATGCAGTAATGTTAGTGCCACATGTATCTTGACCCAAGTGCCTGCAATTTTATTTATATTGAGTTGTACCCTAAGGTAATTATTTTCAAAAATCTGAATTCTACTGTATTAGCCATCTGACTATCAACCTGAGGTAGGAAGAATTATTTGAATACCATGGACAGTAAAACAGGTCCTTAGAAGTGACAATTTTCTTTTCATTTCCCCCCTTTTTTATTTTGATTTTATTATTAGACCCTCAACTCGCAAATGCTCAACTGTCACAAAAGATCAGTGTTACTGCACCAATGGCATTAATCTGTTGTTTGAAATGTATAACAAAAGACAAATAAAGGAGACATTGCAAAATGTCTTCCTCAAGTAGAACCAGATATTGAAATGATAAATAACATAACCTATGAGCACCAGTTATAATGTTCTTGGGCAGAAGAGATTTCTAAATATCAAAGACTGTTGCTTCGTTGTCAGATGTTCCATAAATAAACTGTGGTCAATTCATGACATTGGACCTTTTCTTCTTGCTATGCTACTGTAAATAAGTATGCTTCCCTTGCCTGTCTGAATTCTACATGCCTATTTCGAGAAATGCCGCAGCATATAAGTAACACTGTCATGTCCGTTTTGTCAACTACATGCTGATTATCCTTTTCTATCTGCAGTTTGGGAACATTACCAAGGTCAGAAGCAATCGCTCAGAAAACTGATTCTGAAGCACTTGTGTCTGATAATTTCTCTAAGGAATTTTCATAAATAAACCTCATAATGCAGTTATCTGAAATATTTATCTTTCTTATGCACTGTGAAAACAGAAATTGTACTAGTAAATCATCAGGTGCCTAGTCAAGGTGTGCATTTATTGCATGCAATTGTGTCTTATTCAAAAATGATACATCTAACTTACCATTATCATATCTAACTTCTACATGCACTTGGGAAAATGTCCACCTCCTTCAACTCTCCTGACCTCCAATTTTCTTTTTGTTTTTTTTTTTTTTTTTTTTTTTTTTTTTTTTGACAAATTGGTTGTGAGGCATTTACAACTGATGCACATATCACAAAATTATTTCTGCCAAGCTTCCTCCATGACCTGCCCGTGGGACATGACATGCTCCGAGATGCATCGCTCTATCAAACTGAATCTTTCCAGGACAATGCAAATTATGACAAATTCCATCATCCTGCATTATGCACTTCATGCTAATCTTCCTAATTCGAGAAAATCAGAAGGGCTTGCTGTTCTGCTGAAGGGCACGTTGTCTAAATGAATGATAGTGAAGGAACATTTGCAATCCCCTTCATCTTCTAATCCCAGCTGTGGCCACCCCTGCCCTAAAACCACTGAGCAACCTTTCCTCCTATGTAACACTTGCATCAGAATTAATTCCTGATCAGTTCTTTGACAGAGTATAGAGAAGAACAGTGTGCTTTTTTGGTTCTGGAATTAAATGAATGTACTATTGTAAAACTTTGAAAAAACATTTTTAATAAAATTTTACCTGTAGACTTTTTCAGCCTATTTCTTCTAGTGTAACAGTCCTTCACAGGAGGAGTACAATCTTTATGAAAATCTAAATTACCTCCAACAGATTCTGAAACCACAATGTCAACAATTTTCAGGCAATTTCTGGTCTTGAGCACTTTTGACTTTGGGAGGTTATGCTGCTGGCTCAAAGAAAACAACCAACCTGCAATGCATTCTTCAGAAACTCCCTAGGATAGGAAACTACATCTCTGAGTCATTCTTCTCTAGCTCAGAAGGTGGCAGTATTACTACATGGAAGAAATGTGCTAACTACCTAGTATTACACATCCACATCGCTGAAATAAACATGTTTAATTCCCAAAGAAGCACATATTTTATCCTGTGGCATAATTTACTTATAACATTAAAACTCAAACATGGAGCAATTTGTAGCAATAACTATGATTATGCTGTTAGTGGCCCAAATGTCACTGTCTAGATTAGGCTAAATGATACCTAGCACCAAAGAGCTTCTGTGATTTATATTTTATTATCACTGGTAGAACTTGCATGCTTAAAAGGCTCACCATTCAAACTATTCAGTTTTCTCAATGACTGAAGTAATCACAGAAATGATAATATTACGATGAATGAAAGTTTAAAATCACAGCAATGCTTAAAACATACAAACATTTTGGACAGGCAAATGTTACATATTTAAAAATAGTAAAAATACAACGTGTATTAAAATGCATCACAGTTTTTGCAGTCTACAAGACTGAAATTAAAAGATTTTAGACTCAAGAAAAAATATATCACTTTATAAAATGAAATGTGCGCTTTAAGAACATTTTCAGAAATACCAATAAATACATTTATGATGCTGTCTCATTAAAAAAGAGAGAATATTGAGATTGATGAAATAGATTTTATTTTAATTTGCATACTGAATAATAGGAAATTTATATTTATATAGTTTTTATACAGTTATTTATGTATATATATACGTATTTATATAGTTAGATCCTTTCAATCTAAGGGAACGGTATCATGCCAATATTGTGGATAATATTTCTTCTATACCATTACTTTAGATTAGAAAATAATTTTTATTTATGAAAAATAAAGTGTAACCCATACTTTCTAGTTTAAAAAGTTTTTCAGAATCAATAAACAAACACTTACATAGGAACCAAAATACAGACAAGTTTTATTTTGCATTTACTGTCTATGCCTTAATGGAATCTCGTATAATTGACTTGAGGCTTTACTGAGTCTTCATACATGCCTAATAAGTACACAGCACAGATCTGCATTACAGAATTACTAGGAAGAGACAAGAAGATCTTTAGCTTTATACTTCATTCCCAGTGAGACCCAAATCCTCAGAGGTAAATGACTATGTGAGCATCATTTCAGCAAAAGGCACCAGGCACACCCTGTGCATGCTGTGGCTTGTTGACATGAACCAGGGCAGGCAGACACCAATAATACATGAAGTGCGGTTCAGAGGCAATTAGGATCAGTTGTCAAGGCCAGGCCATTAATGAAAGAACATGTCAGAGGAGCCGGAGACTTCAATGGTTGAGGGCAAGAAGGCGATTTAGTGTGACAGATCGAGTCCTTCCAATGTCCTCAGTGGTACATGCTAATACCAGCCTTAACAACCTTTTGTGGCAGTGTATAATGCGACTAACATGGACTTTGATTCAGCAAAATGACTGCTGCCACTGTTAGTCTGTTTCATTCCAACAACAGTAAAAGCACTGCTACAAATAATTACCCACTTCCTTCTCCCCCCTCTTTCCATTTAATGCAGCACTGCTTTATGCATGCCATACTGTTTCTCACTAGAAGGTCACAACGTTTATCCTACTGCTTTCTTTTTTTTTTCTTGGTGATGCCTTTTCTATTTGTTAATATAACCTAAAATTTTCCCATAAAATAAGAAGGTTGAAAAAACGAAAATTAACTACAAATTCAATATTGCCTCATGTGACTAACAATAAATGAAAAAAAGAGCAAACCAAACTGGTCTAAAGGATTCACTTCTGCAAGAGCTGTTATGTGTGATAATTAACATAATCTAGTGGATTGAAAGCATACAGCAATTTGAGTATTCAGTACCACTTCTAATACTAATTTTCTTCTAAGGGTCTCAGTGTTCAGGTCCCATGTGAATATGCAATACCATGCATTTAGGAGTGAAAAATTTGTGACAACACAAAATGAAGGAAAAAAATGAATAGAATATTCACTAAAACTCCCCACACATCTCAAGGGTGAATTCATAGATTTGTCAAAGTAAACACTGTTCTATCAGTGATAAAAATTACAACTTGAGGCCTATTTTACTCCTCTTACATCAGATGATGTGGTTCTCCCCTATCACTTCTGTCATTTGGCAATTCCTGAACTGACCTTTCTAGAGACAACACTTATCTCAGAGTGACAGCAGAAACTATCTCTGCAGGATGAATTTCCCTCTTTCTCTTTATTTCTGTCCACTTTGCCTACTTTCTGTCTGACTCGTTTTAGCTTCTCTCATATCTTTCATCTTTTCTCGTATTAATTCTACAGCTAACCTCTTAACCAAACTTAGCCAGCATTTCATTTTCAACCCAAAGCTTTGAACACTGAATATCTACTTTGTTAGATTTGTTTACTGAAGTATTTGTTTGTTCCTTTGCAACATTCTTAGTCTCAATTTGATTCATTGTTATTTTCCTTTTCTTTCTCTTCTTTCCTCTTTCACTATATTCAGCTCCTGAGCCCACTAGCGAAGACAAAAATCCCACTGACTGCAATATAAGTATGCTTTCATGAAAGCACATATTACTACCAACATTTATGGCATTTAACTGACAAGATTTTCCGGATTTAACAGTATTAGAAGTTCTGATAATTTTTGATGCTGTAATGTACAATGCACAGTGTTCAATAGGTGCAATATGACAAACACTGAGCAGAAACATAACTGAAAGAGTAGTGATCTATTCTAATGACACCTCTTCATTACTTTGGTTTGCAACTATCATGACCAAAGGAAAGTTATATCTGACTCTTGGCATATATATTAGGAATTAAGGTTAACTTAAAAATTAAGCATGTGGCTAACCGAATCAAGTCTTAAGATTTCAACTAGCTTTAATATTCTATCTACAGATATATCAATGATTATTTTGATATATGGTTACCTTTCTTACTGAGTTTGGTTTAGAAAAATAAAGCATTAACAAATAGCATTAAAAAAACCACAAACATTACTCTACGCTGCAATATTTGATAAAGAGCAGTGGAATTGCTAAGCAACTTCAGGACATATGTTTAAAGGATATTTTAATTTCTCTGTGCTTTCCTGTAATAATTTAATTCTTGCATCTGTAATCTACCATAAATTTTAAAAATTAAAGAAAATACTTGAAAACAGTTGCTTGAATATCATTAGTTTCTTCTGCAGAGAGATTAAAAAAAAATATTTTCCGCACAGTTAAACAAAACTTTTATTCACTAAGTCAAGTTCTATTTGATAGTTTGCTAATACTGTAATAAACACAGGATATTTGTATCATACTAAATAACTAGATACATAGATGACAGTTAGCAAACACAATCCTCATCTCAAAGATTTAATGTTATAAAGCTCTGAAATTTTTCTGAAACTTTAGATATACTAGATAAGGGATATTTGTGTACAATTGTAATAGAACCATTCACTAAAATGAAAAGCCTAGTAGGTTTTAAGAGTAAATAGGAATATTTTAGAAGTAAATTGATGAATTGAATGTAAATATATTATTAGCATATTAGAACCTGTAGTATTTCACAATCAAGATGTGTTCCTAAACTGAAACTATTTTTACTATCCACTCATATGTTCAGATACTTATTTTCTATTTGCTACCATTTCTGTTCATTTTGAATGCCTGGCAAACACATTCCAATTACAAGAGATGCCTTACCATACAAATCTTGTGACTTTAAGGAAGTGTTATTTCTTCTTAAAAACATCTCTTTCCTTCTCAAATTACTGAATAAAGGGAACAGAAAAAGGCAAATAAAAAGAGTGAAAGAAAATAAATATATCATACCAGTAAAAAATCCCCCTATGTAAGCACTAAGAATTGCAGCAAAAGAAACATAAAAAATAATTAGAAAATGAAATAACTTCTCTGCCTAATACTAACAAATCATCTTACACAGTAATCTTCATCTCTATGGACTACAAAATATTTCACTTTTTTTTTTTTTTTTTTTTAATAATATTAAAAGGAAAAGTAATTCAACACTGATATTCAGCTCTAGTCAGAAACAGAAGAAACAGGTCACACTGACACCATACCATAACTGGGAGAAAAACAAGGTTACCTTGCCGAAAGTGAATTGTAATTTTCTCTTATAAGATTACAAGACACAACATGAACTGTACCAGAACTCTGGAGCCAAAACATTTATTTTTGAACCCTCACTGGATGTTGTTGACCTCAAGTTACAAAAGCCTCTCAGTTTGCTTGCTGAAAGAGAGAAATGGTTCAGGGAAGCAATGCATGTAAAAATGTCACCTATAAGTTTTCCTACATTAACATGCAAGAACCAGTAGAAATAATTCGCTACAAACTCAGAAAATAAATAAATACAACTATAATTTGGAGGTGTAACAAAAGACAAACAACCAGAAATTACCCTCAAATGACTATCAGCTATGGAGGAAGAACATCTAAACCTTTCAAAACACTCCATTAGCCTTGGAAACAATAAAAATGAGATGTCAAAAATTGCTCTCTGGTGCAGAAAAATCAAATCCTGGACTCTGAACCTAAGACCAATGCATACCTTCCCATAGACATGCAAGTAAGCTTGGCTTTTCCATTTTAAGCTGCTGTAAAATGCAACAGTCAGGTCAACTAATCTTGCTTTGAAAAAAATTGTTCTGTTTCATCACTAAAAGCTGCTAAGAGAATGTTCTCTGCAACAGAATTCTCTTAAAGGATTTCAAGGACGCTTTTTGTTCACAGAATTTGTGGTGAGTGCACTTTAACTCAGGGATAAAAATGTGTTCAACCCCTAAAACATTAACCGCAGTTTAAAGGAATGCTGTGCCTCTCTAACATTTGTACTTGAGAATAGATAATAATGTTGTCTTGAAAGAATGATTTTTTTCAGGTTTTTAGAGAAGCAAGAGGAAGCTTAGTCAAAACAATTTGAAGAATAAAAATGATTTGCAGTCTCTCAAAATCAATAAGAAAGGATGGGAAAACAACCAATAATCTATCTCCTTAAAAGGTTGAAGGTCTTACCAAGAGCCATGGACACAAACTCTAGCTCTAAAGATGACTGCTGTCTTTGCTGGTACTGCCTGAGGGTGATAGATCCCATACTTGTATTGAAAGAGTGCAAGGAGGAAAAAGTTGGAACAAGAGCACAGTGCTTCAGACTGAATTCCTCAAGTCAACTGACTATAGTTTCAGCAATAAAAAAAACAGTTAAAAGCAAAGAGGTTTCATGCCTAAAATAGATGTCAGATCTGGAGTATCAAAAGCCACTTGGAAAAAAGAGAAATATTTCACACATTTTTGAAGTTCAGTACTATTTCAGAATATAATGATATGGAGGGCATTGATTTATCATAATAAGTTCTGCTTTAACTGGCTTTCAGTCCTATAGAAAAAATGTGGCTATGTTTATGAAGAGACGTTAGTGTCTCAGCAGAATACTTCTGCAAAGAATAAAAGTTGGAGAAATTACTAACTTGATGTCTCATAACATCTCGATACTTTCCCAAGGAAGTACAAAACTGGACTACAGAGGAAGGTGTGTATCATGAAAAAATACATGGATAGCTTTTGGAAATAAGTAAAGAGAGAAGTTTAGTCCATGTAAGTGTTTCAGTGGGCACACAAACACACTCATTGAGTATCCCCACAAGTGGAATTTTTGCAAACTGAAAGCTGGGAGAAATACCAGTTACACAAAGAACCAAGATGTTATTTCTGTCTATTGTAGAGAATGTATAGGGATGATTTATCTAGGGCACAGTATGGCTCACAAACAGTTAACCTAGTGAAAATTCAAAGAGAAAGCACTTCATGAGCACTTCAAACCTGTCACAATAATCGCACAACTGAACCTCTAGAGAAAGAGACAATGTTTCTGTTACTGAGCTCAACCCTCAGGCTCTCATGCATCAAATTCACCACTGAAAACAAAGTGGGATGGGGGATGGAAAAATTTGAGGTGCCAAAATACCAAAATAATGTAGTGGACTCAAATAAACTTGCTAATAGCAAATACATAATTCTGAAAAAGATGTTTGAACTCTGATTAGGATCCCTCTCAAAAAACATTAAAGTAGAACATGGAGAAGCAGAAAAATGTAGGAAAAAATGAGCTTATTCCTAGGAAGTAATTTAGGTGACTGGTCTGAAAGCATTGCAATCACTTTTGAAGCTAAACACAGGATGAGGAGAACTGCATATGTATCAGTTTGCTATCTTTATATGAAAAATGGAAATTGCAGAGGAGATGTCAGAAAAAGAGGCAAAGGTGGAGAAAGAGGGGATACTGATTACTTAGGAGAAACACAGGCAAACTTGTAGCTTCTGCTACAACGTTCCAGAGTTCAAGGAACTTTACAGCACACAACAAGATCACTGCATGTTTTTAGCAGAATTTCACTTAAAAAAAAAAATAACAGAAGTACAAATTCTAATTCTTATTCTCATTTCTGAAGACATTTATGTGAATTTCCCTTAAGGATCAGAACTAAGAGATTACATAGATTTTGTTTCGTTAGAAGTGCTTACGCTAGTACCAAAGGATAATTTTCGCCCTTGGAAGATTTTCTGTACCATTTAATGGGAGGCATTCTAGTGGCTCATTTTCACTTGAAAATTATTGTAATAGTACACGAAATTTATTGAGATTCTAGAAGTGTTGGAAGAGAACCTAAAGATGATAAATAGGGTTTATTTACTTCAGAGAGTTTCCATTTCACCCTGATACACACACTAGATCTATTGATTGTATATTGTATCACAGTGTTTGCTTCTAATGATAAGCTCAGCACGGTTAAAGGGCTGTTTGAATACTAGGATAGGCGGTTCCAATAAAGTTTTACTTAAAAGACATTTTAAGACTTAAGGATAGTCACAGGCTGTAGGTATGCAATGATGTTTCTAAAAGTTCCATTGATAGATGGTACACGACAGGTAAGGATTTAAGATCAGCAGCAACTTTTTTTGTTGATTATTCCCAGCATTGTTTTCAGGTGGCTTTTTTTCACAGAAGTGTTTTTGTTGATTAAAAATCCTCTTTAGCTGACTAAGATAATTTTTGCTCAGACCATATGTCTTATTTGAGGGTATAACTGCACACTGCATCTTTTAACAGGTTGTTGTAGATTTTTATTTTATGGAAATAGGTGGACTCATTTTCTCTGCATACTGGAGTTTTTGCAGTGCAGTGTTGATGATGATGATAGCATCTAGAAAAGCAATAGTGTAGGAATGTTTCAGAGATGGTTTGGCAAAAAGCTGATAATTATTGAATTAGTGGCAGAAATCCATACAATAGTCTTAGGTTTACAGTTCAGACAACCAACTTTTCATCTGTATATGTCAGATATACCATGACTTTAATAACACAATTATTTTCAAGACAGTCCATAAAGACATTGGCCAAGTGCAGGGTTATTTTCATGTTCACTCCTTTATCCAGTCTGGTACAAATGGAATTAGTGAAACTAGCTGTTGTCACAGTGAAATTGAGATGCTTATGCCAGTTTTTCAAATTTTGGTCATTTTCTGGTAAAGCTTCAATGGGCATTATAAAGTGGCATACTGGCACTGAGATGAGAAGTAATGCAGAAGGCTATGAGGCTGTTGGTTTTGTTATGGAATCAGTGGAGAAAGTCTCCTTTCCACCATGGAAAACTTTTTGTTGGCATAAAAAGTGGACTGAGGTTTCAGTGAGGGTTTCATGGAGTACTAGCAGATGGTAGTAGACATGCTAAGGTTCCCTTGTTTGTGAATCTGATACAGCTAGCAAACAATCCAAAGGATAGCAGATGAAGAGGAGTTGAGAGTCAGGCTTAGCACTTCTACCGAATCTCAAAAGCATCTCTTGGAACCCTCCGTAAGATTTACACATTAGTGTCAGCTTCATTTAAACAGTCCACGTAGTTTATAATCACTATAGTCACATCTTTCATTATTTCTGGTTTAATTCAATTTGAATGTTGAATCCTAAGGATTCTGAAGTATTCCTCTGATTGACAGATTTTGATTGTGCTATTTATTGCTGATTATTGCAAAGCCAAATCTTTTTGCAGATGTTCAGTTGCTTGAGTTTTCAAGTCAAATTAAGGGAACAAGTAGTTACCCGGAATGAGCTGCTCATAGTAATCAAGCCATTTAGGGAACATCTTCATTACTAAATCCCAGTGCTGCAAGTTTTACATATATATATTAAGCTCCTATATATAAAATTTAAATATATAAGCAGAAATCAAAGGGTTTCCTTTCACACATAAATTCACACATAGCTCCTCATAGAATCAGTAGAATAATTACACAACATTTTCATAAGAATGCTAGGTCACAAACCTTCATGTGTATCATTAGCAGGAAAGTATTCATATCTGCCATTGATCAAATTTCAATCACAGATTTAAAACACTGAAAAACAGTTGGGTTTATCAGTAAACATAATCTTACTTGTGGTGGGTATACAGTACGTATTTAGAGCCATCAAAAGAAGGTAGAAGTACAAACCACAAAAAACATTAAGTCCTCTTTCTTCGAGGTACAGAAAAATGCTGTCTGCAATTTATGTGGAGAGGAAAAGAAAGAGGAAGTAAAAAAAACATACAAGATTACTTTCTATTAAGCAACTGGAAGAATTCTCACAAACCATTTTTTTGACTTCTCTTTTGGTGTTATGTTCACATTCTTAAATTAGAGACTTACCTGGTATTTACATCAGCCAGCACAGTGAACATACAGTTTACCAAACTAGCTACTTGGAAGCAATGAAAAACTGAGTCAAATTCTGGAAGGACAATAGCTAAATCCAAATGCCACAGTCTGGGACTGAAAAAATTTCAGTGTCTGTATCATTTCTCCAAGGAAAATAAACAAAAGCAAAACCACACAAAAACAACTAACCACACAAAAAACAAACAAACAAACAAACAAACAAACAAAAACCCGGACTTGCTCCTTTTCATTACGGTTGAAGAAAAAGATGAACTTGGTATCTTAATAATCATGCTCTGAACTTTTTCATGACACAAAAGTGAAATATAGGCCCTCTATTGCAAGGACAACTCCCTCTTATTAGAGATCCCGAGTATCCCCCAGAGGGTAAAGATGCCTATAGTATCTCAGATCTAAACTCTCTAATCACTCTCTAATCTAATCACACTGAAATTTGACACCTTGTTTATGGTTCCTCACTTTCGGATTGTGATTATAAAACAGGAAAGTGAGAAGTAGGCTTCCAGTACACCCTGCAGACAAACATTTGGGTAGTGTGAGCTCTAGATTAAATGTTCAGCCGCCAGGGAACTCAAACTTAATTTCTGCATTTTCTAAGCAAGTACACTAAACCCTTCATCATACAAAACATGACAGTCATCCTTCTCACGTCCTCATATTTAGACTCTTCTGGGGACCATGGTTTATGTTTGCATATTCTTAAATCTGAAGAGATGAGACTGTAGAGACAAAACAGACAGATGTCTGTCTCCCTAGATGGCAGCAACAGCACCAATCAAAGTTTAGGCAGTTACAGATTTTTCAAGCAACAGAGAATTACCTGGCAAATTTAAATTGATACAGAGTGAAGCATAGTCTGGGGGAAGACACTATGAAGGATTGCCCTAAGTGAGGCAGTTGAATTTGACAGCAGTGCCTTAATGCACTTTGTGTAAAATAGTGGCCACCGAAGATAAGACAGACAGGTATCAAGCCAGCTTACACTTAATTTGTTTTAACGCACTAAGCATCTCAGTTCCACATTTGATTTCTGACAGTCACCTTAATATGAGTGGGAGCTGGGATGCTCTACAGAATGCATGCTCAGAATACCTAAAAGCAGAGACAACGTAATACATGCCTTTTAGAAATTTCTATTGCTTTTAGGATTTTAATAAATGCATTTTATTTACCATATTGTCTACTTAATATATATTCTTTATGCATTACTAGTTTTATGCTACCAGTTTTCTTTGTAGTTTCCTGACCTCATCACTATTTGGATGCTGAATCTTAAGGAGGATGAAGAGTACAATTTCATTAACAAAATCTAAAATGTAAGGTTGAAAACACAGGCTCTCTCATACAAATGTGGTAAAAGGAAAGGCAAAATACTTTATCTAATGAATCAAATCCTCTATGTTTAATCCTTCCTTAACTGGGGAATTATTATTAATCCAAAGAAACTATAAGCACTTTTGAAGTGTTCATTCACTTGGGGGCTTTTAGTTTGTACATCCTTCCAAACACCTCTTTCAGAAATGTGTATTTCTTTAAGAATCACATGTATTTCCATTTCTAGGAGTTCACAGCAAGTATTTAAAAACTGTGCCACGTACAATATGAAAATGACTAAATCATAATCAAAGGGGAAAGGTTTGGAAAATGTAAATTTATGCTTGGAGATATTTGTTTTCTCCAATCAGTTACCATTTTCAAAATATGCTATATTTTCCATGTAACCCATTTTTCATCTGCCCAATTACCAGCAATCTTTTTTTCCTGCTATCAAAAATGATCATTTGTTTCTTTATTGTAGTAGATAAAACATCCTTTCATTGTTTCAGCTCACAAGCTGCGCAGATACTACCCACTGTTCTTGCCTCCAGCACTTCACATTATTGGTGTATTATTTCATGCATGCCCTACTCTTTTATCAATTGCTTTTGAAGTAATGTTAATAGACTAGAAAATTGAGACATTTATGAAGTATAGGCAGTGTTTATGAAAAAATCCATAAAATATGACACAGGCAAGACAAGATAAAAGCAGCATTTTAATAGATTACGGCAAAGAGATCCTGTCAGAAGTTGACAACTGACTCCTCCGAGATCACTAATTTTTATGGGATTAATTCTTTAGTATTAAAAATGAAGTTAAATGTCCTAATTAATCTGTAAATAGCACACCCAGAATTAAACCTTGTGGCCCCTTCCTTGGCAGAGCAATACTTTTGAGTAATAATTTTGAGTAACTACCCTAAACCGATAAACTAAGTAAGATGATGTTATTAGCTAAATAGCCATTTGGATCAGACTTTCTTGTATCAATGATGTATGAAATCAGCACTATTTGATAAAGATGTTTGTATACTAACTTCTGACTCTCAGAAAACTACAGATCACTTGGATTCAACTATACCAGATGTGTCCAGCCTGTGGTCCATGAGCTATGTGCAACCCTGGACAGTTAGAAATGACAGACCCCCCCCAAAAAAAGCAAATAAGTGATTTACTGAAAGGTGAATAAACAGGAAACAGAATCCAAATTAGCTGCAGGGACCTCGACACTGGAATTGAGAGAAACTAAGAGTTTATGCTACTAGGTTCAAACAGTGTAGAAGAGAACATTGAGAATAAGATGCCTGAAGGATGGTAGAAACTGGAATTTGGCAGCTGTCAGAGGGAAAGTATTGAGGTCACAAGGAAAATCTAGAAGTGTCATCAGACATAATTAAGTCATAGATAATTGTATATCATTATATTTATAAAATAGGTAATGTCAACATCAAAAATTATTGTAGAATATGACAGTACAATAGATTCTACTGTTCCACTTTATTTGCTCATTTCCAGATAGAAAAACAAGGAATTTTTCCAAAACAAAGTTCAAATAGACTTCTAAATTACTTATGTGTTTAGTGCTTCAGTCGTGATAGGCTTTTTAAAATTTTTTTTTAAGAAGGCAAACCACTCATGACTGCATATTCTGAAACAGAATATAGCCTAGATACTCTACTGTACTTGTATTAGAAGGGCATAATTATAATACTTTGGAAGTCTGCTTAAAAGGAACACCTCCAAACATGAGGGCAAAAGGACCATACAATTCTCTCTCAGTATCAACTTAAGCTTTCCACAGATGTACTGAAAGCATGATGAGGACAGAGATAAACTGAGTGATTTCATTCTGTCTGACTGTTATAGTCTCCTAGTAATATCAGGCATAAAAAAATCTGAAAATATGCAAATGCCTTAATTCTTTTTAAAATATGGCTAAAATTCAATACTACAGGTTTCTCACACAGGACTGAAAGATGGTAAATAAAATTTACAAAACCAGCATGACCATGCTTTGATCTCTCATTACACTGTGAGATTAGGCTTACAGAAAGGCATAATAACTTTTATTAAATCAGCTAATATAATTAGAAAATAACACGTTATCACTGCAAGTCCTAGACATTTGTTATACAGTACAATAACTCTAATGTAGCTTACATTCCAGTAGCCGATATAGACAGTGTTCTACACTATTAAAACAAGTGGACCAAGAAAAATAATCTCTGCTTTTTTTCTTACAAGTCAGTTAGCCATATTTTATCTTAAGACAGTTTACATCTATTTAGAAACACTGAAGTCATCTTTAAAGAACATTCTCAAAAGAGAAAAGAACCTTTATATAAATATTTTGAGTTAAATTTAAACCCTAGTATCATTCTGCCACTGTTCTGCTACAGATCAGAAGGATACTGTCATGATAAATTTCAAATTTTTACTTTTTGTCCTCATAGTACTGTTGGGCTAGACTTGGTTTATAAGAAAAACACTGGTAAAGAAATACGAAGTTTTTGCAGTATAAAAGGTGACATACTTCATCAGCTCAGCTGGTGCTAGCTGGGCAAGAGGATTTCTGCTTCACTGCAAAAAGTTTTCATTCCAATTTTCAGTCTACTTATCAACAATACTTCGCTGCCTCGTTTTTCATGCTTTTTATATGGTGTGCAATATTCTATTTACTTTGTTATTAATTGGAAACAAAGCACAGTTCTTCAACCTCTGCATACTTTTAAATGGTTGAACAATACCAAGAGCAATTTCACTGCTTAGGCACTTTACAATTGACTGACCCATGGAAAAAGTCTGGATTTGCTCACTTTAAACAAATTTCAAATATGCTTGGCTGTTTCTAAAGTGCATTTGTAATCTACGCAGATTATAAAAATGAGAATGTGACACAATTATTCAATATAATCATAATAAGCAACAAAAAGTATGCTGTTTTTCAGATTAAATATGAATAATATTTGCTCTTAATGCAATTAAGAATAATTTAACCTGTCTTGTGAACAATAACTTGATGATGTAGGTTGAGTTTTTGTTTTGTCCATAAGCTTAAAAAATATAACTTAAAATGCTTATTTTTATTTCTTTTTTCTCCTGGAAAGAGTCCAGCAGAGGGTCACAAAGATGATAAAGGGCCTGGAGCACTTCTCTTATGGGGAAAAGCTTAGTGACCTAGGTCTGTTCAGCCTTGAGAAAAGATGACTCAGAAGGGATCTGATCAATGTCTGTAAGTATCTAAGGTGGAGGAGGCAAAGGTATGAGGCCAGACTTTTGAGTGGTGAGTGGCAAGAGGACAAGGGGAAATGACCACAAACTGAAGCATAGGAAGTTCTGCACAAATGTGTGTAATAACTTCTTCACAGTAAGGGTGATGGAGCACTGGAACTGGCTGCCCAGGGAGGTTGCGGGCATTCAAGACCTGCCTGGACGCCTACCTCTGCAACCTGGTCTAGGGGGTCTACTTTGCAGGGGTGCTGGACTCGATGACCTCCAACCCGAACAATTCTGTGATTCAGTGATTTTCTTTTTTTCTTTCTTTTTTTTTTCAGCAGAAAATATTTTCCTTAAACTTTAGTACCTCCTTTCTTTCTCTTGTACATTCATTTGGACGGGAAGGCGTCTTTCAAACTGTACCCACTTCAGTAATCTGACATATAGTTCACATGAAATAACAAAGATTCCTTACCTTGATGGATTGACTGTAAGGTCCTATGCTAGCAGGTGCCCAGTGGGAAATACTCTGTACATGCATGACCAGTTTTTCCTCACTTAATACGTCATCTGTTGCAATGTCACAGCTATGTGCAAGGCAATCAATGTAAAACAGTACTCCATCAGGTAACAGGGTTTCCACACACACTCTGAAAACAGAAGAAAATTATCTTTTTTCAAATAAAGTTTGCATGCACTATCAGCATTTATTTCCACATTGATTTTTCTTTTGGATACTATATAATGAAATTTTATCAGGAACATAAAAACAAACACTACAGTATTGCAGTAACCTGCTAGTATATACACTGTTATCTCCTCTCCAAACGATAATCAGCTTCACGCTTCTAGCAAGACAATCTGCACTACCAAGGAGAAACTAGTATCACAGCCCATGGCTCATTTACCTTTGTTTATTTTTGTGGTGTATATCATTATTTTAAGAATACATGAGTTCTTATACCAAGAAAAGTTTGACCATGCAACTTTGGAAATAAGTTATGCTAAAGCAGCTTTTGGATAGGGAGCACCCTTGCTATATCACCAACCATTTTTCACTGACTCACCTCACATCTGTTGGACTAAATGCACAATTTTCTAAACATCATCAGCAGCTCATTGTTGCTTTGCACCATCCTCACATGTTATAATGCAATACCAAGCATATTTTACTGTTTTACTTTTAGTTGTTTGACAAATGCACATTTATGATAGCACAGAAAACCTACTTAAGCATTCATTAAGAAAGTTCATTTTTGTTTGCTCCAAATTTAAAAACTTAAAAACCGTGTGCCTGAATGACAAAGTCTATTGAGTCTATTGCAAATGGCTAGTGAAAAAAGTGTGTGTGGAGGGGGGGGCAGGAGAGAGGGGAATAAATAAAAAGAAAGAATAAAAGATGAAAAAAACAACAATGATGTTTCAAAGCCAGAAAAATAATTATATTTGCAGTCTATGCATTAAAATGTCATTTATCTCCCAGCAGGTATCTAACAAAAAATTACTTGTTCTCTTCACGTATCACGTAACACAACCTGACAAAATTAGTATCGTCTTGCTTTATTTCTTCCAAGAAAACTATCTTTTTCCCCTCCTTTCCCATGCAAATACACTGTTTTTTCCTCATTATCATCATCACAAGCATGGATTAATGGATTTTCTGCTTGGGATGGTAAATTTTCAAGACAATTTTGCAAATTTAGTGTAGATCTAGACTCCTGAGTCTATGCTTCTAGCATACTGCTTGTTAGAACTCCCACAAACGGGCATCTGTGCATAATGCAACGATGCAGACATGCAAACTGTTGCTTAACTTTTCTTTTGGCTAAAATGCAACATAAATCTGTATGTTCTATAAAATAATCATAAAATCATTTCCTGCTGCAACTTCCTAATTTTTCTACCTGCTACTTTATGACCTTTCCAAGAAGTAATGGAAAACTATGTGCTAGCTGTGCAAATGTGAAGGCTTAAGACATGCAGCAGGATGAGAAATGAAGGACGCTAGATCGGGGAAAAAGTAAGTGCCATAAAGAGAACTTAAGATACATAACAATAGAGATACATTTTTGTGTAGTTTACAGCAGAGTCTAAGTCCTTCCTCTTCAGGCACACACAACCATCACTCCATTCCTCCACTGTTTGGTAACTCTGGACTACAATTAGGATCTCAAAAAAGCCTCTTCCTGCTGTCTTTATTCTCTTCTGACACTCAGACTGTAGACCATTAGGAGAATGTAAACATACCATCTTAACAATATCTTCTAGCAATTTTCACATTATACTTAAAATTCACGTGACTAACTACACTTAATTCTCTGTAATAAAAAATATATAATATTTTACACTAGAAAATGCTGAACAATTGATTTAAAAAGTAACAAGATAAAAGGTATCCTCATAGTTGCCCGTTTTGAGAAGTGGGTTGGACTAGGTAACTTCCAGAGGACCCATCCAAATGATTTTTCGAACTATAGTAGTTCTGCATACTGAACACAGTATCTCAGACGCTTAAAAACATGAACTACTGTTATAAGAAATATGCTTTTCTGACAAATGCAAGAAAGAATTTACAAAGGAAAAATTATGTTTAACAATTTAAAAAAGCAGTGCAAAATTTTCATGGGCTAGGTGTTCATAGTCCAATTTCCAGTGACTTTAACAAACAACAAAAAAACTAACAACAAACAAACTAAAATCAAATAATATCAGGATCAATTTCTCAATATTAATGAATTGTTTCGTTATGTCAGAGCTCGACTAGGACCCAGTGTTAACAGTTCTGTATGATGGATATTAGATAGTTATGATTTGAGGCTCTATGAATGAAAATACTAGACTCAGTGCATTCTGAAGTAATTTCTTATTCATATTTGCATATTTCCTGCAACTCATCAGATGATGGAAACACACAACAAAAGATCATATTGGGTCAAGCCAAAGACACATTTAGTGTAACCCTGTGAAATCTTCATCCGACATCTCAATAATAGGGCAAAGCATACCCTCACAGCAAGTTTGCAAATTATACAAAACTAAGAGTAGTGATTGTTACATTAGGGGGTCATTCAGAAAAACCTGAAAAGGCTGGAGAAATGAGCTGACAGGAACCTTATACAACAAGTGCAAAATCCTGCAATTAGATAAAACCCCAGGCACCTGTGCATGCTGGGAATTGTCCAGCTGGAAAGCAGCTTTGTAGAAATGGACCTGGTGGGTCATAGTATACAATGAAAGCCAGCAATGTGCCCTTATCACCAAGGTTTGATGGTATCCTGGGCTGCATTAGAAGGAGAATTGCCAAGATCAAGAGAGACACACTTACAGGCAAACAGAACTCCATCAATACAAAAGACTTGTCATTTCACCTGAGTTAAGGAAACTGATGCTTGCAAAAAATGTACTACTTTTCTGTAAAGTCATATTGAGGGGCATTTATAAACCTTATGGAAAATACTAAGGCAAGAATTTCCACTCCAGCGTTTCAGACTTGAGCACCCCTGATATGATTACTTCAAAAGGTAGCAAAAGTCTGTTTCCAGGTCTGTGAGACATAAATATTTGTAGAAAAGCTTCATAAATGTGATAACAATAATACAGTACATTACAGTGTATCATAAATATACTATAGCAGTAGTCTAATCCTACCTTGCCGGTGGACACAAATCAAATTCTGCCACATAAACTGAATTTATAGCATTGAAATCTTTCATGCTCTTCATATACAGATGAACCAAAATAATATCCTTCAGTTTTAATCCCTCTGAAGTTATAGATGCTGCAAGATAAAAATAATGTAGTTGTTAAAGACAAAATATTTTAAACACAGGGATCCTGTATTTGTTCAACAAAATAAACTGGTAATAACTAGTTGTCTAAACGTGACTGAAGACTTTGCAACGTACTACTTTTCCCTACATAATGCCCAATTTTTCATGAAATTTTCTCATGTTAATTTTCTAAATAGACAGAAATGGAACGATAAATTCTATCCATACAGTAGTGAATCCTTACCAAAAGAAAATGCATCATGCATTCATGCAAATAGATAAGTTATATTCATAACTATTTGTATCATTACGTTTTATCCTTTTTTTTTTTTTTTTTCCAGTTAATCTTTTGCTTTGTTTCAGACTATGACAGCTAGTAATCTATAAGATTTTGAATAAAAAATGAACAGAACTGCAAGGGACAATAAGAAATCCTTTAGTCCATAACTCTTCTCAAATAAAAAGATCAAACATTTATGTGCTATTCTGGAGGGATGTTTGTCTAAGCTGATTTAAAAAAAAAAAAGTGCAATAATAAGGAAAGAGTTATAAACGGCAAGACAGACGGTAGGAAACGGAAGTAGCCACAGGAGAAATGACGGTATGATGTGAGCACAGGAAAGCTCAAGCACACAAAGTTAAAGAAAAGATACTGGAAAGTGGAAATAGTATGAATGTGTATGCATAGAAGATTTCAGCCATAGCACTTAAGGAGAACGTATTACTCTTACGTACATCAATACCATACAAGATATGTGGATCAGCTCTGCAATGTGGACCTTTCATAACTCATAAGCAGGAGAAATAAAATGAAGCAAGTCTTCTCTGAAAGACGTGAAGAAATACAGAGCATATAATAGCATTTACCTAACTTAAATGAGATACATAAAGCCCTTCTCAATGTAGTTTTGGGGATCTTGTCCTTCAGAATTACAGCTTGTATCTATACGTATCTATATATAGTCTTCCAGAGGAACAGCGTGAGAGTATAAATAGTCTTCACTCTTGCCTTAGTGAAAAACAAATAATTTTGTGAAAAACATTTCTTTGCCTTTAAACACAATACAGGATCTGGTACACTTCCGTGAAAGTCAGTGTGGTCACACCAGCACTGGGTTTTATTCTAAATATCTCAGCTTTATTTAGTCATACTGCCACTAGTGATGGCAGTCTGAAGAGGGAAAGGGAAATTCTCACTGACAGAAAAAGACAGTCCCTGCTAAGTGATACAAGAGATTACAAAACAATTGACACTGAACTTGTATGAAGTCAAGATAGATCTCCAGAAATGATCAGCTGAGAAATTAGTACACAGTGATAATTCTGTCCAGTAATACAAATGTATTTTATAACTGCCTGATAGCTATCACTAGGTCAATATCAGCTGCTATTTCATCACCCAAGGAGAAGATAATGACATTTTGCAAATTTCCAGCCAGAATTTTAATCAAGTAGAGGTTGGGACTACAGTTAAAGGTTCTGCAGTATTATGTGGAATGTCGGAGAAAAAAATAAATGTAAAAAAGGAAGTCTAAATTGTGTAAGCTGAGGAACAAACCATAATTTGTGGACATGAAATAGCATTATAGCAAGTCAAAGGCAAAGAGATTTGGATAAATTTATAATTTTTAACTTTTTAGAAATATCTTAAGTACAATTCCCTTTTTCTCTGCATGAATGAGAGGAATGATGGGAAATATCTCCCTAGCTTGCAAACATAATAAAATTGACCTCCCAAAGTACTGTTGTTAGTAAAAAGATAAAAAAGATGAACCAGTTACCAATTCATTACCTGGGTTCTTAACAACATGTTCTGCTTCCAAAGAGAAGACTATCACATAGCACATTTCCAGGATACACCTGGAAAGCCCTTCTGTTGAATTTTAAGCCATACACTCTTACAAAATATTTGTAAAATACAGCTAGGTGAAAATCATTCTTTCTTATACAGAACTGCTTCTGACACACTAAAAAGAACAGCATTTTTGCTTTTTTTTTTTTTTAAATGAGTTATCTGGATCTTTAGGCTGAGAGCTACAGAAGGCAACATCAAAATTGTCTACAGCAAGTAGTATTCTAGACTAACTTTTAATGCAATAAAAAACCATGTTGCTCCAGTGAAATCTAGGAAGATATGCCATGGTAAATCTGGTCCAAAGCTGCTTTTAATGTAAAGCACTTCAATCTTTGTCATCTAAAAATATGCTTTGAAAAACAGTTTAAGAAAATGAAAGTAAACGGCAACATACTGAATTCCCTCTTGAACTTGGCTTTATGGAAGAAATCCAACCACTTTATGGAACAATTACATGTTTCATAATGCCCAACAATAAATTTCTATTTCTGAATCCTTTGAGAAGCGCTTATCCTCTTTAGAGATCATTAAATCAGTTAATTCTGGAAAGTGAAGGTTAAAAGGACTGTGCCTATTCCATTTTTAAACTGTAAAGGACTGAAATGCTATATAGATCAGAAGTATGACTACAGACAAAGCCTTGTGAATATCTGCCTATCACAGTTAAGTTCTCAAAAACATA
Source organism: Tragopan temminckii (assembly GCA_028571105.1). Classification (NCBI taxonomy): domain Eukaryota; kingdom Metazoa; phylum Chordata; class Aves; order Galliformes; family Phasianidae; genus Tragopan; species Tragopan temminckii. The sequence goes on along the minus strand of JAOWBP010002559.1, from coordinate 25,429,184 downwards.
TTGCGTCTTTTTCCATGTCAGAAACTTAATTCATCCAGTCTTCCACAACCTCTTACAAAAATAATATAACCCCAAAGGAAATCTGAGAACTAACATTTTCAACCAAAGATGAGAATATTGCTATTTTTCCTGATTATAATACAGCTAATGAAAGAAATGTGCTAAAAACAACAGGCTACGGAACTACTCAAAGACACAATCAATTCTCTTCTATGACAGATGCTGTAGCAAAAATATATAATATCTGTATTAGCAGATATCCATTCAAATATAATAAGAACAAAATAAAATATTATGCAATCCTTTTGCTTTAATTAACAAATTTTGCCTAGAAAATTTATACTAAATACTGTCGCCTTTTATTAAAAATTTAATCACATCTACCCTTCTGACTTCCAAGCAATTAAAACCTAGCTTAAAGGCCTTTGACAAACAACTTTCTTATTTCCAAACAATTTCTATGGTTTCTTAAGTGTCCTATATTCAATCATGAAATCAGGCACATATGTCTAAGATTTTACACAATAACATTTCACAAGAATTTGTGAGTGAGAATTTGAGCCCAATTTACTCAATAAGACTTATTTCCATTTTTATGAATGAAAACTGTACAAATGTGCTTTATCTAATGATTATAATGGAAAAAAAATTGAACATTTTGTATTATATATCAATACCTTGTAAGGACAGGATAGCAAGGAACTTGGATTTCACAATTCCCAAGAAAGCAATTTCTCCTTTGCATTAAGAATATAAGCAAGATTTACGGCTACTGACCTAATCCTAGATGTCAAAATGCTCAACAGTTTTCTAGAAAACTTAATTTAAAATTATAGTAGCTATAAAAGTGCTTTAGCAAGTAGACAGCATCAACAGCACACATGTACTCTCACACACAGTATATATTGCAAGAAAGCTATAAAGGCAGTAAGTACTATGGAAACAGCATTACAGTGATATGAGCACTGTGCTGGCTTTCTAGGGCCTTCAATGGCAGCCAAATTACAATGTGTTCAGTATTAAAGCCAATAATGATACCAATCAAACATTAGATGAGGTGGCAAACTGACAACCACAACACCTGAAGTTACAAAATCACATTGCAATACAGACTCCTTATTTAATACCATGTTTGAAAATGTATAATTAGTAGCTGATAATGGATTATCTGAAAAAATCACCTTGGAGAGACGAAAATGCTTCCCTTGCTGCCTCTTGAGCATTTTTGTCTTTTGATGGATGAAACTGTGCAGTGATGCATGAAAACCACTGGTAACCAGTCACAGATTTCCCTGAACTTCCAAATGTCTTACCTATGGGAAATTAATAACAGCACTACGATTACAGAGATGAAAACAGTCACATTAACCAAGAATACATTTTAAATTGTTTAAGTAAAAAGAACCACGGGAAAAAAAAAACACCACAATATAAATTGTTAAAAAATCTTCATAACTTATTTATAGAAATGTAGGTATAAATCAAATATTACAAGTGTGCTGGTATCCAAGCTACCATTCAGCACGCATCAAACAAAGCAGTACTTCTTCAACACTGCCTCCTGAAAATGTACTTATAAGTAGTATTTAGCTGAGAATTTCATTTTTTCTCTCCTTCTTTACTTCTTTTCCCCTGACTTATTACAATTTTTCTACTTGTTCTGATAAAGACACGTTACAAGAAGTGATACTGAAAAGTTACAATTTTCAAAACTATTCAGCCAACATAGAAACAGATTTTCAAAGTTACCTGTCAAATTTTAACAGAATTTAACATGGTTCTCATAAGCAGCAAATGCTTAATCTGTTTAGGTGCTTTTGTTATTATTGTTTTGTTTGTTTTAAAAATCCCCAGAATTTATCCACATTAAAAGTGC
>JAOWBP010002559.1:25380952-25417720 GCA_028571105.1 Tragopan temminckii | reverse complement strand
AAACTTTAAATCAATCTGCCACATTAGTGTAAACAACTTGTAACAAAACTAGATAAAAGTGCACAGAACATGTTAAATACATTATTAGGTCGATGAAGATCATTCTTATTGATCCAGGTCTGGCTTCACAGCACAGTTTAATCAAAGCTGCCTGGAAGAGGTAACAAAGAGTGGTCATGGCATTCACCGTCTTTCATCCCAAGGTCACTGATTTAATCTTAGAGTCTAGAAATAACTAAAAATTCATTACTGTTGCATCTGACAACTTATGTGATATTGACTGGAGCAAGCTAAAAAGAAGGGTATGCTAAAGCTAAAAAAAGAAGGTATTTAGACAAGGAGCAAAATCTGGCGGCCATACCAGCCAGGACATTCTGCTGCTGGAAGTTGTTGTTGGCCCATCCAGCAGTTTGCAGGCTCCTGATGGTCACTCAGACACCTCCCCTGGATCTGGCAGATTTATATTAATTGGATTTTTATCCCATATGGCAGAGACCCAAGATATTAGTACCTTTTTATTCCCTACAGTCAAGAAAGGAAATGAGAGAGATGAAAGTCTTTTGTTCCTCTCCATGGCCTCCAAAGATGACAAATAAATCTCACTGCTAGTGCTTCCTGTGTAATATGAGCTCATAGTTTGTTTACAGATTTGGGAACAGGAGACTAGGAGAGTCATGCAGTTGTGTCAACTGGTAGCAAAATGAAAGAAAAAAGTCTGAAATTTGGCCACATAGTAATGTGAGCTGGGAGTAATTTTTGTTCTAACTCAAAGTTATTAACAGCATTATTTATAAAAGCCTTCCTTAAGACTTATGTGCCATTTTATCTGGCACTGAATAAACACTAAATAACAGACAAGGTCTACCACAAAGAGTTTAGTACTATCATAAAAAAACAAAAACAAAAACAAAACAAAAAAACAACAGCAGAGCTTAAAAAGGAAAGTGCAGCAGGTAGGAATCTGAGACATAGAAAAATGTGCCAAAATTACACATTATTTGTTAATGCAATTTTTTGAAAAATAAACAGTTGATGCCAAATTCTGACCCACTACACTCTTCTTCTTTCTCTTGAGAGCACAGCACAGCCAGCACATTTAGTAGCAGCAATAAAACAAAGGCCAGGAACCGTGGGGGTTGCTGCTGGATCTCTGAAAGATAAAACTGCACCCCAGTACAGCACTACTGCCTATATACGTTTCACCTGCTTTGGAATTTGAACACTTCTCACTTTTCAGAAGCCTCTCTCATCATTTCACCAGCAGTATCCACTGGAGTTGTTCACAGAATATCTGGAAGTTACCTAAGGTCTTGATGCCAAAGTAGTCTATCATGTTATAAACTTGACTGTCTTATGAATGCTTGATAAATATTATTATAATTATACAAAACGCATTGTATCTTTATAGCCATGTGAGTGATAGGTAAAGTACATAGCATAGTCTCTTCTCTCAGTGAATGGAAAAGCTGTACTGATCTGGCCTATAACTCAAGGGTTCCTTCTTCCAGTGGGTGAGCCAACACCCACAGCTGAGCAGTCTATCAGCAGTGCTGAACAGCTCTTCTGTCTGCACACTGGCTCCTACAAAAGCAATTTTAGGTTCTGAAGCTGTAAGCCACATCTCTACCAAAAGCAATGTCAGCTCAGTCAGATTAATTAAATTGGAAATTCTCAGAAGGAAAATGGATGCAATGTTTTAATCACTCATAAGAAACATGAAGTGTGAGTGATGGAAAGGTGACTCTTATCTTTCCCATGAAAAGGAGGTCAACCCATAAGGCACAGGGAAACATGCTCTTGCTTTATCCTTGTGCCTGCTGCTGTTTTAAAAATGTGATCTGTGGTAGATGATCTGGTTTTAACAATGTTGCTGTACTGCCAGAGGGAAATAAATTGTTCAAGAAGATGTCAGTTTTAAAGTAAAGCAAAGATGCCCACATAGCCCTTCCTTTGGTCAATACTGATACTTTATGCCACAGGCCTTAACTTGTCAGGGGACATCTTGCCTTATGCACTACAGAACATGGTAGTGAGAAAGACAGACTATAGAAAGCCATCAAAATCTGCTCACAGAGAGCTGATATTCTCCTAGAAAGAATATAATCACTGTAAAGGTCTTATTGGTATCTTCTACATTACATTAGGTAAACAAATTATGCAATTACCAGAAAGATTGAATAGAAGAGGCACATCTTTTTTTTCCTATTGTAGAATGTGTATGTGGGTAGATCAGGAAAACAATGGAACATGCTTGGCCTAGCTGAAATTTTGCCAGATCACCTTGTGGGGCAAAGCAAACTCACCTACAAGCTGCCACAAGAAGCCATCATTAAGGTCATTAAAGTCATAAAGATCATGGTAAGACAAGGTGAAACATGAAGATGTTAAAGGCTTGTTATTACGATGATTAATAATAATCGATCAGATTTCATTTTTGACTTACCAAGAGCAATGAGGAAAACTAACTGGATCTTATCATATACAGTCAGAACTCTATATAACCACATTTGTGTCCTCCTGTAATTGTTTCTGTTTACATTTTCAGCAACCAATTGAAGCAAATGTTTGAAATGCTACCTGTATTAATGTAATCAAATCCAAAGTTTTAATGAAAAATAACATGAAGTATTTAAGCCATAACCTACTTGCTCAAAACTTGGTTATTTATTCCTCCAGAATCCTAGCTTTTTCTCGGGGGAAATTTGGAAGTTTTAAGTTCATTGATCCTCAGCTTTGCCGCTCTTCTCTCCTCTGACCTTTTAGGTATTTTCTGGCTACTGTTGCATTTTTGTTCTGACTAGTTTGTAAATTATAAATCTTATTATACCTTCATTTTTTTTTTTTTTTTTTCAAACCACTTGCTACAATCCTACTCACAGTTTCATTTTTGAGACCAAATGAAGATTTACAGTATGCAGAACTGGGTAAAAATTCTGTTGTAATCAGCACAATATATTTTATACTCCATCATGATCATTTTTCTGGCTCCACGTCAATATAACTTTTTCTGCTTTTTACAATGGTTTACAACTCAAATAATTTAATACAACAGTTGTTGTATTTTTATTGCAAGCTTATAAAACTTGTACCGTAAGTCTTTTTCATGCAATATATTAAAAAAAAAAAAAAAAGAAAGAAAGAAAGAAGAGAAAGGGAACTGCTGATTACTAAAACTGTAATTCAGTCTTGAAATTCTAAATGTGTAATAAAGTGCTTCTGATTCACTTGCATACAGTAGATATTGTCAGAATTTCTCAGATGAACTACCTCTTCATATTTAGTTCTTCTCACCTGTTGTTTTAAACTTGATATATGAAAAACAATGATTTCACATTTCAGACAGTGTACTGATGGTCCAGGGCATAGCATAAATTATCCAGGGAGGGGAATGCCATTGCCAACTCTGCCCCTGAGTAGCTGGAAGTCCTGAGGCAAGTTCTTTTGGCCTCAACAATGCATATAGAGCTACTCTTTATCGAATTTTGCAAAGGCTGCCAGTGGTGTAAAGACAGACAGTTATCTCCTTAGGCCTTAGATGGGACTTTTGTGTCTGTGTTTTGAGTTTAAGGTTCCTAAAGTCAATCCCCAAATTTTAGACTTTCATTTTTTAGACTAGAAATAGCACCTTAGGAATCACAGAATCACAGAATTGTAAGGGTTGGAAAGGACCATGGGATCATCTAGTCCAACTCCACAACCTCTCTAAACACCTTATTCCGCTGCTCTGTTACCCTCAAAGTAAAGAAGTTTTTCCTCATGTTTATAAGGAACTTCCTGTGTCCCATTTTGTGCCCTCTGCCCCTTTCCATGTCGCTGGGACCACAGGAAAAAGCCTGGCTCCATCCTCTTGACACCCTCCCTATAGATATTTACAAGCATTGATAGATCTACTCTCTGTCTTCTCCAGTCCCAGGTCTCTCAGTCTTTTCTCATAAAGGAGATGCTCCAGGTACCTAATCATCTTTGTGGTCCTCTGTTAAATTCTCTGTTAAATTCTTGAACTAGGGATCCCAGAACTGGACACATTATTACAGATGTGGCCTCATGAGATAGATAGAGTAGAAGGGGAGGACAACCTCCCTTGACCTGCTTTTAATGCACCCCAGGATACCACTAGCCTTCTTGGCCACAAGGGCATGCTTCTGGCTCATGGCTAACCTGTTGTCCACCAGGAAACCCAAGTCCTTCTCTGCAGAGCCTCTCTTCAGCAGGTCAGCTGCTAACCTTAAGTAATGCATGTGCTTATTCTTCCCCAGGTGTAGGACTCTGCACTTCATAGGATCATAGAGTGGCCTGGGTTGGAAGGGGCCTCAAGGATCATCAAGTTCCAAAACCCCCATCCCAGGTGAATTAATATCAATATAAGTTTACTTCTGACAGTATAAATTTGTCAGAAGTAAATCTTACTGACTTGAAAATTACACATGCATTCCTATTTCCAGAGTAATTATTCATATTTTTGAAGCTTAGCATAAAAACTACGAGATATAGTATAGGTTCTTCACAATCCAGTGCAGTAAACGATTTCTGCACAAAATGGATTATTATTGGATGCCTTATCTCTTTTACCTTACAAAAGTCAAATATTTCAATTTCTAGGGCTAGGCTTAATAATCTCCAGAACATATTTCTAACAGCTTGGCAAAAATAAAATAGATAATTCCTGTAAATCACTTAACTGCATGACCTTAATACTACTAATACAAAGGCTTTTTACTTTGACTAAATGATTAAGATTTTATAGTAGAAATCAGCTTGAGATTTCTAAGAGATCAACATAACAAGCTGAGAAATAAACTACTATTTGTCCAAAAGCTTGATAGAAGAGCAGACATATCAAAATTAGTTTCTGAATTGTGTTGCTATGATTTTCTCTCTACTTACAAGGATCACTCACTTTGTAGAATAAAATGAAAGATCACAGGGGTCTTCTTTTTTTCAAGACTGCAATCATGCAATGCCAAAATAATTAATAAATGAGTAATAAAAACAGTGTTGGACACCTAGAATAAGCAGCAAGATTTTTTTTTTAAATAAAATATACAGTAAAAACAAAACAAAAACACTTGGAAGACAACTTATGTTTATATACTTGAAAAACTCCAAGAATATTATCTAGAGGACAGCAACTCTATTTATTCTGACATCTACCTTTTTTCTTCTCATTACATATCTTAGATATTATGTTTACTTTTGTAATTTTATAGTTACTCAGATAACTAGATGAAGACATCTCTGCATATAATGGATTTCAAGAAATATGTTAATTTCCCCCACTTCTGAGGTAATTGCATGCTTGATCATTTAAACAACATTTAGTAACTGATCACAAATGCCCTGCATGTACTGCTAAAATTTCTACTTATTGCCCATTTACCAGTCAGAATCTTGTTTCCAACAGAATGATACAATCTGTGGATTTGCTTCTCTAATGCTTTACTTCCAGGGTTCAGCAAGGTTGGGTGTATTAGTAAGAAACTCCACAATACCAGTCAGAAAAGTCAAGATCATGAAACACCTGAAGAATGAGCTAGTTCCCATATGGAAATGTCTAAATGTCATCCATTACTATTGTTGCTTTTCCATATAGCAGATACTGAAATCAGTATGCTGCACTGGTTCACTAAATTTTTCTCTTAACAAGTTAATAAAACAGTGATCCCCACATAGTCTTTCCATCAAAATTTCATAGCAAAAAATGAGAATTTTAAATGCACTAAGATAGGGAAGATCTGCTCCATTTGCTCTGTAATGATAATCTTTTACAAAAGAGGATTTTTATTATTAATTCTTTGCCTTCTAGGGATATTATAATTTCCTGGAATGTAAAAATGACTTAAGCACAGCAATTTGCTGAGCTAGACTGAATTTCAGGATGTTTCAAATGAGCTGATAAACAATGGTATAATTAGCAATTATTAGATCAAGACTGTACAGAACAGATAGACAAGTGAACCGACCAACTGACAAGCAAGTTGTGGATATTGTTTTTAAAATTGTAAGATGGTGTTATGCTTTGATGTGCATCATAACTTTTCTTTTAAAGAATTAAATACCATGCTGCTTATTCTTTCTTCAGAAATGCAGATTATTCTATCAACAAAATCCTTGGGGTCATAATCATTGAACACATCCTTCTGTATATGAATAATGAGGAGTTTACAGGCTGAATATAACTTATGCACTAAAAGTGATTAGACTGATTTTTTTTTTCTCAATTAAATAGTTACAAATCAACTGCATAAGCATGCTAAAATGAAGACTTAGTGTATTTCTTAAGCACTCAGCTTTGCAGCTCCTGAATGAAATATATTATTTTACCTTAGAAAATAAAGAATGCAATCAGATACACTACAGAAAAAGTGAAGTACAAGAATAATGTATTTTATACTATCACTATATTTTCACCTGGATATCACTATATATCTTTCACTATATATCAGCTGGATATTTGTCATTTATATATGATTTTGTCAAGCTGTCAGATAGTGGCTGGGAAGTGTGGCAGCTAGATGACAGAGACAAGGCTAAGGGGCTGTTTGAGATGCAGAATAAAGTTACTAGCTGAGATTTTCCTCTGAAAGAGTCAGACATGGAACAGTCAATAGGCTGTTATCTATAGAGACAGGTTCAGATTTCAACACTGGCCTGACAGAATGGATAGCCATTGAAATGAATGTCTTAATTATTATTTTAATTCTGACACATTCAGGAGGAATACTTCACAAGAATATATATTGATTCACCGATATTAGTCATGAGTCTTATGATTTTTAAAATATGAAAGTTCAAACTAAAAAAATACTTGGTGTGCGCCAAGAACATATTCTTTTATAAATGTAATTTAACAGTTTAAAAGCTAGACATCTAAATCAAAACAACTCTCTGTTCCAAAAGATTATTAATCCCGCTGCAAAATGCATCATAGGATGAACGGTTCTCGAAGGTGTCTGTCTCCCAGCACAAAGAACCTAGACCATGAGGTTAAACAAAACAGTCAACTTCTAGGCAGTTAGAAAAAAATAATCTTACTCTAGGTGTCCAGGCAACTGTGAATTGCATCACACTCAGTTATAATAGCAACAACGAATTTAAACGGACGTCTAGTTAATTGAGTTATTATTGCAGACAACTTCATTGCATAGTCCCTCACATTAAATGATCAGCTAATCCTTTCTATTCAAAATTATTCCTGAATGGCTTTCCAGTCTTAACACACCAGCTTCAAGTGGAAATATAACCAGTGTTCATGCAGAACAATGTAACACTTTTAATTTCAGAATGATTTAGGCGCACTTTATTCAGAGATATAGTGCAATGTATTTGTCTAGTAAACTTTAGGCACACTTTATGGAGAGATATAGTGCTATCTGTTTGTCTGGAAAGCTTTTCCTTATCACTTCCATTGCTCAGAAGAATTTAGTTTTAAAAATATGCAGAATACAGTAGTTTGCAATTCAGTATTTCTAGCCTAAGAGAAATTTTAAAGCAAATAGATCAGCTGCTTAAAAGCAGCTATAATTAGAAAAGAAACTATATATACTGGAAGCTTCTTACCCAGATCTACTACTTTGCAGTCTCCTTTTCCAGTTTATCTTTGCAACTCCAAGAGCATTTCAAAACCCTCATACAAAGTGATTGTCTTTGCATTTATTGTTGCTGTAGGGCTAAATTTAGACTTCAGACCAAGCATAATTTTAAGTGTTAAAAACAAAGAAGCTTTTCTTTGACATCCTAATTAAAATAAAGGAAGCTATTTAAATCTGCCCAAGGACATGCACACCAGTGGTTGTCTTAGTGGCAACACTTGTGGCAACATGTACATAAGGAAGTCAAATGGATGAATCCTATACTCAGCTGTGCATCAAGCACATCACATCCATACCAGTAAGTAAGCTATATGCACATGCTTATACTCCTGAAGAATCAAATTTACCTTAGACTAATACAATAAATACCAATCAATACAAGAAATGCAAAACAAACAAAAAAACAAAGCAATCACACACACACAAAAAAAACAAAACCAACAACAACAAACAAACAAACAAACAAACATGAAAGAACGTTCAAACCCAAATAGTTTAGAACAGAATTAAAGGAAATAATTCTGACTCTACCCTAAAATACACTAACTCATCAACACTGTCAACTTTACCTATAGTTACATAACAATATTAACTGAACATATTCCCTGACTTTAATAAACTGAATCAATGCCAGCCAGTTGGCAGTTTTTGTTTTTATTTCTGATTTCACTGAAGACTGATTATCCATCAATTAATAACAGGTCTTTCAATCCTGACAGTTTTCTGTCACCTTTGAATCAATCAAACGTCTTCTAGATTAAGTCAGCCAGGCAGAACAGAGCTGAGTTATGCTGTCTCAAAATACCTCAAGGAAAGGAATCACTACTTTTAAAGGAAATCCATGAAAACTTTACAGGGTCCAATATGAACACCTTATTTGTTATAAGCATCATGAAAATAAATTATCAGTTGCTTATATACACATAAAATGTTTTTATCCAGGCAACAAAAGATGCCTCAATACTGAATATTATGTGACTTCTAAATAATGGGATATTATCATATGGTGGGAATTAAATGGTTTTCTGAAGAACTATTTTGAGATTGAGTAGCTCTTCAATTTTTCTTGGAGTACTAGTCAAATTTGCATGCTATCTACACCTAATGCCAATGAATCAGTGCCAAAACCCTACACAACTGTTAGTCTATCATATTATGAAAAAAAACACAGAGAAAATATTCTGAGATAGAGAAAGATACAGTTTGACATATGTTTATACTATACCACATCTGACATGTCTGTACTTGAAAAGATAATGGGAATATGAAATTGATATTAGTTCTGATAAGAAATAAGTGTATGCAACTAACTCTTGATAATACTGCATTGGTATGTTAGTGCTATTATGAATTCAATTCTTAATTTTGTTCTAGAATTATGAATTCTACAGCCTATATGATTGCAAAATTAGTCTTAAATATACCATGTTTGAAAAGTCTGGCCTAAAGCTATGGTATTCTTCATTTTTAGTCTTTGATCTTTATCACAATCACAGAAACCATTTTAACTGGCAAGGCTTAATTCTTTCATGGTAAGGGTAGAGTATATTCCTTTATTTATATATCTGTTATTTACATGGAACTGAAGTTCCAGTTATCCAGGTCAGTATCTACCACTTCAAAGATTGTTTTACACATATTTTGTAAGCCAAGATTTTTTGTTGCTCAACAGTATGTCAGCTCAGTGGAATGAAATATTTTCTAAAGCAAACACATTGTTAGAAAATAAACCAAAAGACTGAAACCAAATTGTCAAAAGAAAATGAAATATATGCCCTGCCTGATCTATGGCACCACAAATAAAAAAGCAATAGTAATTTCACCTTTGCAGGATGAGTAGATGTGTTTCATTTTTGTATCAGTTATTTTTATGTTTACTGTTCTATTCCTAGTACTACTGAGGCATATTTTTAGAGGTGATTTTATGGAAAGTGATTTGGTGCAGATATAATTCATTAATGCTTTTAATTTATTCACTTTCAAAACAGAAGGCAAGATCTAAGAAAATTAACACGACTTAAAATTTGACATTATATATTAGATTATTCTTAATTTATCTTTTCAATTTTATGCCATGCTCACTGGAATTTCTAAACTTTCATAAGCATATCTTGTCTTAAATCCTGCACATAACTTCTCCCCAGAGTAAAATCTCCTGTGAAAAATAAGCATAGAATCATAGAGTGGTCTGGTTTGGAAGGAGCCTCAAGGATCATCAACATTTAAACCCCTGCCACAGGCAGGGTTGCCAGCCACTATATCAAGTACTGGATTAGATTGCCCAGGGCTCCAGTCACCCTGGGGTTAAACATATCCAGGGATGGGGGATTCACAACCTCTCTAGGCAACCTGTTCCAGCACTTGACCATTCCCTCAGTAAAAAACTTCTCCCTGACATCTAACCAAAATCTCCCCTCCTTTAGTTTAAAACCATTGCCCCTTTTCCTATCACTATCGATCCATGTAAAAAATTGATTTCCCTCACGTTTATAACATCCTTTCAATAGGCCACAATGGGGTCTCCCAGCCTTCTCTTTTCCAGGCTGAAAAAGCCCAGTTCCTTCAGTCTACCTCAGACACAGTAATCCAGCTGGGGCCTCATGAAGGCAAAGCAGAGAGGGACAATCACCTCCCTGCCCCTGCTGGCCAACTCTCTTCTGATGCAGCCCAGGATAAGATTAGCTCTCCAGGCTGCAAGTACACAGTGCTGGCTTATGTTAGGTTTTTCGTCAACCAGGGCCCTTCGTTCTTCTCAGAAGGGCTACTCCTTTCAAGAAGTTCTTCTCTCAGTTTGTATACATATTGTATACATCTTGATAAACTTGAATAATAAGTCGTATTCTTTTTGAAACCACTGAAGTTAAATCAAGTACAACTCAGAATTCTCTAAAGATGATAAGCAGATGAAATAGAATGGGGGAATACAGTCCTCCAAAAAATAATTTGTTCAAGAAAGCATTTGTTCTCTCGATTGATTTTATGTGAACCGGTGTCAATATGTTGTGTAAGAGACTATTTTGTGACTATATGACACTTCTCAATCTGGACTTTACTACTTACAGTGGTTCCATCATTTACAACCCTTATGAAGAAAAAAAAAACCAAACAAAATCAAACAAACATACAAAAAAACCTTTCTTTCTCAGGCTCTTTTAAAAGCATTGATTATGGCTTTTTTTTTTTTTTTTCCATTTTGTCATCTATGTATGAGTGAACTCTAATCTTTCACTGCCATAACAGTACTTACGAGAAAAATAGGAGGAAATAGGAGGAAAATACTCACTGTATTCAGGAAGAAAATTAAAAAAATAAAATCAGAGAAGAAACAGTAAGTAACCAGAGCAAATATCATAAATTTAACTATCATGAGCAAACAATGTTTTTCATCTAAAATTCTAATTGCTAATCTACAAACGATCACTAAATTTCCTACTTAACAAAATGAACTCACACTAACCTTAAAAGCTATCCATAATTTTAATAGCAAACAAGAATGTTCTAAGTCCAAAACATACTAATTTCAATAAAAAAATCTATCCTCACCTTAACTATTACTCTGTGGTTGCAATGTAAATGACCGCGTGTTTCACTGAAGTGTAATTAACAGTTATCAAAAGAAAAATACTACTTATATAATGAGAATGGAAGAGTAGCAACCCCACCAAAAAAAGAGAAACGTCAGAATAATGGTGACAAAAACCAAACTTATTTCTCTTCAGAACAATCAGTGCATCTTTTTTTCATGAAAGGAATTAAACGAAAAAAGACCTAAGAGTGTAAAAAAGGTCTGACCTGAAGAAAATCCTGACTCCACTAAAGTCAAAGGGTTTTTTTTACCACTGAATTAAGCAAAACCACAATTTCATGAACTGTGTATGTTTAATTTAAATCTGTTTACATCATCTTCCTATTATGCCTTTTTGCACTTTGGAATCTGCACTCCTGTGCAGGAGAGTAGGCTGGAGGAAATATTTGGCAAGAATTCAGTAGACAAAAGTTCAATTTCTGTTACAGGCTTACAAAGAAAACCTGAATTAGTCACTACCTTTGTCTTCTGTCTCTAGGCCCCTTTTTCTACACAACACAGTTGGACAGTGCTAAACTCTTCTCTCAGGTATCCTGCAATCAAAAAATAGAATTGTGCTACAGCTAGATATATCTTTTTATTTTACTAGAAACACTGTCTACTAAATAGATAGACCAATGTAATATCCCTGAAGACACAAGAAGAAAAACGTAATGAGAATATATAAGAAAGAAAAATCAGCTGATAATTGTTTGATGGTAATAGTGGCAGCTATTAAAAAGATTTTATCTTTAAACAAATAACAAGAAAATAGTTGAGAAACAGAAGTGAAAGTTCAAAATACAATTCATATGCTTAATAAGAAAAAGTCAGAACAGTGGAATTTCTACTTCCAGGTAATTCTAAATTTCACATTACTTTGGAAATGTCACTAATGCTGCATTTAATGAAATTTCAACAAGCTCTGCATGAACAGAACGCTGAGCAAGATGACAGTCTTTCTGTAGTCACTAACAGTTTGAACTTACTCCAGGAGTTACAATTTTTTTGGTCCACAGCCTACAGAATGGCTGTAAACTATTTGGCCTTTCATTTCAACTTCAATCTTGCAATACAATCTGTGTGAAATGTTCCCTATGACTACAAGTTTGACTCACTTCAGCAGAAGGTCATGATTATGCTTTTAGGGACAACAAAAGGTTTTTGTAAATTTTAGATAAATTCTATTTCTTTACTATTCATTATTTGACTTTTTATGAGATTTATCTAATATAAAATCTGTGATCCATAAAGAAGGCAAGCAACAGCAATCACAGTCAAACAGCTTTATTCAACCTAGTGAACTAGTCAACTCCAGTTCACAGCTACAGAATGAAGCTCAGGGGTTGATCAAGAAAGTTACCTTAAACACCAGATTAAGACACCCCCAGGAGCTTTAAGATGGCAAAACAGATTAATGAAGCTGATGCAATTAGTTCCAAACATGCAGAAATATTTAGCCTGTAGGAGGAGATGAAGATTCATATCTGGTCAAAAAACATTTTTCAAATGAGCTAATATGGAATTGTCACTTTGCAAACAGAACACTCCTAGTCAAACAAGAAACTATGGCTGCAGGAACACCAGCAGCTATTTTGCAAAATATTGCCTAATGATTACAGTGTACCTGCAAGTCTGTCTTTTTTTTCAGCAAAGGTGATCAGTGTGGGGGAAGTGCTGTTCCATGAGGATTTTATTAAGAGTTCTAAAGTTGTAAAAAGATGTAAAGTTGTGAAGTTTTTCTAAAGAGTTCTAAATGATCACAAAGTACTTCTTCCAAATTACCAGACTTGCAGTTTACCTTGCAATTATATGAAAATTATACAGTTTTTTCATTCTGGTGTAACCTAGCCTTTGCAAGAAAAATTATGCATCTCCTGTGAGAGTCCTCTAAGATTAACAGACTTCAGAATAATGGAGGAGAAGCAGTTTGTCGAATACAAGATCCAAGAGCGTAGGGTCAACATTTGTTTTCTGTTACTTGAAATAGTGCATCCAAATAGGATATTAGAAAATGAACTTGCAGAATCCTGAGAAGAGACTGTCAGTGCCAGTGTCTATTTTGAGAAAGACACTTCAAATGCTAGACACTGCAAAGTAAGAAGAAGCCAAGATGAGTTTGCTGAGTTGCAATCAGATGCATTTTGCTTGAAAACTGAATGACATAAAACATGTTCAAGACAGACTTCATAACACTGAAAACTTAAAATGGACTCCAAAAACCAGTGAGCTTGAATCCCAGCTTAGGAGAAAATATTTGAAATTTCTTAAAAATTCAGAATGAAAGTGTCAACAGCCTACTTAGACAAATAATGAACACAGAGAACGTGAAACAGTTCAGCAAGAAAAAGGTAAAAAGAAAACTCTAAATTATCTATAAACCATAGTTAAAACAGTATGGTCTGAAATGTAAAGAATGCAGACTGTGTTGCTCTACTGATATGATTTCATGTTTCTATGGTCTTTTTATGTTGTCAGATTGTTTTTGGAGCTTTGTGAATGATGCAGAAAAAATTTCAACAGAAATCAGCAACAGAAGCCATAAATAATATTAGAAAGAATAGGGACAATGGCAAAGGACATGCCTCTGAAATTCCAGAGAGGGAGGACTCTGATATGCAACTTTCATTTCTAAACTTACATTGCCTATTTTAATCCAATGAACATTGGGAGTGAGAGAAAACAACTGTCACCTAAGTGTTTTCTTAAACATTTAAATATTAAAATCTCACAGGACCTGAATGACATCCTCCTCTATGTAATCATGACAGAAGCTCTGATGCAAGCAAACTCAGAAGTAAGCAGAGGAATTAAACTGAAAGGGGCCAGAATCATCCTTCATTCCTTTCTAGCAACAGTCAGCAGCCACAGTGACAGGAAAAATGGCCAAAAATTAGAGGTGGCTGAGATGGTATGATCAGGCTCCCATTTAATTATCTGCTTGCTCCTACAGCCCTTTCCACCCATTGCATTCCCTCAACATCCTCTCTTAATTTTCTTCAGTCTTGACTACGACCATCTACTTTCAGGAAACAAAGTTTTTCCTTTCCAAATACTGTAGGAATTAAATATATGAGTGGGGGAAGGAAAAGAATTTTGTGGTTTAAAATTTTTAAATGCTTTCTGTATTCTAAGATAATATTAGGATCAACTGACTGACAAGTGGAAAATTTTCTTGGCAGAGATGGGAGCCAGAGGAAATTAATGTTCACCTGTATATACAATGGTGCATACGTACGTACTTTAACTGTAAAATATTCCTACCCTTTCATGTCTAGTCTAATATTCCAAGCAGGGATAAATCAAACTGACTTGTAAAACGATAAGGAGAGGAAACACAATTTTGTATAAGATTTTTTGCATTTTAAAAAATATCTATTTTTACAACGATTTTTCCAGTAGTTATTAAAAATGAAAATTTTATTGGTAAAAATAACAGAAAAGTTTTAGTGCATATTTTACCTTTACTAATAACCATACATCGGAATTGTATATTTTAGGTTTGTAAATGTTATTTTACTGTAATGTCCTAAAGAACCTACAGTATGTGACAAGCTTTCATTAGAAAAACCAGACAAGTGAAAGTGAAGAATTCGCTGTAGAATGTCTTAAGTTTCTAAAAGGAAGAAAATGATAAATCAAGTCTATATTAAGTTTCTCCTGAGGATCTACACTCACTGTACTTTATCTCTGCATCATGTTGGACACCTAAGCATCAGCTTTCATTTTATTTGCATGGAAAAGTTTGAAATATTTTATTTACATTCTGCAAGTAAAATTTGAACTGTTTAAGAAAATAACAAGAAAAAAAGAAAATATGAATATTTATAAAAACACATCATAAAGACATTAACAGCACAGAAAAATGAATAAGCTATTGTGCTTTTAAACACAGAAAGTATCTAAGGCATGGTAGATGACCTTTTTTTAATACTAATAATTGGTTGTTCAAAATACACTCATTTTGCAAGAAGTGTTTCTAAGGCTAAGTTACATATATAAATTGTGTTTATGGAGGCAATGCAAAAATTTCAGCTTTCAATTAATTTTCTAATTTCCACTTATAAGTTAAGGTATTTCTCACAATCCTCTGGCTATTAGATACTTAGTTTTTCAGGCATGTTAAAATTCTGCTGCAGGATTCTTATTGTTTCAGTTGTCTTTATATGGGGCCACTTTTAGCAAGGTACTTTTAGACAAGCTTCAGTTCAGAAAAGTGCACACAGATTTAATTACTTTATGGGTGGATGAGGTATGTACATACATACTCACCTAGTGCCATGATTACTAGATCAATTTTCTTAAACACAGAATCACAGAAACACAGAATTGTAGGGGTTGGAAGGGATCTCCAGAGATCATTGAGTCCAACCCACCTGCCAAATCAGGTTCCCTACACCAGGTCGCACAAGTAGGCGTCCAGGCAGGTCTTGAATATCTCCAGAGAAGGAGACTCCACAACCTCCCTGGGCAGCCTGTTCCAGTGCTCTGTCACCCTCACCGTAAAGAAGTTCTTGCGCACATTTGTGCGGAACTTCCTATGCTCCAGTTTCCGGCCGTTATCCCTTGTCCTGTCAAACACACTAATTTATAACTCTTTAAAATAACTGTTTCAAACTGGTCAATTTGCAATGTGTGCACATATACACGTGAAGAATTTATAATGCTGTACATGTTACTGTCATATAGTGTCCCTTCTTCCCAGTTGACACGATGCCAGTATAATAAGTGATAATATGGTATTTCCTGCAGCTTCCCCTTATTCTCTTAAGGTTTCAATTTCATTTGAAGGGTTTTCTGAAAAATAATAATTCATGGCTATTTTGTATTCTAAAGAAGTGATTGATATTTACACTACAAACCACATTATCTATGGGTGTTTTGCAGTAAATAAAACATAATCATTTATAATCATACACCTTGCCATTCTTAATTGATGACATGAGGTTTACTGTAAGAATCATTTAAACAACAATATTAATTTTCAGTTGATTTTATTCAAAGAGTAAAAGGCTAAATCAGTACTGCTATAGTTCAATTTTGTATACCATGAAGTGAATGTATAGAAGCTGTTCAATGCTCTATTTTTAAACTACAAGGTGGTAAGTCAGCAAGAACCCCGAATATACAGTGTTAATTTCCTCCTTCTCATTCTACTATTTTGGCAAAATTTTAAATTAATCATATAAGTACATGAAATCAATGTGAAAGAAGGCTATTTGCAGGGCAGATCCCTAAATACACACACATTAAGTTTTGTGAAAGACTGCTTTTTTTTTTTTTTTTTTTTAAGGACAGAAAAATCTTCTGGAAAAGCTTTAATAAATCAAAGAAAATCTAAATTCAGTAATTGTTCTCAGTGCTTTATGTAGGAGACCATGATTTTTCTGAGCAATTTGGTGATCTTGCACAAATATCAGCTGAAGTTATGGAATCAAAGCCAGAGATAGAGGGGACAATGACACGTTTTCAAAGTCTACTTAGTCAAAGAAACTGAACGTTTCAAATGGCTTTGAGATGTTCTGCTTACAAAACAGCCCATCATTACAAAGTAATAACTAAGAAGTTATTTTGTATGATGAGAGGTGACATTACTTTTGTACCCATTCAACAAATTAAAACTAAACTTAAGACCTCATCATGCAAGGCATGACTCATCATAACCACTAACTCACATACTGCATCAGAAGTGCACCAAAAAAGTCCTCCATTTTGCTTAAGAATCATTATCTAAAGCAAAGCTGAACTACTTATCTCCTTCATAAAAGATAAACCACTCAGGCTGTTGACCATATCACTATTTTAAATGGATTCCAGATGTCTCCATACAATGGAAAGCACTCAACAGTTCACATGAGACTATTTCATTTTATCAAGAGTCTAAAGAAGGATATTTTCTATTAAAATACTTATTTTCCTCCTGTTAATAAAAAAACGTTCTTTCTAAAATATCAACAACAACCATCAGGATGTGTTGCTTGTAGATTTATGTGAGGACTGGGTGTGATCTATCACGTTTCTTTTGTTTTTGTGCCACTATTTTTTGTCTGAAGTGGAAACAGAAAAAAATATTAATGGCTCATAATTTAATAAAAAAACACCCAGTAGAATCCAAGCTTTGAATTACTCTATGCATAGTCTTGCTCACTACTTCTTGCTACCTATCATATTTTCTGTACAGATCAACACATTTTTAAAACAGAAGCTTCGTCTTAATAACGCCGCTTGCTATACTCTGGTATGCATCTCTCGCATCTCCTTTTTCTGGATCTAGGAAGCTTAGACTGCTGCCTCTTGGTTCTTACATCTTGTTTTGTTGCAATTGGTACAGTGTACCTGCCTCAAGTTTCACTCTTCCACACTGCTGAAATTCTTTCCCAACGATGTTAATAATGTAATTGCCATTAATTCCAATATATTAGGATATCATTCTGTCTAAAGGACAAAACATCAGTATCAAATGATGTTTGGTGTTCAGATTGATTCCAATTTAACAGTTCAGGTTCTCAGTACTTTCTGAAACTTGGGCTTGTTTTATGTGTCTTAGTGTGTGATACATGAGAATAGGGATCATTCTTCAGAAGAACTAGAGACCGCCATCTCTCAGTATGATCATTCTGGTTCAAAAGGGCCAAGGTCTTGCTCTAGTTCCATTGCTCCTCCTGGCTAGTGAATAATACTCTTCCACTAATACCTGGACAGGTTTTATTTGTATGCCAGAAAACAAAAACAAGTTTTCCTATGTTTTACTTTCCTATGGAAAGTATATGTAAGTCTTACCATCTAACAGAAGATGTCTGCTTTTTTCTCCTTAATGGCATAGTGGGAGGAACTGACTGGATATATTTTAATTAAGATTAAGATAACTAATTGAGGGTTTCAAGCCAACTCAGTGCTAAAAATATACCATTTTTTTATACCAAATATTCTTTAATATGACATCAGTGTACCCTGGAACTGTTAAAGTGTCCTTAGTATAATTACTGACTGTGAATAGGGTTGTGCTGAAAATTCTGGAACGCTTTTCAGCCTGTCTGTAGTATATTCATTGAAAAGTGAAACATAACACAAGGAAAATTGTAAAAGAGCATTGTATGCAATCTGCTTAGAATAACTCCCACCTAACACCAAACACCAGAATATTCCTTCCAATTAATACCCGTCAAAGACATTTTTTAAGAAATATCATATGGTAAACTTTATGTGGAGCAAGTATTACAGCATTAATCTCCATAGTCAGGAAGTATTATACAACATGTTTCCTATCAAAAGGAAATCTTAATGTGCTTAAAAATTTTGCAAAACTCCTACACATTTTCAAACAAGCCAAAAATGACAAGCAGTGCTTTTAATGAAAGCATTGTTAAACAGCTGAGGTTTGTGCAACTGAATTTTTAAAGGTATTAGATGAAAAGTTCCAGTGGTTTGCATAGAACGACGGTTAAAGACAATAACCAACAAAAAAAGATGTTTGAATTTAGAAGAAAAGAAGAAAACTTTAAAAGGCCTAATCTAAATATAGAGATCCTATTACTGATGTTACTGTTATAGTTTGAGTGACCAAAATATCTGATTAAATCACAGCAGGTAAGCTATGCTACATGTTATGAAAGAAAATAATTTCAATCACATTCTATGCAGTTAATGCAAAGAAAAAAAATAGAGTAATCAGCTAAATTAGAACATATTTATCTTCATGTATATAATTGTAGAAAATGCCTTAGGCTGACTTCAATTATTCATGCTCACTATAGAAATGACAAGATCCCTTGACAATTCTAAAATGATATAGTTATACACAATAGAAGAGCAATCTGAAAACAGATTTGATCTCATAGCTCCTTCTGAAACAAGGCATGCATTTCAATGAACAGTTCTTCAGTGCTCTACTTACCTGTTCTTACTAGAATGCTTCCTGTAAACAGCACCTGACTTTGAAAGTTGCTTAGCATCTGTAACTTCAGCCAAGAGCTTCAGGAAAAATAAAGCTGTATAATTTTACCATTTTGTATGAAGATAGCAAGTCACTTAATGCTTCTGTGCCACAAACAAAATGCTGTTTGTATATTTCAAATATTCATCCACAGTATCAGTGTATGGATGTGATATTCTTGAGAGTAGATCAAGTGAGATGCTGTTTCAACCCAATAGCTGTATACTGAATCATCATATACTGAATAGAATAATACACCAGGAAAATAGATCTAATAATATATGTTTTTTGGAGTCCTTTTTTTCTGATCTCTCAATTATTCAGTACTCTGGGGACAACTTTACATTTTAGTTCTTTATAAGGGAAAATACTTTTAAAAAGAGATGCATTTGTTTTGTTTTTAATTCCTTTGCTTTTACTTTTTAAATAAAGATATATAATAATGCTCAAATGCCAGTTATGGAAGTAAGATGTAAAATATATATTTCAATCAGCTTCATTAATAAATTTTTCAGAAAAAAATTGCAAAAGCAATATTGTGGCAAATATTTTCAGATCCATAGATGTGAATATCTTTCTTTTTTTCCAACTTAAGAAAACAACATTTTTTAAAAATTTCAGTGAGACATAATACTACAGTCACATCACTTAGTTGTGGGCCACAACCACAAATAGAGTCTATTTGCAGTTACACTACATATTGCTTCTTTTGAAGAATTTCTGTGAAGCAGAAGAGTACAATACAGGATAGAAAAGATTATTTCTTCTTACATATTATTTTTATTATATATATTTACAGAATAATAATCCAATTTTATGAAATAGCCTAGGAATTCAGCTAGAAAGTAATGAAAGAAATATGCATGAGATCATGTACCAATCTAATTTTCATTAGCATCTGCCAATATCTTAAGAACCTTACAAACCTAAATGTCTATATAATATGACAAATGTTTGCAAGAGCAACAAATCTACTCCTCATTGAGTCATTAGCTTGCAAAAATATTCTTAATCAAAATTCTCCAGTCATACAGCATACAACTTTATACCAGACAGTTCCATCATTGCCCTGAGTGACACCACACAAAAAACTACACTATGCAATAGCTGTCTACTTTACTCAAACTTGTACTGCTTTAGTTTTTTGTTTTCCTGCACACTTTGAATTTACACTACTGATATGAAAATGTTGAAGAGATAACAGGGCAAAAATTAAAAATGCTTTTAAATAAAGAAAAAGCCTCCAAAACCACCTGATAAAGATGAAGTTGATCTTGCTTATTAGTAACTCATACAGCTCAAAACAATGTGAAAATAGAAGCTTTTGGTCTGTAAAAATGAAAATAATCTGACTTTAAGGACAAGTATGGACGTTTCTGTCAAGGAATCTGATAATTAAGAATCTCATGATTATGCTTTTTACTACTACTTAATGATAAAAACTAATAAAGTGTTTTGTATTTTTCAGAAAAAGAACACATCTCTGGTAGGAATGAATTCATGGAATGCATTGCATTTATATGCAGAGCTTATCTTTAAATTTACCTACATAAATGCACTGAGTCTCCTTAGTGCCATATTCTCTTTATCAAAAGGTATTATCATCTACTAATCTGTTTCAATGAGGGGAAAAAAGTAGAAAAAGAGAGCAAAGAAAAAGAAAATAAGAAGAGAGATGTTACTGATTCCTTTGCTGAAAAACTCAAAATCACATCAACATAATGTGAAAACATGGTAGGGAGCACAGAATAACCTATAAATGTATCTTAGATTTCAGTAGCAGAAATTCAGAAATGTGAGATTGTACACAGGTAGCTTTAAACCAACTGCATTGCTATAGCTCTGTATCGAAGTGTTTATTTCAATATTGAGTGAATCAGTTAAAGAACTTATTTCAATTTAAAGTTTTAGCCAAGATTCTCATATACAGCTATGCAATACATAACCTTCAGATGTCACAGGCTTTGAGTAAGAAGCAGCTCTAACTTTGGTACCTGCCCTAGGCACCAAGTGATTAGAAAATGATTTTCTTACTCTTAAAGAAAAAAGACCACTGCTCTGAAATAGGAGCTTAGTATACTTAAAACTGCGTCCAGGTATAATACACTTTCCTATGAAAATTCATTCAAGAAGCAGTATTATTTAAAAAAAAATAAATCTGCAAGTTCTTTGATAACAAACAAAAAATTATTTCCCCATAATTTTATATGAGATGTTCACAGTGAAGTGTAGTAGGTATAGAAACAACATAGTCTTGAAAACAGATACAAAAACTTTCAGCCTTTTAGCAGTAATTTAATACATTAGGTCCTTCAGCTGGATATTTTGGATAGCAATAACAAGATTACAAAGCCACCTCTGTAGCCCAAGACCAAATTTAACTGCTTTTACCCTTTTAAAATGTCATTTCAAACACACTCATGAATCACGTCAGTGTTTCCTAATTGCTTATATATATTATTGTCTGATTCATTTCCCCAAGGACTAATTTAACTGTTTTTTTTTTTTCTCTATTTTTTGAGCAGCAACATAGTTCTGCTGCTGGAAGAATTATACTTGAAATATTCTTTGTTCTCTTAACAGGAAACCCAAAGAATTTATAGTGAAATATTCCTCTTCTTTCAGTTTGGCAAATTCTCAGATTTTTCTTTTAGCCTATATTAATAATATTTGGTAGAAAAACTCAGTTTTCAGTCTACTTCAGATAGCATCATGATATTTCAAAATTTTTCTGTTTGGCCAAATTATCTGTTAGCCACAATAACTACCTCATTAAGCAATGATTGCAAAGATGGTCAGATACGAATCAAATTTATTTCTAACTACAAATTGTAGCCTATCATAAATGCTCTCCTACTTAGTACAAAATGTAGAAAAAAATTGCCTTCAGTTCTGCACAATGCATTAACTATGTAACATACCAAAATGGTTCCAAAGAATAGGAAAATCACTGGTAATGAAAGAAATAGTTGATTGTGAACAGCTTGCTTTGATATAGCAACATCTGTATGGTTGATTGTAGAGAAGAACTTGATAGTGGCTTATGAATATCTGAAGGATGTCAACAGGAAGAAAAAGGAGTATCCACATTTCACAGGTGACAAATAAACTGAAATAGGAACTGGCAGGTATGATTAAAACTATGGACATTGGGATCAAAGAAAAATAAGAATAAGATTAAAGAAAACTTTAAAAAATGGATTAAATAGCTGAATGTTGAAAAGGTGTCCTCTTATAGACTCTCAGATATTTTAAGGGAAAGGAAAAAGGTCATCATTCAAACATGAAAAGTAGGTAATAATTTAATCCACTGAAACTATGCTGTAGGGATCACTTGTAGACTGGCAACTGGATAATCTGATAGAATATTTAAATTTTTGAGGTGTGTTTTTCTGAAGCTACAAGATAAATCTTGGAAGTTACTAGAATGTGGTTTTGAGCATGTTACTACTCTTAATTCCTTCTATCAATTTCAATACTGAAATTCACTCACTGAGTTACACTGGTTACCTTATGGCAAAAAAACAACTAGAATTTTCCTCTGGACTGAGGCAATCTATAGTGTCACTTTCCCTACCTACTAAAAAAGGGATAAACAGAGAACTGTAACATCTGTACTGAACTCCTCCCCTCATAAGCAGTCATAATTATGTTATCATCTCAAAGAAAAGCAAAAAGCGGCATCACATCTGCAATTAGATTTATGTGTGATGAGAGATGCAATACTGAAAATGCTGTTTGCATGTTCTCCACTCTTATTCTTGGAATGTCTGAGACTCCATGCCCATTTGCTTTATTCTTATTGTACTAGTAGCTAAGGGACTATTAATGAATAAAGAAAAAACATAGTAAGTATACAGGAATCATTGCATCAGCGATGCTGAAATCTAGACAGAAGATAAAAAACACTGTGTTCCTCTGAAGTCATTGCTGCTACTAGAGCTGCTTGCCCATATTTCTGGAGAATGACCAGAGAGTTAAAGCTGCAGAAACTTCTTAAAATCATCTACTCAATTGTATCTACTCAATTACTTCTGTTCTTGATTTCCATTTGTTTTGCCCAATATACATTCTATAAATAACCTTGAAAAAACAGATTATTTGACTATGTAACTAGGTATATAGTTGTAAATCTCTACATCTGTGATTTCTCGGACTCTTCATAATTACACAAACAGATTGCATATATAAATGTGATATGTACATTTGTAGAATAGCACCATATATTGTCATTGATATCTTCCTTTGAATAAGTTTCCTTATTTGTTAAAAAATGAAATTCCTCATTCTTGTAAACTAATAATCTCAATAAGACAAGAAAGGTTGTGGTACTGCCTTGACAAATTCCTCAGAACACATTTTCAAATCTCAGAAGTCTCAGAAGTAGTAATTCCTGGTGTTGTTTCCAATACCTTCACTAGAAATTACATCTCCTTGTCTTAATCTAGATTTGATGTTGCAACTGCTGTGATAATCAGGACATCAAAACTGCGTATATCAAGAAATATACTTGGATTATAAATCTATTTTTTTTACTATGTCTGTTAGTAATTACCCACTAGCTGCTTGGCTTCGCTACATGTTCATTTAGAACAAACAAGAAAATAAATATTGAACAATTAATTCAGCTTTACTTTTTTGCAAGATTAGTGCACATAGACATGTTGTTAAAAAATGTACTGTTATCTTCACCTGGTGCACTTTTACTTCTCTAAGATTTACACAACAAAACTTATGTCTATCAATACTAGAAACCCCATACTTTGGAAAACATCTAGAAAAAATGTGTGTTGAATATGCAGTATCTTAATTAATGGAATGCTTAGTTTAGAAGCAGTATGTTTGACATGATTCAGCACAAGGATTCCTAAATGAGTGCCTAATCACAAGGGCTTCCGTTTCACCAGAAGAAACAGTCCCAGTTCAAGCAAGATTTTTTCCAGTCTGGTTGAACTCTACTCAATTGGTATTATAATTATTTTTTTAAATTATTGTAGTATAATTGAAGCTTGATAAATGTGAATTGAAGCGTGAATACAAACAGCCTTTTAGTTCTAAGCATTTACAAACTAGAGCCACATTTTAAACTGGTTACATATTCATTTTATTGCTGATACCAGACTGTATTTCTATTCCTGTTTGCTTTTGCCTTTTTATATTCTCCATCTTTTCTGTAGTATTAAAAAGGGATTATGTAATATGATGTTCTGGTGAATGCAGAACCTTTTCTACTCCCTAATAAATATTCAAAAATATTTTGCATACATCTTGTGAACAAGGCTTGTGAAATCATAATGGGATGACTTATGAGCATTCAACTTCCCTATACCGAAGCATAATCTAGTCAAATGGATGGTATAGCAAATCATCCTGACACATTTATATTAATGCATATTTAAATGAGAATAAGAAAGAAATAGTCAAATTTATGTTAAAGACTTCTAAAGGCTTAACAGCATCTTACTAAATACGTATGTCAGCTTAATCTAATCCTCTTACTTCTATGCGTTCTGCAGTCTCAGCATGGTGTCCATAATGCTCTCGTATGTTAGCAGGGATTGACTCTGAGAAGTTCACATCAATACTACACTTAGTTCAATAAAACTTTACATCTGGTCTTAGGATGACAGAAAGCTATCTGTCTCAAATTTGTATCACAAACCTTTAGCTTCTTTTGACATCAATAACACTTGCTATAGCAATTTCCAATAGCCTGTTACAGTAGAGTGTATATATATATATATATATATACACACACACATATATATGTACATACATATATTCTTTGTTCTCATCTTACTGTATCAGGTACAAACAAGCTTCTCTAATTTATTTGGACTGTTCCTAATAAATGTTCAATTTCTTTGCATCAGAAAAAGCATTAGTCTCATCAGAAGCTTATTTGAGATTATCTGTGGCAGCATTCTTTCACTTCAGTGATTTTAAGTTTTACTCTAAGAAAAGAAAGGTAACTTTATTTCATTTTCATGCTTTTGCTAGAAGAGATAATACACTGTGATTCAACCTCTTTCAAGAATTCTTCTAGATTATTTACCATATTTTATTTACCATATTTTATTATGACATGATGGAATTCCACCTGAACGTCAGCAAGACTGGAATAGTTATTTCCTCAGCCCAATTTATAATAATTTCTATCTATTCCATTACAGGTACATCTGTCTGATGTGCTTCGCATTAAAAATATTTGAAAAGCAGTGTCTAGCATCCCCTGTTAGGTTATTAATATTATCATTCCCCAGCAGACAATGGATCTGATTGTAGTTGAAAACTCCAAAAGGACAGGTCTACTTGTGGGACTAGCAATGTCTAACACATGTTGAAGATCAAACATGTCAGTAATGGATCATCATACAGATGGTTAGCAACCAGCACTACCTGAGATGAATTAATAACTGTAACTGAAAAACTGCTCTCTCAGTATCATTTGTGTTCTGGCAGCCATATCAAGAGAAGAATATTTTTAAAACTCCATGCATTAAGTCTCAGATTTTCATAATCAGAACATTCCTGCTCTATTCAGTTTCTTAGTAGAACACTTCTCTTTTTGAAAAACAGCTTTACCTACCACCCGACCAGTAGTGCAAGTAATTTGTGGCAGCCAACTGGGCACAGAAACTAACCTTTAGAGGTAGTAGATAATATTACAAAGAGACATCTATACACTCAATTTCTTAGAAAAGCCTACAAAGGCAGGCATAAGCAAATTTAGGCTACCCTCAGAATTGACAAGACACATAATAACTCTATTTTGTATATCAGGATTGTTTCCTCTTGTGACTTGCCTGTCTCATTCTGATTCATGCATCCACAAGCACTCCAGAAGCAGAAGTAGTTTATTTGAACTTGCCTAGGTGTATTAAATGTAAGCATCTAAATCTACTGAGGTAATGAATTAAACTTCTGAGTAATAAAATCATCATTTTTCCTCTCATGGTGCTGAATCCAGATTTAGGGAGAAGACTGCAAAGTTAATGGCTATTTGTAAATGAAACTTGAGGGCCACTCTAAAGCTGAAAAAGAACATAAAAATATACTACAATAAACTGAAAGAAAGTATGGTCATCAGAGCTTAGTAATTTCTAAACAGTTAAAATACAGTAAGAATCAATAGGAAGGTCTGATTCAGGTATACAGCCTATAAGACTCTAGAGTTAAACCAGACTATTTTATCTTGCTTATGGACACTGTCTAGGATATAGAGAAATGAATCTTGGAGTCCTTATAAAGTGCTTGTTTAACTAAGTGTTTATATATATTTGAGTACATTTTCAATTATGAGAAATATGATTACAAATATACTATAAAAGACAATCAGTGACATATTTCATTAATAGGCTTAATCCTTTTGAAAGGCAAGAAGGTTTCACTGTAGTCTACATGCCTTTCAAGGCTCTAAGGACATGTATAAACTGGACACTTAAAAATATCGCTGCATCTTAATAATATATTAAAAATTACCCTTCTGGTTCAAAATCATGTCATGTATATATGTAGTAGTCTTACATTTGATTGAAACTATCGGTAAAAGACAACAACTTTTAATATGAGTAATTATTTTCAAATAGCATATTTCTTCTTCCCATCACACAAACTTTCTGGAAATTTTTCCTAAGTAGACAAAAGTTATTTCTGAAGTCTTTGTCAATGAGTTAGTGTTACTTGTACATTTAATGTATTATATATATTCTACAGATTGCAATAATGTATTTCTTATCCATGAAGATAATGATAAAATTGCTATAATGACAGGAATTATTATGACAGCATAGAGATCTGAACACAACTAGAATGAATATACGAATATCAAAACAACTTTCTATATCTGGGCCATTTGTAGTGTAACATGAATAAAATTGAATCATATTTTCATGCACACAATTTACACATCATATTGAGCAATATACTTAA
Source organism: Tragopan temminckii (assembly GCA_028571105.1). NCBI lineage: Eukaryota > Metazoa > Chordata > Aves > Galliformes > Phasianidae > Tragopan > Tragopan temminckii. Next base: position 25,390,701 of record JAOWBP010002559.1, on the reverse strand, counting down.
TAAAGCAAATTAAATTTATTTGGAAGTAATTATTTTATGGCCTGAGAAATATAAGAAAGAGAGCAGGCAAAATGATAATGTTAATCCCATGCCAGAAACATGTTTTATCAGGTTTCCTTTTAGCTCTTAAACAAGATGTAGTAAAAACAACAACATTCTGTCAGACTATATGTTCATTTCTTGCTTCCTGGATTAAATATGCTTATGCTATGCCACATTTTTATAGCTTTCAAATCCTGTACTTTAAACCTATTAAACAATGTCAAGTTGAATTTTCTTCAAAAACTGCTGCAGGTTAAGAAAAAAAAATAGGACAGTAGAATATTTGAGCGCTAACATTTATGTCAGCTAATTAATATGGATCGGTTGTGGTTTGCAAAGATTTTAAAGTGAATGCATATTTGAGACAAATATAGATGAAGGATCTGATTTAGTTCCTTCTCAGATTGATAGAAAGCTCTTACTGATTTCAATACAAGTATGATCTACCAGTATTGTATGCCTGACAGATAAAAGAAGCTTTTGTGCTCTTGCATAATATTAGTTTTTCCAAATTGAGTACAGCCAAAAATACAGATGTACCACATAAGAAATAAACCATAGTTGCAACATTGTATTTTTTGTTCTTTATTCTTTTTACTTGATGATGGAATGTGATTTTGATAAAACTAAAACTGGGAAAAGCATTAAATTTCTTCACTTAAAAAAAATCTGTCTAATTAACCTGTTAAGAAATTAGCCTGTTTCAAAAACTGGCACCTTCTTATCTTGGGATGCAACAGCATTTTTTTGTTTCAGAATATTAATATTTCATTATTTTGTCTCCAAAAAGTTCTTGTTAACGCTAGACATTTGGTTGTTTGAACATACTTCTACATCAAGACAAAAATGGACTACTGCTCAATAATGTTTAAGCAAAAGGTTCACGATTCCTATGTTTGACCCTGAGGCTGCCAGATTTCTTGGCAATTTCTTCTTTATAGAATCACAGAAGAAATCAGATAGAAAGGAAATCATTTAGTCCAACCTCCTGCTGAAAGTCAGGATCAGAAAAAGCAAACTAGGGCTTCAATTTGGACTTGAATGTCTCCAAGAATGGAACCTTTCTATTAGAGAAGTGTGTCAAAAGAACAAACATATCTTAATTGGGCTTTTCATTGAAAGGCACTTTTAACATGTTTTCTTGTAATCAAACCTTATGTAGAAGTAAAACAAATTACATTATGCTTAGTATTAAGACTTGTTTTCTATCCGAAGTCTTACCTGATTGTAACATTCCAATATCAAAGACATCCTTCTTGAAGAAAGCTCTAAACGACAAAGGACTTGCACTGCAATCTTCTGAAAGTTTCTCAACAGCTTGTCCAAAGATAGAAACTAAGTCATGAAGAGGTCCATCTAAATCAAGCTGAGAAGCAGGAGGTAAAATCAAGCTCAGACGTACAGAGACTGATGCACAAGATGCAGAACTGGACTTCACAGACTCACAATCAATTTGGAAGCCTTCTGACATCATCTTCTTTGCAAAATGTTTTCTGTGGAGTGGGTTATCAACTACTGCAGTAACATGCCATTCAATGGCAGCATCTCTAGGTAAGTTAGTTACAACAACCACAGCAAGCATCCCACACTCTGCAGCTACTTCATTATATGCTTCTGGATCTTCAACCTAAAAGATAAACAAAATATTTTGCATATTACATAACTGGTAGAAATTAATGTTGCTCCTATTCAGATGATATATTCAAAAAAAGTATCTGCAGTACAGCTATTTCATGGTGGCTGTTTTTTTTTTTTTTTTTTTTTCTGTAAAATTTCCTTCTTATTTAAGTCATTTTGAGCAACTATGAATTTGTCTGGCAGTTAATATCTGCTCATTTTTTCCTATTTAGACTACCGCTATGCCTTTATCATGTAAAGAAATTCTGTTCTTAACGTATTTAAGAATTAAAAAAAAATAATCTTTTTTTGTATATGGCAATTTCTGTCCATTTCAACGAACAAAATTTCAATTCTTTAAAGAATGAAATAGTAGTAAGTACTGAAGCTACAGCAATGGACTAATAAAATATACGTATTTAGTTTAAAAGTTGGAATACTAAAGATGCAGCACAGATACAGCAAAGATTCCTTTCAGAAAATTACGAACAGCAGAATGGTCTAAGTATTGTGTGCAGTTCTGGAGTCCCCAACACAAGACGGACATGGAGTTGTTGGAGCAGGTCCAGAGGAAGGCCACAAAGATGATCAGAGGGCTGAAGCACCTATGCTGTGATGACAGGCTGAGAGAGCTGGGGCTTTTCAGCCTGGAGAAGGCTCTGAGGAGACCTTATAGTGCCCTTCCAGTATCTGAAGGGGGTCTACAAGAAAGCTGGAGCAGGATTGTTTATAAGGGCAGGTAGCAAGAGGACAAGGGGAAGTGGTTTTAAACTGGAAGAGGGTAGATTTAGACTAGATATTGGGAAGAAATTCTTTACTGTGAGGGTGGTGAAACACTAGAACAGGTTGCCCAGTGAAGTTGTGAATGTTCCCACCATTCAAGGCCAGTCTGAATGGGGCTTTGAGCAACCTGGTCTAGAGAAAGGTGTCCCTGCCTATAGCAGGGGGGTTGGAACTTGATGATCTTAAAGGTCCCTTTCAACCCAAACCATTCTGTGATTCTATGTTTCTAAATGAACCCTCTTAAAGACAAGAGCATCTTCTCAATAGTGGAATTATTTTGAAAGCATCCTAAATTGTTTTTACATCAATCAACACATCTAACACATCTAGAGTAAGCTAACTCTGAGAAACTGACCTCCTTTTTCTCTAATGATATTAATGAAGCAGGAGAGGCTTTCTTCTTACTTCCTTGTAAGAATTTTAGGATAAATCACATTGGAACATGTTATTAAGGCATTGGAAATGACTATAATGTTTCAAAACACTTAAGTGCTATGCCATGAGCCAGAGGAAGAAATTGTCAATTTGCAGTTATATCAACACAAATCAACTGTACTTAAGTACACTATATAGCATTATCTGTAAAACCTAAAATGAGTTCATAAAAGTATTATCTTGTCCCCATATTCTCGCAAAGTATTCTATCCTTTTTTTTTTTTTTTTTTTTTTTTTTTTTTTTTTTTTTTTTTTTTTTTTTTACCAGAATACACAGAGCAGAGGCCTCAGAATGCAGCTGAGGAATCACCTTGCAGTGGGCTGAAGCCCAGCTGGCAGTGAAGTTTCATAGCTGCTTGCTTGCTCCTCCCCACCCCAATGGCATAAGTGAAGAAACTCAGGGACTGACATAAAAGCAGTTTGATAAGCGAAGTAAAGAGGAGGAAGAAAGGAAAAAATACAAAACAGTTCATTCAAAGACAATCCCTCAACACCTGTCACCCTGTCACAAGCAGACCTATGTCCAGCCAGTCTCTAAGCAATGAGTACCTTTCCAAAACCCACCTCCTCATTGTTTTTATCACTGTATAAGGTGTCATATGGCATGGGATATCCCTTTGAACTGTTCAGGTCAGCTATCTTGCCTGTGCCTTCCTCAGCTTCTTGTGCACCCCCAGCCTATTTGCTGTGTGGGTAGTGTGAGGAGCAGAGAAGTCCTTGATGCTGCTCAGACACTGCTCAGATGTACCTAAAGCATGTCATGCACACTGCTTTGGCCACTCATCCAACACACAGCACTGTAAGGGCTGCTATGAAGAAATTCAGCTCCACCCAGCCCAGACACACATTTAGGCATGCTGTAACCTTATAGTTAAATTCATATACTCATACACCTATTATATGACAATGTCTACTTATGGAAAACAACTGAATTTTATGATATATGCTCTCAAAAAGGATTAAGGTACCTTATCTTTATCTGCTTTTTGAACAAATATATTCTAATTTGAAGAATTATAGGTATTTATTCTGTTCAGAAGATATTTTTTGTCTTACTTTTTCCTCCATTTTTAAGAGAGACAATATATATATATTGTTTTTGAGATTAGGGATTTACATCATCTTTGTGTACACAGATAATAATTTTTTTATATACCAATTTGCTTACCCTGCAGTATATATTGTTTATATTGCCCATTGCCTGATCTCTGAAAGGAAAAATAATAACAAGGCAAAACTGTCATTTTACCTGAAGTTGATAAGGCCATATAACTCTCAGTACCTTCAATTCACCAGCTCAATTTTCATCCGCTCACTCTCAACTTTAAGGGGAAGAAATAATGACATGTTGCAGGCACTCACAAGGTTATTGACAAGCATTTTCCACAGCATATCTTTGATGCTTGACCCTTGTGAGCTGTTTACATGAAAAATGCACTTACTTCTATATTAACGATAGTGGAGTCTAATTCTATACCAAACATCTAGCAATTGCTTTAGCATTTCTGTTTTTGATATGGGAACAAAAATAGGCATAATTTGTCTCAAATTGCAGTCACTCCAGTTATAATAAAATCTCACTGAGTACTGTTTGCTTTCAGTACTTTCATTAGGCAAGCTGGGGCTGTTATTAAGGTACCGACACATAAATGTTATATTAGTACTTAACAGGAGGAGCACACAGTATTCTCCTCTAGGAGATGAATTCTAACCTTGTCAATATAATTCCGCTCTGAGTGCTGTAAAACAGTTTGAAAAGATGAAACACTGGAGTTTTGCACTGAGGGAAAAAAAAAAAAAAAAAGGCATGCTCATTCAGGCTTAAAGGCCACTTTGCTGGCCCAAGGTGCAGAGGCAGTTTAGGAAAAAAGTCTAGAGAAGCTCTCTTAGGTCACATCAAGCACTAAGACAAACTTTTCTACTTCCCTGTACTTGTCTTAGGTTGTTAAATCAATTACTCACTATTTCTGCTTGCCTTCAGCTGCCATTTAGAATATGAAGAAATACATGAAAATTAAGGCCAGGAGAAAGCACATTTCCAAATTTAACAAACGAGAATCATTCTGAGTGAAAGACTGTTCATGGTGCACCTGTGCAGTACCATAGCACTCATAACCTTTAACTTTAGAATTTGCACAAAGCACAAATGATAGAGCTACTGGGGACTAACAATCTTTCATCAGCTGCTAAGAATCATACGTAAATACTACTAACAATGACCTCTCCTGATTTATTTTCAAGAAATCACTGACATTTGTGTTGTACACGGATGCTGCATTTGAGTTACCTGTCAGAAATTTACAACTGTCTTAAACAGCTGAATATTGTTATGATAGCTTGCCTTGTACATGGGGATGAATATTTATGGGTCTGTTAAGAAATTTTAATCATATAATGCTGGAACAATATAAGTTTGTATTAAGAGTGAAAATAAGTTACTCTTTACAATTGATTCTATGCTGTCATCAGTGAGACAGCACTTTTTGGCAGATATCTATGGTAATAGGAAGAAAAACATGGATTTAAGGTCATTGCACAAGGATACTGCTGTAGAGCATTCTATAAACGAGCACAAGTTTCAGCCTAGTCCTTCTCCCACATCTTCACAGTCTTGAAAAAGAGCAAGCACAAAAAGAGGTAGAGGAGGAAGCAGCTTGGCTTGGCCTATTATTCTTGAAAAAGAAATGTTAAATAATTCTTGGAAACCTCTGTGAAAATCTTATTAATGAGGTGATAAAACAAGGCCAGACAAAGTTGAAAGCAGTGATTCCTTAAAGTATGTGCAACCTGAACTTTACAAATCTCTACAAATTTCATTATGCTGTAAGCGTAGCTGCTATCTAAAGGCATTTGCTCTTAAATAACTATTTCTTGGCTAAGAATTAACAGTACTCAAGTGATTTTCAATTCATGTAAGAGGGTATGCCTGTAAAAGATCCTCATGTCCTGCTATGAGCATTTCCACAGGAAATTTAAACATTTAAACCAAAAACAAACACTGCAAAGTAAGTTTGCACTAGTTTGTCCGTCATCAGGAAAAATAAACAGATTTAAAGGTTCAATGGCAGACTGCTGAGGTACTACGGAGATGGATACTTCTTCTATAGCATATATATTTACATGCTCTGATTTAAAGAAGGTTGGAGCAGGAAGTCAGCATCCTTTCACCGTGAAGGAGATAGCCTCTGAAAATAAATTAATCTGTAACAATGCCTTCTTCCAGGGATGGATGCAAACTGGATCATCTCAGAGACCAGACTATGACAGGATTCTGATTCTATGTGAAGTGGTAAATCCCAGGACTTTGAAAAAATATGTGATATGACAGTGATTTAGAGTGTGTGACTGTCTTATTTACCTGCAATTTTATGATAACAAATTTGACTGATACATTTCTACAGTAAACACTGAAAAGGGTCCCATGCTATGTTAAGTAACATTGTGGAAAGTCTTCATGGACTGGTTAATAAAGAATCACAGCAGGTGACAGCAGTCAGAAAACCAAGTAAAACATGATGAATTGTTAACAAAGGAATGGAGATCACAGTGTGCTAAGTTATGCCACTGTAGAAATTCACAGTTCATTCACATCTTGTATAAGATACACACCTCTTGATCTTTCAGATGAAAAAGGTCATACTAGATGCAAAATGTGTTCAGAGGAATACAACAAGCATGAACAAAAAGCTCTGAAAAATTTGAATGAAAATGTTCTCCAGCTTCCTTAAGGAGAATCTGACCAGGGTTTACTAAGTCATGCATGACATAAAAAGAGTAGATCGAGATAAGAACTGATTGTGCATGCTTGTCTTTCTGTAAAAGAGCTATGGATCATCAAATGACATTAGCAAGAGCATGGTTACAAAAAGTACAATAGTGGATGACACTTAAGATGCCTTGACAGAGTGCCATGGTTCCAAGAGCATTATAGAGATACAAGGGGAATCCGAACAAACATTTAGAAGATAGAGTCAGTAGGGATTATAAAAGAGACATACTAAAAATCCTACTAAAGAATAATTTATAAAATAGTCAATAATTTATATAGATATTAATGCTTTATATAACTATTACAATAAATCTAATAAATTTAAATATGAACTGAAATAGTTTGAAGCTGGAAGAACATTAGAGTGGATATATGCTTTTCATATTTTTACTGTTCACATCTGCTTAGGACTACTGTTAGGAGTCAGAAGACAGAGCAGAACCTTCACCATTATTACTATTCTTATATTTTTACACAAGAATTTATGCAGTAGTGTATTTGGTGAAGAAAAATAACTGGGCTTTCTTGACAAGACAGGCTGAATTTACGTAACTAGTCCCTTCTAACATTTCTGTAATTGTTAATATTTATCTGAGTACTCCTGATTGATTTAACAGATTAATAGTGAGCATACAGTCAAGCAAGGGAGTACAGGTAACAGCTTTGAAAGGAAAAGTGCTTCTTCAGTCAGTTGAGCAGAGGTATTGGCATCATAGTGGAAGATGCAGAGTTTAATCTGGTTATTCTTGGCCTCTTTCTGAGGGAAGAAGAAATAAAAAGCCTCATCTTCTCCTTTTTCCTGAAGCAGAAGCAAGAGAAAACTGGAATACTGCTTTCGAGGAGCTAAACATATTTTAAATTCTTGTTTATACAGATATAGCATTAGCATAGATAAGCAAACCCTAACGCACAGTGCCAGACAGTGCCAAGTATGAGGCTTGTCTCCTTTAGGCAACTGACACAGCAATGTAGATCTTGAGCCCCATTACCTCCGGAGCCACCAAGACAGTTGTGTTCTAACTCCTCTAACAAGTTCGTACTATGGATACTTACCTCAAATCTGCAAAAGTATAAGGACAATTGGCTAGAAATATAAAGGGTCTAAAGGCATCACAGAACACTTACTGTAGTCCACAGTACTACAGTTAATAAATGACATCGCATTCAGTAAGCTATCTAATCACAAGAAATGAGAATGGGAACTCAGTTTTCATTATATACATCCATAGACCAAAGCTGAGAAGATAGGTTGGTAGAGATATGTCTTAGCTAACACTTACGAAAATGTTTAATGCAAAAATATAAGCCTGTTCATAACACTAGATGGAAGGTCTACAACAGAGTGTGTCAATTCATTTTTAATTTTGTAATCAACCTATATCTCCACATTAAAGTAAAATAGCTAGCTGAAATGCTGTGTGCAGAACTCTTTCCTGAGATTTGCTCAGATACAAATGTTATTGTGCTGGCTTACAGTATTACCACATTCTAGTGCTTTGCATGCCTTAGTTCTTAGTAACAAGTCACTCTATTTTCATTGTGTGTGCTCAAGACAGCTACAAAATACTCTCACACTAAGAAATGCCTACTTCTTTAAAACAAAGCTCCAATGCTATGACCTTAGTTAAATGAAATACACTGGACTGGAATGGGTCTAAATTAAATTACCCAGAGTGTGGTTTTAAAAGTGCTAATCTTAAAAGAGCATTTCTGTCTTGTAGTGCATTTTTTCAAAATCAAATCATATCCTAGAGAAAGAAGAATACTAAATATGGCACAAACCTATATTGGAACAATTTTATAAGCATTTAACTCTTTTATTTAGTTTAATAGAAAAAGGTACAAACTTCAGCTATTAACATTTATGCAAATTTGTTTATTTTGACTAGCTTCCATTTGTTCCAAATCAGAAATATTCTTTTTGTTGTGTGAGTAAGGTCTATCTGCAGACTACCTACTTCACAGCTGAATATAGAATCTAGCTATAAGACAGATGAATGTGTAATTGCTATCTCTACAAAGAACTGACTCAGAGAACAAAAAGAAAGATACTGTGATGTTACTTTTAGAAGCTGAGTATATGAAAAACTTCTATGGTATGCATTATTACACCATTATAGTGGCATGATTAATGTGCCTGTAAATAATACATTTAAAATGTCTCTTACACTGCCTGCATAAAACAGAGTGCATCAAACTCCTGAGATCCAGTTTAGGCTTGCTAGAGAGTTTCTCACAACAATAGGTTTATTACTTTAAAAAGTAAAGATTCCACTAGGAAAACTGAATAAGAATAAAAATGTCAGTTCCTAAAGAAAGTAGGATAGAAACAATCCTTTTCAACATCCTAGTTCATCTAATAAATAGGACACATACATTCCTGGTCTAACAGTCCTGAATTCAAAGAATGAAAACCACTGTGTTTTATAACAATACAACTGTTAAGACTTTTTGCAAAGCTTACAAAAATAAAGTTCGACATTTATTATTCTTTCCAGAAACAAAACAGATGCCAAAAACACACAAACACTAAACTGGAAGGTTAAAAATGAGGTCTTGTGAACCTGAATATTCACCTCAGAATAAACACCTGATAATATAAAAAAGAAACATGTTCTTCAGATATTTTAGTTCTCTCAACTACATAATGTGTTGGACAAAGTTAACAGTAGTTTGTATCATATATAAACTGTTTTGTACAATGTCAGCAAGAACACCAAGAGTGTACTCAGTGTTACCCAATAAGGAGAATCTGGAGAAAAGAAGGTTCTAGGACAGCTCCTCCAAAAGTAATGCCTCCTACTTTATGAGTTTGGACCACTATGTCAGACGCAGATAGCAGTTGAGGCTAAACCTTCTCACCAGTATTCTATCACATTTTGTTGCCATGCAGCAGATGACAGCAGAGTAACAGTCTGACAAAATGGCGCCTGACACAGAAGTGCATATGGAGCAATGGTGTGCCACTGAATTCCTCCTTATGGAACAAATGGCACCCACTGAATGTTTATGGAGATTTAACAGTGTGTCATGGTTTTATGTTTTTTTGTTTTCAGTATTCCACATCATAACATCATGTAGTGCACTGGGAGTTAAAGTGTTA
>JAOWBP010002559.1:25363600-25380852 GCA_028571105.1 Tragopan temminckii | reverse complement strand
ATTAAACCTTTTAATCTTTTCTTTCAGTTCTTCGAAATAAAAAAAAAAAAAACCCTGCATGGAGGAATACAGATTCTGTATGGAGGAATACAGATTCTGTATGGAGGAATACAGATTCTGTATGGATAACGCATATCTACCAGTGGGAAAGCTTTTTTCCAAAGAATATAATAACTATCAGCACTTCCCTCAGGTTACAGTGTCATTACTCTACCCTTCAGAAAGGAGTTGGATTCGACGATCATTATGGATCCCTTCCAACTCAGAATATTCTGATTCTCTGAAGACGAGAAACCTCCTGTGTTTCTTAGTGTCTCTTAGTTGTTGAAGTAACAGGAAAAAAAAAGTATTAATTATATTTGCTTTCAGATATTAAAAAATAAATAAATCAGAAAAGCCTCTCAAAATAGATCACAGGAATCTTTCAGCTTCTAAGAAATTGAGGCACAATATTAGGGGTTATTCATTTCATTAATCTTTCACAGTAGAGAATATTCGCATAGACTAAATATTCAGTCTGTTCATTATAATTTTAATTCAGTCATATTATATTGCCTTCATAATTTTAAGTATATTCTTGTAATCCAAGAGTTTGTCACTATGTTCATCTCAGTAAATATGTGTACTTCCAAGTATGTGTACTTTCACTAAGTAAATATGGGTACTTTCAAAAATGATGCCTCAGTTTAGTAACAGATGCTTCTTAAAATATTTAGAAATCTAAAGTGCAAAGAAGCCGTCAGTAGCATTCTGATTTGTGTATAAATATTTATTTATCACACGTTCTGGCCAATGTACTGCCCTTGCTTTTTGTGCAAAACTTACAGTAACTTCAATGGAAAATCTGAGCTCACGACTGGAGAAAAATATGGCAAATTCAGCAGCCCAGCTGCTTTTATATTCCAGAACAGTAAGCAGTGCCTCTAATGAAGGAGATGGGTAAATATGGGAATTTATGTCACTTTTAGCTTTCTGCTGCTGGGCAAACAGCTCAAATTAGAGTAGATTATGGGCTACCACAATTCTCTTCAGATACTTTTACCTGGAATCCTACCAGTTGGAACAGAACAGTGATATAAACATAAGAAACCAGTGGCCAGTACTTAATGTTCTAGAAATACTTGCTGGAAATCCTGTGAGACTGGTATATGATAACATTTCTATGAGGAAGTTTCCCTCTTAAATCTATAGTGCAGCTTAATCTCTTTAAATGTAGTTTCTAGCATTTCAAAAATGTCTTCTCATTTTTATCATTTACTTATGCTTCTCTATGTGTCTCAGAAACCAGATATGAGTAACAGAAATGCGGCATCTAGTAAAATTCCCTACTAGTAAAAAACAGCCAAAAAAAAAAAAAAAAGAAATAAGAAAAAGAAAGTAGACAACCCCCTTAGGAAGATTTGGAGAACTGTGAAATATGAGATGAAAAAACTCTTAGTTATTACAGTATCATAAAAACATAAAAAGTCAACAAAATTTCAGATGGTCCTTTCAAAATACAACATAGATTGCCTGTAACAGAGTTTCTACACCAATACCTAGAATTCTGTTACTAGTTACTGCTAAAGGTGTTCAGGATATGCTTTTCTCCACAGCTGTGTATAATATCAAGCCTTTTATTTTGCTTTTTCCTGATTACTCGACTCTATGCTATTAATCATAAAAAAGTTCACTGTAGCACAGGATGGCATTTTGACTAGAGCAGAGTAAACAGTCTTTTACAACACAGACTCAGTATTTCTAACCAGTGAAGTTTTTAATCTTACTGAGTGTCTGTACTATATACATCCTCAGTAAACAACTCAGATCCTTTTTTGCTAGTACTCTAATCAAGAAGTTCTAAGACACCTGAGATTTAAAAATAACAATAATGAAAAAGAAATACATACATATGCCTTGATGTGTTTTCAGAAGCAGTGCTATCAGTTCAGCATTGCAAGTGGTATTCTGTCCAACCTACAAATCCTACAGCACCAACTCCTCCTTTTTATGAAAAAAAATTAAAGGGAAATAAATCTGCTTGATGGAAGAACACAAGAACTTTATCACTGAGATGAGATTCTGAAAGCAAATTGTTTCCTTTCTGCTAGTGCTAGCATGAAAAATGTTATGAAAAGTTGATCCTACTTGGAGAATCATTGGGAACGTAGACCTTCAATCATATATGGTTTCTCACAGTATAGAAAAAACATACTGCAGAGAAAACTGAAGCATGTCTAATATGTAATGTAAAAGTTAATCAGTAGAGAACAACTGTAAGATGCTGCGAGCTATCTCCAGTTGTCTTTGAGTTTTCTGTAGGATATCTTTCTAGAACTTTTCATCTTTGCCTTTATATTTTTTAGGTTTTTGGTAGACATCTTCAGTAATGCAGCAGGATTTTAAGAAAGGATAAAATGAGAATAAAGCATAATACTTACTGAAAACAGCAAGTCATTTTGGTGTAACACTGAAAAATAAAATAATAATAACTCTTGCTGAAAAATACTGTAATATAAACAGCAATTTACATAACAAAAAAAAATTTAGCTTATTGTCAAACAGATTATTCCTCTGCAAATTGCACTGGCATCAGACACACTGTTAAATGCCTGAGGAAATTCTTATGATGCTATTTTCAGTACCCAAGGACTGCTAATATTGAGACATAGAGGATAAAATACAATATAGAATTAGCTATGGCAAACAGAGCTGACAGGATACTACTTCAAAGTTGATCTCATTGTCATGAAAAAAAAATCCTAACATCAGTCTTAAAAACTATCCCCAAGTTGACAGTCACCTGAGGTGTATAGAAGGCTTAGCAGATTTCTACTCAGTTTAATAGGATTTCATTATCACAAACTGGATCCTATTCAGAAATGAAATAAAAACTGAGGACATCAGCTGAGTTTCTGTAGCTCAGCAAACAATGTTTTCAAACAAATACAAAGCATTAAAAAGTATATTGTTTAAAGAAAGAAAAAAAAAAGCGCAGATAACACAAATTTGCACGCTAAGAAAGTAGCATTTCCCTTGAATTCAGTAGAAATTTAGTTAGTCCAATGCATTAGCAGTATACACAGGAAACAACATGGCTATAGACTTTCTTTTTTTTTTCCTCCACATTGGTGACCAAATAATGTTCTGCATTCCTCACGTTCTAGTGCCACATCAAGTGAAGCAGCAAAAGGCAAAGCTTGGTAGCCACCATTTCCATATGCTTTTAAGTACCCTAAATACCCCAAACCACTTGCAGTGAAGGACACGCTCCACTGTTTACATCACAACTGGTCATCTTCTCGCGTGCTCATGCACTGCTTCTCATGCCACTCCTTCAAGTGTGTGCCCCAAACTCACCAGTTCCTCAGACCCTTACATGGACCCCCAGACTGCTTTCACATAACATTCTTGTCAAGATACATTTCCCCTCTATAAACTATTCCAATGTAAAAGCTTCAATCACCTTCTGCATACCATATTCTTCTCCATTATTCATGCATCTCATTACAGCCCCAAAATTTATTTTTCTCATAGTCCATCATAGCTAGACAATCAGAGAATTGTGGAGCTTTTTGGGATACGTACACAAGGCACCATTCTACATACCATGGAGGCACATATGTGACAAACAACTCTGTGAGGTCACATATGGGGTGTCACAGATCCATAAAAATTAGGATCAGTTATACTGAAAGAATTCTGGTGAAGAGGAAGAATTTCAGCTGCATATACAAATTATATCAGGTACATACAAGAATCAAATCATACTTCAGCAGATCCCAGAAGACAGGAACTCAGATAGTGAAGCATGCAAATGTAGAACAGCATTTAAAAACCTGTGATGGTTTGTGGCAGAAAATGTTCACGTTAGAACAGCAGTTTTTGAACAAGGAAATGATTGATTCTACTTGTAATTTTGTTGATATAAGGATGATTAACACATTAATAGACTTTGAAGATTCACTTTTTAAATGGATGATAAAAAAGATGCTGTGTAAAGCTGCTTGACAGACTTATATGTAGAGGCACAATTAGTATGCTTAACCTGGAGAACATATGTATATGTACATAGGTATGTGAGAGCAAAGTCACTTCTGTAATTTCCGTTTTCCTTGTAACTGCCTCTCAGCCATCAGACCATAAAAGCTGGGCTATTAAATTCAGACTTGCATTTAAAAAAATAAAATAAAAAAAATAATAATAATAATAATAAAAAAAAAAATCAACAAAACCTTATGCTAGGAACATGAACCATCACCTCTTTTGTTATTTAGGACACCTAGACATTTGGAACATTATTACCAGGGGCCTTTAGAAAAACCAAATCTATAGCCTACTTGATATAAGAGTCATCCAACTGTACTTACCTAAGCATTACTCAAGTGAGGTACTGTTGCCAGAAACCAGCCAAAAAACCTAAGGATTAAATCCAGCATCACAATTCACATCACAATCACAAGCCTAAAGTTCTTGTTAACTTCAATTAAGTTTTTTTGTATCTGTTTCCCATTTGCCTCATTAACTTCATTTGTTGGCTACAGGAATAATAGTGAGAGATCAAAGACAAGTGAAAACTTAATTGCTTAGTGAGAGGTAGCTAGAAAAATGAAAAAAAAAGTTTCTTTTTTTTTTTCTAGATGATTTTTTTTCCCTGTACATAAACTTGTAACTTTCTAAGAGCACTGCAAGAATAGCACAGCAACCATGTAAAATCATTAATGTTTTAAAATTAACCACAGCTGTTTTCCTAAACAGAAAATGGACCGTGATCCGGTAGTACTGCAGTTCCAGTGAATTTAATATTGCATACTTTATTTGCCTTACAAAAACATCCCTTTAACCTTCTTCTGTTTATTTGTCCCTTCTTTTAAATCACATAGAACTTCCTCACAGGTGAATCCATGCAGTTTTATAAGCTCTCCTGAAAGAAGTTCGCTAGTATCATAGGGGAACCTTCCATTTTCCTCTTTACAATATGCTTTAGTTTTGTGCATAGTCTTAAAACAAACAAGACAAAAAAACACTACATTTCTATGGGGTTATTACTGCTATCTATCAGCTCATTCCAACAAAATTAATTACTGGCAATGTTTATGCCACCAAATATACTTCAGAGATCAACAGATTGAACTTGCCTGGAAGCATGATGAAAAATGACTAATATAATAATGAACGACATGAACTATTATTCTTAACACTTGGAAAAACTCAATCTAGCTCAAATTCTCAAAAGTACTTGGATAATTTTATTGACAGAATTTCAACCTTAGATTTTTTCCCCAGACTTGTAGAAACCTTTTTACTTATGTCTAGCAGGTTAATTCCCCTACAGCTGTGACTGTATACTAGCACTAAACTTTTGATAAAAATAATAGCACCAGATAAGCAAAATGGCCATTACTGCCCTTCTAAAAATTCCACGGAGCCCACATATTACCTTAGATTCCCAATTAATCAGACATTAATACTCTTTCTTCTACTTATCCCTCAAATTTAGCTTTCTGTATTCATCTTTCCCCCATTTCACTAAAATCAATATTTTTGAAAACACTCAATTTACTTTTCTCCAAAAATTATGCTTAAAAATATATTTTTCAAATGACTGTTCTAATATGCAGTCTTAAATTATTCTAATATCTAATTAGTTATCTAATATCTAACTTCTCTGCATACCGAATGTTATATAGATTCAACACTATTTTGTTTGCGCAAAAAGTATACAATAAAAGTGCAATATAAATAAAATAGTTTATTACAAATATTCTAAGAGCTCTACATTACACTTTCAAAACATTTTATGAAGTATTCTCTTTCAGTAGAAAACAATTCACATGGGAAGAAAAACAATCTCAGTATATAACCAATGTTGTTCTTAAGATACTGAACTAGCCTGTCATATAAAAATCACAGTATTTCATTCACTCTGAAAGTGGAGATACACACATTCAAAAATACTGTAAGAACTCTCTTCATCCTTCAGTTCATTTATATCAAGTACTACTACAATGGCTATTCCACAGCAAGACCTAGAGAAATAACTGCAAGACAAAAAAAAAAAGTTTACCTACAGAACTTACAGTTCTGTTAATTTAGATGTAGAATTAAAAACCTCAGGATTAAAATATTCAGAAGTTGCATAACAAAGCAAAATGTACCAAAAGTTTAGGTTAGATGTTAGGAAGAAATTCTTTACATGGAAGGTGGTGAGGCACTGGAGCAGGTTGCCCAGAGAAGCTGTGGATGCCCCATCCCAAGTGTTCAAGGTCAGGTTGGATGGGGACCTGGGCAGCCTGAGCTGGTGGATGGCATCCCTGCCCATGGCAGGGTGATGGAACTGGATGATCTTTAAGTCCCTTCCAACCTAAGTCATTCAGTGATTCTATAATGATTCTTCAAAGGAAAAAAAAAAAAAAGAGAAACTTCATTTTTCTTCCTCGGTGATTACAGCTCCACTGCACTTACATTTTTTGTCAGACCCACATGAACAACCAGTAAAGTTCTCTACTTACCAGAAGTATAACCACAGATTTTATTCACAAAACCAAAATTACTTAATTTGAGCGAAAAATTGTTTTCAGTCTCTTATATTTAATGTAACAAGAACATGATTTCCCAACAAAACTTGCCTGGTTTATAACATCTAGAACATTTCTTTTACTGGTGCAATATGCACAACAGAAGGAACAAATAACTGCACACGTATTATCCTTGATAATTTTTTGCTTTCTTTGCTTGCAGAAAAATAATTCACTATTGCATGAAAAAAATACAAAAAAAGGGATTCTGCAAGAAGTGCAAATAATTAAGTTTTAAAAGGGATTGATTAAAAACCCTGCTACTTTAGCACTACCTATTCATTTTACCACTAATAAGGAAAGGATGTAATTTCTCACCCATAGATCTCCAAGCACATTACAAATGTGGAGTTAGGGTTTTTTTCCTCTATTAACTGTTTTATAATTCTAGTCAACAGTTTTTCCTCATTAAATATTATTTTCCACTTCTTCAGCTTGTTCTTTTCTTCTGCATCTTGTTCATCCAAAATTAACTTTTACTCTTTTTGAAAAAAGCGTGGACTAAATACAGCAAATGTACGCAACGTTTTAATGCTTGCAATGTAAAGAGAGCCAGAAGAAAGCAGCAGGACCATTTTTCCTGTATTCCAGAAGTTGCCTTTTTATCTTTACTTTTTGGTCATTCTCACTGAACAGCTACAGAGCACTGCGGATTGCCATGACACCACCAATACAGTAAGAACGTGTATTTAAAAATACATTTGAAGAAAACAAATGTGAAGTAGCTTTCTTATTGCTTTGTTTTGTTTTTACCATCTTCTCATATTTACCAGATATTATAATCAAGCGGGCAGTTCTGAACAGAGCAAATAAACTCTCATTAGGTCATCTTCACAACATAAAAAGATAATCCTGTTCAGTTAGTTGTTCAGTTTAACATAATCCTTTTAATAATCATGCAATCAAAAATATTAATGTATTACTTCAGGGAACAGTATCGAGGTTGAGTGAAAACAATGTCTCTGATTGTTGCTGACTGGAACTCAACTTTAACCTCTCTTTAAAGTGAGTAAGGTGATGTCTTTTCAAATGTGGAGACTGCCGGAAACTTTTACCACAAACTGAACATTCAAATGGCTTCTGTCCAGCATGCATGAAGTAATGTCTTTCAAGCTTAGAAAATGATTTAAATGTCTTAAAGCAGAGACTACACTGGTATAGTTTTCTTCTTTCAACACTTTCAGAAAAATCATGCCAGTAACTATAACAGCTTTGCTCCGTTTCCATCAATTTACTACACAAATAAGGCTCCGTGTTTCTACTGCCAGTGTCAAGAACAAAGGCCCCTGACTCAATTTCAACTTTGATTTCAGCTGCTTGATTTGACTGAGTCAGCTCAAATTCTTGAAAGCCAGGTGCCTGTGAAGGTGCTTGAGAATAATCTGAATAACTCACAGGCTGAGAAGACTCAAATTCAATGTGATCTTCCTGATGATTGAAGAATTTGTTCAGATTTTCAAATTCTACCTGGCAAACAGGGCTTTTATAGTTATTTTCAGTATGGGTGAGCTGATGTCTTTTTAAGTGAGCTGACTGTCTAAATGTCTTCCCACAAACATTACAGCCAAAGGGCTTCTGTCCTGTGTGTATAAGGTAATGTCTTTGAAGCTTGGATGAAGACGGAAATATTTTTTCACATCTGTCACATTTACACACTTTGTGTCTGTTATGTATATTTTTAGGAGCTGAAAAAGCATAGTGAATTATTTCTGAATTTTCAAGGAAGCCATCATCTGATGAACCATAAAGAGCATCACCCCTATTACGCGCTCCATCACTGATGCTTAACATGCTTTCACCAGTAAGCACACCTTCTAAATTAATTCCTACCTCGAGAGGTTCTAGGTGCTCTTGCCAGTGTAATGGCACAGCAAACCTTCTTTTCATCCAATTGACGGCCTTGCACAGGTCAAGCTTGCTACAGCAGTCCCTGAAAGATTTAGTGGAAACATGTTTATCAGATTGCTGCTCTCTAACTGCAACCAGGTCAGGATTCCTAAAGTGACCTGATTTCATTTTTTCTCTGCCACTCAAAGAAAAATCTGATAGCTTTCCTCCACTGTGCTTCAGCTTCATCAGGATCTTGCTTTTCATGCTGACTGTGTGACTGCATGCTGTTGTGCAACTTGAGCTTTTCTCATCTCTTAGATAACATTTATGCAAACTTAGGACTTCCTCTGTTTCAAAACACTGCTCACACACTGGACACTGAAATGGTACGACATAAATCAAATAAACATCATGTGGGTCATTCTCCTGCAATTTGAATGTGTCAGCATTCTTAAAACAATCCATTTTTCCTTCTGACAGTTTCTGTAGTCTAAGATGTTTAGTTTTTCCTTTGTATATGATATTGGAGACAGCCTTATTTCTGGCATGGAGTTGTTTGTGCTTCATGAGTTTGCTCTGTATTTTAAATCCCTTCTGACAAAAGCAGCACTGAAAAGGCCTTTCTTCAGTATGCATGAGCTGATGGATTTTCAAATGTGTTGACTGTCTGAACGATTTGCCACATGAAGAACACTTAAAAGGTTTCTGGCCAGTGTGAATAAGGAAGTGTCGTTCTAGCTTAGATCTTGATGGAAATGTCTTGTTACACAATTCACAAGGGTGAGTTTTCCTTCTCCTTCTGGTACCATGTAGACAATCTGCCTTCTGACACTGATGCAGCATCCACTTCTCTTCAGTTGTAAAAGACTTCCAGCACACAGAACATCGAAATATGCCACAAGTGACCCCATCCTGCTCAGAACTCACAGATTTTTCTTCTTGCTTGATACAATTCTGACAGTTTTCATTATGAAGCTGCTGATGCTTCAACAAAGTAATTACATTTTTGAAGTTTCTATGACAAAAATTACACTCAAAAGGCAGATTATGGGTCAACTGATGCCTCTCCAGATGGACCAACTGCCTAAATGTTTTATAGCACACATGACATTCAAATGGCTTTTGACCAGTATGTATCAGATAATGTCTTGCCAATTTTGATGGAGTTTCAAACTGCTTATAGCAAATGTCACAAATATATGGCTTCTTCTTGGGTATCCTGTTAGCTGTTACACAATGCTGAATTCTTAACATTGTTAAAAAGCAGTTATACCTTGCCTACTGTTAATTTCTTCAGGTGAGTATTTCAAGCGAAATCAATTGTGCACTAAAGCAGCAGGCTGTAGAAGCTGTAAGTTTTCTTAACAGAGATACCACAGGTCCCTGAAGTAAGAGAAAAAGAACAGTATTTTAGCCTATACTAATACAAGATTGTTTGCCCTCTTCCCTTTTCTTACTCCCCCCCCCAAAGGAGACCAAAAACATCCAGATAACAATATTTCTGATTTAATTTAGTTTAAAATGCTTTCCTGATTACAGAGTATTCACTTGTTATTTTACATAATTTTGAAATCTTTTCTACTTTTCAGAAGAAGCAAGTTTAAGTAACCAATGCTGTAAAACAGACATTATTTAATCCTGCCTGTTACTTTTAAATTATGTGTCGTTCAGCTACATTCTAATATTTAGGTTATTTACAAATAAAGGATATACTTTCAAAAAAAAAAAAAAAAATCAACAAAACTTATTACAATAAATTTCTTCCCTACAACAGGAATTCTAAAGCCCACATATGGAATTCATAATGATAAAAAAGAGGTAAGAGCTAGGGATTCTTGGCCTTAAAACATCAAAATTAAGTGAATGCAATGTTTGTAGGAAGTGAAAATAAACAATACATTGAAATAAAGCACAGAGTTACAATTTACATTTGTATGTTTTCTCAGCTGTATACGGAACAGTAATCATTTCCGCTTTATCTCAGAATGGCACACACAAGAGCCAGCCACAAAGCATAGCAGAATGTAACCGTTATCTACCATCAGAACGAGAATGGAACACAGACTGTTTACCACAACCAAGCTAGCACATCTGAGTTGTGATACTTAACCATGCATATGCTCTTATGTCATTGTAAACATAAACATTATTTTAAATCGTTGTAGTGAATGATTTAGAATAAACTGAAGTCATGAACCAGTCTGTTTTATTCTCCTGGAATTTTCAAGTCAGAGCACACTTCAGCAATATGCTGCGTCTCTGCTGAAGCACAATGACTTGAAAATAAGAAACTTCTCATGCTCTCAATTACTGGTATTCTTAATAAAGTATTCATAGGAACATCTCAAGCAACTATTTAGCCCAAGCCCTCCACTCATATCAGAGACAACTTCCAAAGAGATTTAAAGCACTTCCACTTCTCACCAAGCTTTCCTTGTGCTCAACTGAACCTTTCTTTACTATGAAGTTACTTCCTTTGTCCTTCATCCAATGAACATGGAAAACAATTAGAAGTTGTTCCTTGATACTACTCTATGTTTTTTTTTTGTTTTTTTGTTTTTTTTTTTTTTTTTTTTTGGTAATAGAAAAGTCCCCCCCCCACCAAAAAAAAAAAAAAAAAAAAAAAAAAAAAAAAAGAAAAGCGTTTCTTTTAGGTTCACTTAAAAAAACAAACAAACAAACAAAGAACTGATAGGTGATTTTAATCATCGCTGGACTAACTCTTTAATTGATCACAGCCTAAATTGCAGCATCTAAGACAGTAGAAGTATTCCGGACCACAACAGTAAGATTAACAGCATGAAAATACTTCTACAGAATTATCTATATCCCCTTGCATAAATGGGAAAGTGATGTAAGGAATAAACTTCAAAACAACAGCTTAAGAAGGCATGTAACGACTTTATGGTACACAATACATTTTCACCAACTATAATTCGTGGTATTTTGATATTATAACTCACAAGTTGTTTATTCTTTCTACATACCACCATAACTAATTTATTCAGTGTTTCTAAAAGTTCTGCCTCCTCCCAAGGAGACAATGTCCCTCATTTTTAAGAATTCAGAAATACCTGAAAAGTTCATTTAAACTAATTCCAAAGAATAAAAGCCTACTGCAATGTAAAGCAAATTACGATGAGATTTAAAACATATGCACAATAAAATACCTGATAAACCAAGGTTTTTCTTATGTTCAACAGAAAGAAACTTGTTCACCTTGTAGGATCTTTCCATCTCTCATAGGCATGATACTTAATGAAATAATGTTTGGATGTGTGCGTTAGGTGCAGGTGTGTTATTGTACCAAGGAGTTATCTAATCTCGGTTGTTCAAGATAAGACTTAACAACATGGAGCAAATGAAAAAGTCAACTTTTCCTTTTCTATTTGCTTCCTATATAATTTTAACAGCTACTCAGTTTCAGCCTTTTGAGGATGCAAAACATAATGCTCTTAGGAGACTCCCTTTTCCTCCTAGTTGTCACATCAGATGAAGGCAAGGAGTTTAAAGTAAATGTATGACACCAAATGCTTTCTAGTTTGTGCTTCAGTGAATGCAGAGACAGTTAGGCTGAGAAAAGTAGTATGCTTCTCAGCTGTGCTGGAACTTCCTGTACAGCTACGGTTCAAGGCAGCCTCCATTAGAACTGAAGGAAAGCCTCCTGAGAAAGAACTGTAAAGACTGACAAATTTTAGCTAACATGCTGTCATACAGATCTAATTTACACATGAGGAAAGGACTCAAACAGTACAGTGACATGCAAAGAAAAAAGTCCAAAGCAAAAGACAGCTGTGGCATATTACACAAGGGATTTTGTATTTAGCTTATAAATGTATTAAAGATTCTATCTGATGAATGAGGAAAGTGTTCTGTAGTAAAAGGTGTCGAAAGCAGAGTAGAGCTAGTCATTTGCCACTGAAAGACTTTAGGCTCAAATGAGGCAGTGCAGAAGGAGAAAAATGGTAAGTGCAGCTCTGTGTAGCCAAAATACATTTTCAAAATGTATTTACTAAGGATAGATTTCTCCATATCTATTTCATCATGAACTGTACCTTCCACATCCAAAGAATAAACATGCTGCTGCTAAAGATCAAAGAACAAAAGACAAGTCTGGAATATTCTTTTCTGCAAGCCCTGGAAGTACACAAGCTTGTCCTAATTAGAAAAAGTACTTCCCTGTGTGATACAAATTTAGTTTACAGATTTTGTTTGTAGACTAGGCCCAGTTTAATATTAAATTGATGCTACTTTTCATCTTGGCTGCAAGGTCATGCAGAAAAATAAGATAAAGATGCAAGCCACTGAAGGTCCACAGAGTACTCTCCTATGTCTAAATATTATTTAAATACATATTATTTTTATTTATTTTTCAGATGACAGCAAGCTGATAATTAGAGAAGGTCTAAAGGGAAAAAAAAAACAACAAAAAAAACTGGACTCACATTTCAATAAGAAGAAAGACAAGATTTTCTATGTACGTGGAATATTCAACTGGAAAATGAACACCTTATTAGGCAACAGTTACACAGATGAGACCTGGAGGCGGTTAGAACAGATGCTGAATATGTCGACAGCATACTGTTATACCAGGATATATAAACAGAAACAGAGCTTGAATGGCACATAAATCATCCATGCTACTGCTTAGAATTCAACAACTGGAATACTCTATCCTGTTTTGAACGATACCCTTCAAATTTAATCAAGTATATGAACTTAATGGAATGAGTCTACATAAGAGGATCAATAAAGATCAGAGCTTACATGCATAATATATTGGAAAATATTAAAATAATTGGGAATGTTTATTTTAAAGGAGAGCAGACCTGATTAAAAGAACGGCAAGACAAACACGCTAAAAAGAAGTCTGCTGAAAAGAAGAATTGTTCTTCAAGCCATATAAAGCTGTGACTAGAAATGGATTCAAATTACAGGAGAGGATTCAAGAGGATTATCCTTACAGTTATACAATCTTTCTTGATAACTAAGTTGTTGGAGGTAGAACAGTCTCCCCACACACCAGTAAAGTCTTCAAAAAGAGGCTGCACAAAGGCTTCTCAGATTCCCTCACTCTGCTTTGATGCATGGGAATAAACACAAAACGAATGTTCTAACCTGTTTTCCTGTGACTCATTAATTTAATTCAAAACTTAAGAGCTAAAACTTCAGTGTTTCCAAATTTGCCACTAACAGATTATTACGCCTTGTTAGTTTATTCACAGGCCTCAAGAAACACGTATATATATATACTTCTCCAGATAGCTGCAAAAAGAATAATGCCAATAAACACATTAAGCAAGATAAAGTGCTTCTTGTATCATTAATTAACTGCAAAACAGACAATTGAAAATCTAGCTGTTTATCTATGAAACACAGTATCCAACAGAAGTACAACTCTGCCTACCATAACAAACACATTCCACCAAGTTTCCTCACCTGTCCTTCTCCGGGGACAAGGTTGGCATACTGCACTGAGGGAAAAGCTTACCACAAACGTGATCTTTAACAGAGAAATCAGCATCAAGCTCCTCAAGGCTAGTGCATCTCATCTGCCTGTTTTTCCATCTACTTTTTAAAGCATTATCTGAAACAAAAGCACGTAGATGAGGAGTAGCAGTACTAGTTTAACCACAGAACGAAGTTTTGCTGAAGAGACTTGTGACCTGAAACACACCTACCCCAAAGGCTGTGACAATTTCGCCCCTTCCTTTAAACAAAACCCTCTTAAATACAGTTAAAGCAACTAACGAAGCGGCTCCAACAGACAGCAAATCGGCACATAACCGCCGGCAGCTCTTCCACATCAGCAAGCGGGGTCCCAGCAGGGCCGCGGCGGCCCGGCTCAGCGCTACCCGCGGCCGCCCGAGCGGCCACAGCCCGAGCCCAGCACCGGCAGCGCCCGGGGGCTGTGCCGCGCCGCATCGCGCCGCGCTGCCGGTACCGGCCGAGGGTAGATGGGGAAAAACCTTACAGAAACATCCACCACAAGTGCATCACCTCCCGCCCACTCGTGGCTGCCGTCGCGTAAACGCTTCCGCCCGGATGGCGCTCGGACACCGGGAAGCCCGGAAACGTGGGCCGGAGCTTTAAGTTCCCATGCGCGACGCGGTCTTGCCGCGTCCTGCCCGGCAGCAGCCTGCCGCGGGCACCGGGGAGCGGCTGGCCTGACCGAAACATGGGTACCTCAGTTCGCGAGGGCACCCTCATCCTGCGTCTGAAACCTTCGCTGATGTGACACCTCTGATGGGTTGTAACTAAATCTCCATGGTCCCTTTCCGACTGAAACCATTCTGTGATTCTGTGGAATTACACTGTCACGCAACCAAGTGGACAAACATGCCAAAGCTTGTAGCCTAGGAGGTTGGGAAGTAGCACTGTCTGAAAGGATCTCCAATAGCTTGTGCACACACCAGTAATAATTTTTTTTCAGAGCCTCTCTTCTGCAAGAGAGGGGCCTTGGAAATGGAGTAGCTCATGGGCAGAAGAAGGTGGGTGGAAACCCCAGGGACAATGGCAGGGCCATCAGCTGCTGCCTGGCTGTGGCTGTCCTCAGGTCTTTCAAGCAAAGGCCAAAAATCGCCAGAAGAAGGCAAAAACTCTTTATTTCAGAAAGGAACATGCAGATGGTATAGCAGAGAATAAGAGATTTGCCATAAAACTCTGTTAATAATTAATAAAATGCAAGGATATGGATGAGGCTGATGGTGTGTTCAGACTGCTGATTATTATGCTGATGGGCACTGTTCTGCTCTACTTCCCTCTATCTGCCTAAACTGTATGTAACCTCTTTGGGACAGAGCATTCCAAATTACAGACACATATTTACCTTCACAGCAGATATGGGTGGGGACCCACATTTCCACTTATGTTGTTCCCACACATGCAGCACCAAGTGGTGACTGCACAACATCTCTTTGCAAAGGAGAGAATGGATATTTTTGTACAGTGCCTAGCATAAGTGGGTCCTGGGCTATGGCAGCGTTTTAAAATAATAGAATAATGATAAAAGGGCATCCAGAATGGTTCTGATATGGTGTGACAAAAGGTTCCACGTGGTGAGCATTTGTCTTTGGTGTTTTCTTGCTGTGATACAGTACTGAGCAGGATTCAAGAAATAACTGGATATTTATCTAGAAAGGAGCAATATCCAACAGATAAATAAGTAAAAAAAATAAATAAATGAGGCAGATTGGAAATGACACAAAGATGTTTCAGGACAAAAAATAAAAATAAAAATAAAAATAAAAATAAAAATAAAAATAAAAATAAAAATAAAAATAAAAATCCACTCAGACTAATGGCACTGTGAAGAGTCTTCATCTGGACCAGTGACTTCACATGTGATTTTCAGTTTCTTTAGGCAAACTGTAGGTAAAAGAATACAACAAGGTGTTGGAAATGTAATCTAGTAGAGACAGACCATTTATCTTACGTGGTGTGGCATTTCAGTCCTAGTAATATTTTCTCTTCTCAAGTTAACAACCAGAGGACTTCCCCCCTCTCCAGTGCAGTAAAGGCATGGTCAACAAAGGCACATACCAGACAAGCTTGCATCCATAGAGGGTCATGGCTGCTAGCACTGACTTTTTTTTGTGAACAGCAGCCAGATATTTCTTTTCACAGTCTCAGAATAGGGCTGTATACAAAACCTATATATATACATATATGTTTGTGAATGAAAATAATATGATTCTGACCCTGGAGCATACAACTTACATAGTACAAGCCACTGCAGTATGCTGCCAGATGAGTAAATGATATTAAAACATAGAATTTGATTATTATTCCCTCTTTGGGTGGAAGACATGCTAAATCACCTCTACCTCACTATTGCTGAAAACAGATGTCTTGTTGCTAAAAAAAATATAATAATAATACTAATTGGTTACTCATGGATTCTATATACAGTAATGAAAAAGAAGATGACAGCATTTACAGGCTTAAGAATAAGGTACTTTTGTAGGCCCCAGTGTTTGATAAGTAAATAAAGTAGGGACATACTAAAGTAGTCTGTGTGATTGTTATCTAATTTGGCATTCAAGAATTTAAGCAAATCGGATTCTGGTGATAGCTATAGTGCCACATGGAAGATTTTTCTTTTACTCTTTTATTTTTCCAAAGAAAATAAAAAATAAAAAAAATAAAACTTTCTAAACTGGAAAAACTGGTCAATACTATAGTTTTGCTATCTAGAACTGAATTTGAGATCTTGGAATGCTGAATTGTCCCTTCCTTTCTGAAAGAAAGCTATTTCCTAGTTGCAACAGCAAAATAAGCTATGTAATCCTTTTATCTTACCATAAATGCATATTTCTTAATTTCTTATAGAATGTACAATGTTTAGAAAAGGAATTAGCATCTGTTAACATTACTGTTAATAAAAAATGATTGATTGCTTCCTCTGTCGATGTACACTGTAGTATATTGATATGAAAATAATTTTCAATTCTCTTTAATTTTTAGGAGTTATAAGATTTTACCTTAAAGTATTGTAAAGATGCCTCTGCAAACTGACAGTTGGTAATTCAATTATGTGAGTTGCAGGGACAGTCTGTGAGTTAATTGCAACACATTATCATTAATATTTTGTCTGCTTTTTAGAGGTGTTCCGTACTTTAAACACATGTGTTGTATATGCAATGTGTTACAGTTATTTCCCTGGTGTTATTTCCATTGAATTTTAGATTAAATAGGCACATAACACGGTATATAACTTGCTAATGTGTCAATTAATGCCACCTCAGGGCTGAAATAAATTGCAAAGACTTTTAAAACTGTGAATACACATTTTGTGCTAGTCTTAGTTCTCTTCCTTCCTCTCTTTTCCTATTTTCTGCTTTTTTTTTTTTTCCTTCCCCCTCC
>JAOWBP010002559.1:25353497-25363500 GCA_028571105.1 Tragopan temminckii | reverse complement strand
TATACAATACAATACTCTTATATAGCTCTTATCCACTGGTTCTAAAATTTGTAATCATAAACTCACTGATCAAATAAAATGTTAGCTTCTGTAAAATTAATTTACATAAATATTACTGGAAAACAAAATAGTTTCCAAGAGAGAAAACATGATCGATCCTTATATGCGATCTTTACATGTTGTTGATTGGTTGTCTGACTTTAGTTGTTGTTGTTGTCTTTTTTAAATTATGAATATTATTAGTATAACAACTTCACTTAGTTGAAATACAATGGTCAATACATCGGCCATTTGATTTAACTGGAAAAAAATCTGTTGTAACATACTGCATTCTTGCCTCCTCATCCATTTTTTCATCATTTTTCTTAATTAGATTCCAGAATTTTCTTAGTTTTGGTGTCTTTTTCAGCTCTTGCTCCAGTCGTTTCTGAAAAAGTAAGAGAGTCTTTCTTACAACCAGAAAAGCAAATAATGAAACTCAATAATACCAAGTAGTAATTCAGAAAAATGTCTACAGAAGTCACTGACACACATCTGCACCATCCATCTAGTTAAACCTTATTCCCTCAGTAGTACCACATACACCCTTCTCAGTTGGCTTTTTGGTATTCTTTGCTTTCCTATTCCACTGTTTCCCATTTTCACATAGCAGGTCAATTTCCCAGTCCTAACATTCTCATGTCCTAACCTACAAACAATACTTCAAAAAAGCAATAATCAATAAAGCTTAGATTTGTGGAGGGAAAAAAAATACAACTGCAAATGAACATGGAAATTTGCAACAAACAGGAAAGTTTTACCAAGCACATAAAAATACAGATTCACTGTAGCTCAGACCGCTTCAAATACTGGACAGTCACCATACAACTCACATTGCAGAACTTGCATTTTGTCTAAAAGATTACATTATTATGCTTACAGGTTGTAGAGCCATCCACATCGGTAAGGAAATGAGCTGCTGCACCTGACCTCTTATCAAATCCACTTCCTGTCAGAAAGTTAGAGATATAAAAAGCATTTTTAAGGACGTTTATACTTTCTTATGTGCCTATCTTATAAGTATATTCTTGCAAAATAATCAATGGACATTATGATCTGAACGTATGCTGCTGTATTAGATTTCACAACTTCCTAACAGGAAATGAAACAGCATCACTCCCCAGTAACTCTTAGAACTGTTCACTCCTTGTGTAGACCTTGATTTTGACTAATACATCTTGCATCCAATATATAACTGATAAGAGAGTTAATAGAGACATGTTTCATATAACATGCATGTTGTAGATTCTAATTTGCAAGTGTAGAGAGGAAAAGAAAAACAACTGTGTCCAGCTTTTACTATAGATTAAGAATAATCTGGTCAAATGGTTCTTTAGGACTAACATATAAAAAGTAAAGACAAATAAAACCCAAAATCTCTTTCCAAAGGTCAAAAACTCTATCATCTCTCTCAATAATAAAAATCATAACATGCAGCAGTATGTTAATAAAAATAGTTTTATGCAATTTTGCAACCAAACTACAAGAGACCTGTAGTAAGGAATTCATTTTTAAGGGTAAAACATATTTTTAAACAAAAATATTTTTAAGCACCATTTGAAATGTAACTGAATATATGCTTCTAAATTCATTACTTCAAATTTTGAGTCTCTTACAACTGTGTGTGTAGAGAGAAACCAAGCAAGTGTCAGAAAGAAGGGTAAATGCCATCCAGCATCACCATCATCTCTAAATGAAAATTTTGTCTCCTAAAGAATTGCTAAAACCAAACTGCTGCTAAGACGGCAGAACCACACTGTAAGTATTGTAAGAGTAACGCTTAACATACCAAACTATTGAAGCAATGATCAAGGAAAAGTAGGAGAACTGTCTGTTCATGTAGAGAGAATTCATTGTCATCCTCAACCAGTGATGCTTCCAGAATGCATTTGAAAAAGAAGGGAAAGTGCTCTGACTTCTTTTTGAATGTCTAGGAACAGAAAAGAAGTTAATCTTGAGCCAAGGTGATACAAATTTCAAACTTCATTCACAAAGCATAACTTGAGATCTCCAGATTCATTCAAATGCATAAAAGGAAGAATTTTTCTGACATTTATTCTTACCAGGCAACACAAGCACAGTCTTAATGATATCCTCCTGATCAGGGATTCCCCAGTATGTGGGAAAACTCTTAAAGGGACTACTGCATTATATTTGCCCTCTAATATATGTGATACATAGGACACAGACCATGAAAAGTGGACCATTTGTAGAAACACAAAAATATTTCTAAAGCTACTATTAAACAAAACAATACACAGAAGTAGCATAAGAGATTCAGTTTAAAATTTCATGCAATATAGCCACAAAACCATACTCACAGGTTTCAAGGAAGATAATATTAGATAAAATGTCAGACTTTCAGTAGTGCCTTCTCATATGCACAGAGATAAAAATTCTCTTTTTCCTATCACTCTCAGAGAAATAACTTCTCTGCATGGGCCAGACTTTTTCAAGTGCCAAAAAAGTAAAGTGCCACTGATATGAGGCAGCAGAACAAAAGACTCATGCACAGAAAAAAAATAATCAGGTGATCTTTCATTCATGTACTGCTTTCTCAGAGAAGAACTCACAATACATAACACGAAACATTCCAGTTGAAGTACCATTTACTTTAAACACTGCAAGCTTTGCTACTTTCCATCAGTATAAGAGAACACTGCAAAAACTGCAACTTCTGTATAAAAGTCAATTCTAGCTGTAATTGTAATTGGTTACCTCCCACGCAGGGACATTCTCTCTGAACTTCTCATTCACCATACAGCAGATTGACATTAAATATGCCTTACTGGACACCTCCGGAGAATAATTCATCCATAGGTAATTTTCAAGGTACTGGCTTTGAAAAGACAAGGAATATGTCATTAGTTGCTGCCACCCACATAATCTGTCACTCATACGAAAAAGCAATTATCCACAGGCGAGGTTGGTTTGTCATCTTTAAAGTTACTGAGCAGTTCTTGAAGCTAACTCTCAATCAGGTCACTTCAGCAAACTTGGTAATGGCAGATTCGCGTAACCGTTACAAGAGACAGATGATTTTCTCATCAGAATGACAAACTGATAAGTGTTTTTAAACCGCCGTAAGTAGCCACAGCTCAATGCATAATCAGAAAAAGAATATGGATAATTAATATGAATTAATTATCCAGAAAGAAAAGAAATTCACTTAACTAAAGAATGTCACATGCAGCACTTCCTCGCATAAGATGCAAAGGACAACTATGTAACACCAACTGAATAGTTACATAACCTTTACTTATTAAGTGAATTCAAGAAAACTCAAAAAATTACTGGACCCTGGGAAACAGCAGCTACCCAGCAAAAAGCATCGCTTCTTCATAAAGATGGTGCCTTTCTCATAGAAGAATCTCTTAAAACTAGCTTAGAGATGAGAAGCAATTTGAACACAGAGCTGCCTCCCTCTTCTAGCTACCCCCTGAAGCTATGCAGGATAGCTATTCCCAAGGAGAAAAATCTCTAAATCCATTATTTTCAACAGCGTATTTGCACCTTATGCCTCCAGAAATTCTTGTTTGTTCCTAATTCAGTTGCTTACTCATTCTCATCCTAATGCTGGCTTTAACATTCTTTTTGCCCTTTCATGAGCTTGTTCAGTTTTACTTATTTATTTTCTTCAATAATTTGGGTAAGACAAGTACCAGGAACAGTGAGGAAAAAAAAAAAGGAAATAAAACAGCAAGGGTTTGTACATATATATAACCAGGACTCTCAATAAGGGTCAGATAAGGATTTACATTTCCTGGAAGCTTATTCCCCAGATGATGTGTAGCATCAGATAAAGAAAATGAGAACTTCAGACATACAATATGGGACATATACTGCTTCCCAAGAGCTTAAATCTGCCAGGAGAAGGGAATTCCTCCACCCTCCCACAAATCCAGAGGGAGTTCCATACTTCATTCCATCCAGGAACTCCAATAAACTTCCAATACATTTTAATAAAAATATTTTTATGCTCCCAAGTGATGACAAATCTATGTAAGTAAGAATGGAAAAATCTCATGTGTGAAGGCAGGAGAGCCTGAGGGACTGACAAAGGAAAGAAGAAAAAAGAGAACATGACTTACAGGATAAATGGTAGCAGATGCAGATATACAACAAAAAGTACTTAAATCACATTACAAACATGATTTTTCACAAAAATGATTGAAACAGTAAGTCCATGGTATTGCTCTGTCAAACCCAAAATGACAGCTTACATTTCCTCTTGCGCCTTTTCTAACAAGGAAGCAGGAAACAATAAATAATAAAATAAAAATTTATTGTACTTTTCTAGCTAGTGGTACTACTTACATATTTCAGCCTCTTCAAGCAAAGAATCTATCCTAATCTATCCTAATCAAAAATCATCTAATTCTGCCTGCTCATAAGACTTGAGACAGAAACAAAGCAAGTAAGTATACTAACTTCAAGCAAATTAACTGCTCTGCATTTATTTTTCCATCTTTATGAATTTCCACAGAAAAGAAACTTAAAATTTTACTCCATTTAGCTTACCTAAATTCAAGAAGCATTATCTTTCTAATTGCAAACCTAAAAATGAAGAAAAGTAATCAATTAGCATAGCAAAAAAAAAAAAAGCTTCCTGTGTACAGCTGCACAAAAAAAATGGTTATTTTCCCCCCTTGTTTTGTTACATATAGATCTTCAAGTACGGGGACACCATTTTCCTACAGTCTTGAAGACATAAGTTGGTATGACAATTTATGCTGACAGCATATTCTGAAAAATTATGACTGTATGCTAATTCAGTTTGTAACAGTGTTGCTTCTGAGTTAATGAAAATGCAAGTTTGCTCTGATCCTGCATGGCAATTTTAGATTACTTTCATAAAGCAATTATAAACAATATTGCCTTCAAAATTCAAATTTGTCCTGAAGAGCTTCCAACTTCTATTGTTACCACCCTTCTATACACACAGCTGTAAAAGAAGAACTCTTCTTTTTCCCTGGCTCCCTCATTCAACATTAAAATTCAATGAAATAAGATTCTTGCTTTAAATCTGGCTACAAAAACTAGGGAAAAAAGAAAATAAATAAATAAAAAGCAAAAAACCAGAGGCATTACGATTAACAATAAAGAGACCAGCCTTATATTATCATCATAACACAAAACAAACAAATCACAATACAGTGCCAGATCAAACAAGAGCTGTCCAACACTCATATACAAGGAGTACGAGATCATGAACTTCCTTCTTGTCACATTTGAACTTTGAAATAACATAATAATAATTATTAAAATTATACTGCAATGCACTTATGTCATTCCCATCTGCTTTCAATATATGAATGTATTTTAAAGCACTCTGTGAAGCATCAGAAACAACTGCAATACACGCAATGTTGAAATGGTTGTCTTTAACAGAAAGTAAGCAGTGTACTTACTTTGATTTGACAATTTCTTTTGCATATACATCTTCAATAACCTATGGGTAAGAACAATTTAAAAATTATACTTCCTAAAATTACTGAAAATGCATTCATATATTTCATTCATTTCAAGTTACTGAGCATTAGTTACTCTCTGATTAGCTATATTTGATTAAATATATCATACCAAATACATCTCAGCTCTGGTCAGACCAAAAGCTTCAGAGATAAAGAAGAAATTACCTAAGTCTCACTCAGAGTTTTATATAAAAGCCAAAATGATATGCAAGTCTTTTTCACCATTAATCTTTGTCTTACTGCTGAATTTAAAACTGTCCTGAAGAGCCTGTATCAACCTGGTCATCAATTGTTGTGTTTTTTAAACATCATCAAACCAAAACCAGCCATTCTTACCCAGCTTTTCCACCAGGAATAAACGAATCTGCTCTACCTGCTGCAATATGCACACTTTGACATCGCATCATAAAGACTTCTAATTCAACTGCTTATCTTCATCCTAGTTCTATCAATCACATACAAACCCTATCACCAACATACTACAAAGATCAAGCAGAGGCTGAAAAGGGAGATTAAGTCAAATAACAACAAGGGAAAAAAACATTAAAGGATCCTACATTACAGAATGCCAACACAGAACCAAATATATACAGCTAAGTTTTAAGCTTTTAATAAGCATTATCATTCAGTTATACTTATCCTTCACCCTTCATTAATTTATAAGAGTATCCCCATCCCCAAGATCCTTTAACTCCCAAATTCTTGGCTAAAATAAACCAAACAAACAGGATGCAAAAGAACTGCACTGCTGTAGCACACTTTCATGACAGCACCTCTATTTTTATACTACAAAAAAGTAAGAGATAACCTGCAACTATAGGGTGGTGAGTGATGACCTTTCAAGCAGTCTTCCACACCCTTTTATGAAATAGGCACCATCAGAGGTTAGCGTGTCAGAAAAGGTTGGTCATCACCCCACTACAATTCCAATGGAAGTATTTACCTTTGAATCAAAAGACAGTTTTTTCTTCGCATGGGGAGCCCAATACTTATTTGCTAACTGTATGGAAAAACAAACAAACATGATAAGCATACACACTTTTTAGTAATGACATGATAGCTCTGTAACAGACCCAAAGCCCACATATTATTACACTAGTTTCTAAGTAACTACAATGTTTGTACAATAGTGTTTTTCACTGCTAAAGTTTCTACACCTACACGTTTTCGAGCAGAAGTGCAATTTTCTGTATTAGTTTTAGATGCAGAGCCTGCTATATAATAAACACTTTCTGTTGTTGCTGTTCATAAGCTCCCTCTAGCAAATCCCTCAGAGCTACACCACAAGCTCTCAGGAGATGCAAAGGATTGCCGTCCCGTTGAGACACCTGACAAGACGCAAAGACAGCTCATCAAGACCTGCTATCTTACGGCAGTGCGCTGCAGCCTTAAGGCCCACGCCGCAGTCAGATTCCCGAGGACGGAAAGGCCCCGCCTCGGCACGGCCAGCCCACCTGGGTGACGAACTCCGCGTTAATCTGCGACACGGTGGGTGCTACGATCTTCTTCGGCGGCGTCGCGGAGGTCGCCGGCGCCGCCATCGCGCCTCGAGCTCCAGGCAGCGCCACAGTCTCAGCGGCCCGTCCTGCAGCGCGGGGCCCGCTGCGTGCAGGCGCTGCAGGGAACGGAAAGGCGCCGCGCCGCGAAGCGGTTCCGGGTTGCGGGGCGGGCACTAGAGTGGCCTCCATGGCGGCGGCGGTGGCGCCACCTGCCGTACCCTCCCCTCCCTGCAGGCAAGGCTGGAGCACGGGGAGCCTAAACGTTAGCGCTTTGTTGCTCAGAGCACGGGCTGCGGCCCTCCGCTCTTGTTGTTACCGCACAGGCAGCGCCCAGAGCCACGCACAGCTGTGAGTCTGCCTGCTAGGTACAGCCAACCCATGGAGCAGAGGAAAAGCAAAGGTAAAAGGCAAAATTTAATGCTTAGAGAAGTCAGCAACTTGGCAGTTGTTTAGAACGGTTAGCAGTTAGCTTATTCAATTCGGTAAACAGATTAATTAAGGAGGAAATTATCAGAGAATCCCTAGAGAAGTTCCAGCGCTTTGTGTCTGTGCTCATTATCCAGCACCTGCCAGTTTAAACGCTTTAAGCTTCCTGGCAGACACCATTGAAGTCTGTTTGAATGTGACCTCCTTTGTTTTGATATCAAGGTGATCACCATTTCATTTCTTCAAGCAGAGGTTAAACTAAATATTCTTTTTGAAGTTGAATTAGAATGTTCAGTGGGAATGGGAAAAAAGTAATGACAGTACCTTGAATAGGATCAGAGAATGGCTGTATTCAGATAAATATGCTTCCTTCGTGCCTTCACTTTGAAAGTTCCAGGAAAGCTAAGTTTTCTATGTGGAGACTAGTAAAACAAAGAAGTTAACAAAAGTGCTGGTAACAAGTTCTCTCAACAGTAAGGGCTGAGCACCGCCTTGTCTGATGACTGAAGCCTTTAGAGAGACCTGCAATTAATGACAGCTCGTAAATGCAAAGCAATTAAAATACACTTTCACCACTGTACCCTATCTGACACTTAAATTGTGATAAAAGCAAGCAAAATAAGATACGAGGGCTGCTCCTAAAGTAATGCCTCCTATTTTACCATGTTTGTGCACAATGCCAGAGGCAGATGTTGATGGTATGACAGCAGAGGTTGAACTTCCTCTCCAATACTCCATTACATTTTGTTGCTGTGTGACAGATGGCAGCAGAGGAGCAGTCTGACAAATTGGCATCTGACATGGAAATAAGTATGAAGCAAAGGTATGTCACTGAATTCCTCCATGTGAGAAAAATGGCACCTCTTGACATTCACTGACACTTGCTGAATGTTTATGGAGACCAAACAGTGGATATGAGCACAGTGAGCGGTGTGTTTCAGCAGTGGTGACAACAATGTGAAAGACAAACCACATTTCAGAGGGCCATGCAGATTTTTATAAGCATGGCATGCAGTGTTTTGTTCATCAAGATTGTACATCAGTTTTGCTTTCAAGCCTCAAGAGCTGCTGAAACCTTTAAAGAGGAGTTGTGAGGCCAGGCATGATACCCACAGTTTTATATATGTACCCATCTATAACTCTCACTCCTGCTCACAGCTGTGTTAACACTAGTCTTTTGAATGCTATGCTCACAGAGTGGAGGCATGTCTATCACTTTCCACCCCAGACTGCTTTGTTGTTAAGGGAAAAGTAATACCCTATCTTCCACAAAGCCTTCTGTGAAGTTACCCACCTTTCTGTACTCATTGACTTAATGCATCTAGAAAATCAAATATTCTTTCTTAAACAAAAAACAAACAAACAAACAAAAACCTGTCAGTTCATTCATGAAGACATATACTTTTTAAAAAGCCATGCGTTTGAGTAGATGCTTAAAATGATTTCAAAATGTTAGGTATTTTTAGGCTGCATATAGTCCTGGTCAGTTTATAATCAGTGCTGCTTTGATGCTTACATAGCTCTTCTTACTTTACCCTATGGAAGGGTGAAGGTCTAAAGCCAATAAAAATATGCTTTTCTTCTTTATTTGTAAAGTATACAAGCCAGGGTCATAAATAAGATGTCAGTATCTATGGGTCAGGAAGTATCTAGTGATAAACAGCATGGATTCGGTCTATGTTCTATCCTGTATTTTAGATTTTTTGGGTTCTACCTACAGACACAAATGATTAATTTATAGTGCTGAAACTTCAAAAAACTCATTATCACAGAAGGAAATAATGGCACTATACACTTTGCCCATAAAAGAGAAGGAGGAATATATTTATTGACATAATATTATATAGTGATTTAAGAGTGACCTAACAAGATTCAAGATAGCTGGGTACACTTGATTACTTACTGCATAAGCGGTAGGGTTAAACAAACACACGGGAGGCCCTCCCTTTGAGTCACAAGGTTCAGAGTGGACCCCCTTGCCTCCTGTCCTCCTTGAACCAGGGAGGTAAGGAGCCTAAGTGTGTCTGGATCCACTCCTAGTCCTAGACTTAGTCAACAGTTTGTGTCTAAGGGATTTTATGTACACAATCAATCAAAGATTTAATCTTAGCAAAGTTAACAAAGCATATGATCACATATGATCTTAGTGAATCTATTAAAGCCTAAACCAAACTATTAGTCACTTACCAAAGATCTGTACTGGCAAGGTGTCTTGACACCAACATGTAAGGGATCCCTATGCAGGTGCAGCCTTGAGAGGCATCCCTGCTCAAGGTGGGGTCCTACTGTGCATTCAGCTTCCACATAGGCAAACTCATGGGGCTCTTGAGCTGCTCCCTATTTATGGGATGATTGACTCATAGTCATACTTTGTTTTTTTTTAAAAAAGACACATGCTCAAGTAGCCCTTGGCTGTTGAGCCAGGTGTCTGTTATCAGTTCATTCAGCCTGCTCAGTTTGAGACAGATTTGTGGTTGTTAATCTGTTTTTATGAGTGCTGTCAGTATTGTTACTCATTGTTTCCTGTGCAAGGCAAGACCAGAGTAGGGAGTTGGGAGAAAGAAG
>JAOWBP010002559.1:25298364-25346675 GCA_028571105.1 Tragopan temminckii | reverse complement strand
AAGAGAGAGGAAGGAAGGAAGGAAGGAAGGAAGGAAGGAAGGAAGGAAGGAAGGAAGGAAGGAAGGAAGGAAGGAAGAGTACATTTTACTCTGTTGTAAGTTGCTGCATCTGCTTCTTTTTTTTTTTTTTTTTCTCTAGCACATCTTTTCTATAGAAACCTTATGATGTGAGGGATTGGCCAGCTTCACTAGCACTAGAGATTAGTTTACAGTGTTATCTCAGCTGTTCCTCCATGCAGAGGTGTTACAGCATTTACAAAGAAGCTTGCTGCTGATAGCTGCATTGAATTCCTTTCCAATCAGACTCTCCTGCCACATCCTGCATTCCCTTTGACTCGAGAGACTGCTGAAACTGAGACAGAACAAGCTCTTGCTGCAACATCTGCACAAAATAGTCTGTATTTTCTTGTTTCCTTTATAGCTATCGGCTTTCTCTATGCCTTCCTCAAGTTTTGGATTTCTAATCCTGTAGGACTCACATCCAGGATTCTGATGCACTTCAGAGCTCATCAATCTCTTTTCTTCCTTCTCTCTCTCTCTCTTTACTGCATACTGCAAGGTCAAACAAAAAGGCAGCACACAGTGCACATAAATCCAAAATCGCATCTGCTTCTTCGCAGCCCTTTGAAAAGTCCCCAGATAAACTTATACCTGTGGCCAAATTCACCTTGTTTTCTGCAACGAAGTGCTATCAGAGTTTCAAATAAAACAAACAAACAAAGATTTATTCTGAATCTTTATTCTGAATTCTTTATACTGAAATGTGTTGCATGCCATCTGGGGCTAAAACACTCTAGCATCTGACTGGCAATAGTCCCACATGCTGTATGCATTTCTCATGACACAGCTACTGGCAGCACTGCGGTGACAAAGGAATAAGCAGTAGTGTGGAGTGTGCAGGCAAATCTGCAACAAACCTGAGCTGCAAGTACCTTGAAACAGCCTGAATGCTTGGGAACTATCTATACAGTGTTATTGGTGTAGCACAAATACTGTCTGTGATACCGAGGCAAAACTGTGTGTGTTCCCCAACTAACAAGACACTGCCAGGACTCAAGGCAGCAGAACATGAATAGGTTCTCTCTGCATACTAAATCCACAAATAAAAAAGGTTACATGGTTTTGTGATTCCCTGAAATCCTCTCAGTTGCTATTTTTTGGGTTAAAAAACAAACAAACGAACAAAGACGTTTAGCAGAAAGATAAAGCTTTGATTCTTTAAACACTTTGAAGTATCAAACACTACCTCCAACTTCAGATTATTTACAGTAGGTAACACTGTGCTAACTCAGAAAATGGAAACATATAGAACGACACATTTTTGTCTTTCACATTGTTCTTTTTGTATCTGTAGATGTTCCCACAAAAACAATAAACTTTTCATAATGCATCAACCATGGCATTATTTTGATTTAAAAGTACAGTGTATGTCTTAGAACACAAGACTTTTTTTCTCACTTAAAATATATTTTTTCCATGTGAATCATGAGATATAAGATCTGTCCTAGCACAGAGCTGAATGTTACCTCTCTTAAGCCTCAGGCCAATGTAATCTTTGGGAGAAATTTTACTTTTTTAAAAATAAGACACAAATACCATTCTGACAGGTTTTATTTTGTCCCATGACAGCTGTTTGGAGCAATACATGCTTTAGAAATATAAGAAGCATCACAGTAGAGTCTTACTGATGGGCAGGAGTCCTGATGAGATGAGAATGTTAAACATACAACATATATCATGAATGCCACTGTCACTACTGAGTCACTGTCACAAAGAAGTCATGCATGGTTATCTACATCTTTGTAACTATGAATGTGACTGCATGTGGAGATAGACTAAGAGAAGCAAAAAATGACAGTTCTGCAGTTGCCAGCAACCTAACTGTTCCCTATTAAGCCCCCTATAGTACACTTTTACAATCTGAATTTGAAACTCCCAAGTGAGAAATCTTTCTCCTCTCATCCTAGATGACAGTCTCCCAGTGTAATAACCATACTGTCAGGCAGACATCTCGGGAAGTATCTGATGAATTCTCCTTTTCTTATTTATGTCCCATTCACCCTAGTTATAGCCCATGGTTCATACTTAATACATTCCCTCAATACCTTCTCTATTGTCTCAGCATTTAAAGCCTTTGCATAGTTGCAGGCTATTGTTATCATCTCTCTGCGTCTCTTTCTCTCACTCACTTGTGTACTGCCGCACATCTATAATTAACCTAAGACATCTCAAGTGTGCTCTGAAATGACAGAGTAATGAAGTGGTCACTGGGAGTGGAAGATGTAGCTAAACCATCATGTTAGGAAGCTGAGAGAAGCAGGCACAGGCAACATCAACTGAGGTGAAAGGAATGTATGCTTGTGAGTCTCTGCAGTCATTATTTGCCACATGTCACTTGCAAAGAACAGCCAAGTCTCTCACTCCCATTAAATACCCCCTGCAGCAGAAAGAGGGCTCAAGGAGAGCCCAGAGACTCTACAGACACAAGGCCAGCAGAAACGCTGTTTTTCTCCCACAAGCTGCAGTATAGCAGGCATGACAGAGGTAGGATGCCAGATTTTTGTGCTGCAAAGGAAGGCTGCTTGGAAGTTAAATGCAGCTCAGGAAAGCTTCTGCAGCGTGGGCTCCTCGGGCTGTCATCAGCACTAAGGGACACAGAGCAGTTCAGGAGGACAGAAATATGTCTGGAACACTTCAGCAGTTTCCAGCATCTCTCTATCTTGGTTGCTGATCCTGCGTAGTGTCTCTGAGAGATTACCTGCCTTCCACAAGAATGCTGACAGACAGTTTCTCTAGCAGGCTCCACATCTCATTTCAGCTGTTTGGCTTTTTAGTTAGAAAAATATCAGACCTAAACACCAGGAAAGATGGGACATGAAGAACACCTGTGTGTCTGTTTGTTCAGTATCACCCCATTATCATCAATGAGTGTCTGGCTGTTAGCACAGCACCAACAAATAACAATTCCAAGGGTAATGGGTAATTGCTAGATGTACCAAAACTGGTTTGAAGATCTTTTATAATAGGTATAATTAAAAAAAAAAAAAAACAAAAACAAAACACACACACACAAAAAAAAACAATGTTCAAGGCTATATTCTACCCAGCTAATTTAATTATGTGGTTGTTTTTATTTAAACTACATTCCCTTCTCATATGTGACTAGAAGAACCTCAGATTTGCAGAAAATCCAGCAAGCAATTGTTTCACTTATGATATCAGTTATGTAGATTAATGCCTACATACTTAAAGAGGTCAGGGAAGATCAGTTAAAGACAGAAAAAGAGAGAGAGAAAGAAGAAAGAGAGAGACTCCAGAAATGGCAGCCAAGTACACTTCACTCTGATTTATGTCTCACTCTACCTTCAGTCTCCTCCACAAGTATACTGCGCTCTTGTTTCTTCACCATAGATTCTGCACCTGTCCTGGTCTAAAGAAAGTCATCAGGACTTCACAGCCTATCTGTGTATTGCTTTTCAAATTTAGCATCACAACTGCTACCAGACCAGTGCCACGAGCAGAGGCAAATGACCCCTGATATCAATGTGCCCGTCTGGTGGCATTTGTATCACACTGCCACTACCTTTAAATATAATCTGTTTTTCTGCTGTGAGCTACTTGCAAGTCACAATCGCCTATAATAATTTGAGTCAAAGTCAGTTGTTAAGAACTACTCAAACTGTTGCATACTAAGAATTGGATCTTTTCCCTTCTTCGGTGCTTCCCATATTCTCCCTCTTCATGTGGTTCCCTTATTTTAATTATGTTTACATATATCTCATTTTCTATTTCATCACTCTTCTCATGCAATTCCCAGTTTTGTGTGTTATTTGTAAGTCTAATTCAAAAGAAACAAGAAACCGCCTTGTTTCCTTCCCCAGATTACATGTAGCTCTAAGAAGATAAAATCTAATGCATCTATCTTGTCTTTACTGGTATATCACCTAGGACTCTCCTTGTTTATAAGCCACCTCATTGCTTTGGTGTCACCAATCTTCATGAGCTCTCATTTGAAATCCTCTGCAGTGAGTTCAGTAACCTGAAACAAAAAGAACCTGAATCTGCCAGCTGCTGCAAAGCCTCGTGTGCTTTTCCAGATTGTTTCTCAGCTGACTTCTGTTTTTCAGAATCAGAGACAGATGTCTCAGAATTATAGGAAAAGGAGCAATTAAGCAGTCTATTCTAATTGCATTCTAGCAACTTTTAATGAATTTGTACTCAAATACAAGTATGTAGGGCTCTCTGAATCTGTTGTGTACACAGAAACACTTTGTCACAATATATCCTAAGAAGTATCATTTTACAGGACTGGCGGATTCTACTGTTTTTGTTAGGAATACTAAGATACTAGATTGGGATGTGATCCCAATCTATGGTTTTGCAAACTTGTAACTTCATATAACAACGTGAATTATTAACAAAAGATATAGCTGGACCACGCAATGGAGAAAACAACCACAGTAGTCAAGGAATTAAAAAGCAGGAGTGGAATATGTGAGACTGGCTCAGAAGTATTTGGCAAAATTATTTTTCTCCATTAAAAAGCAAACAAACAAACAAAAAACCCCAGATATTTCTTTTTAACACAGAAACATTTCACTCAGTTTTTCGAAGAATGTTTTTAAATCAGCTCATCCCATTTTTCTATGGGCTAAAAGAATAAAAGAAGAAAGGAAGGAAGGAAAGAAAAAAAGGAAGAAGGGAAGGAAACGAAGGAAGAAAGGAAGGGAAGAAAACCATATATTTAGTTTTCAGAAAAACTGTATCTGAATTATGAACAAAACATTTTAATTGACAGAAATGATACTTTTTTACCAAATTCTTTTAGTAACTTTCAGAATTTTTAACTTTTAGCGAAATTTATTAGAAAACTATTTTTATCTAACCTTTTTAGAAGAATGAAGAACACCTAGCA
Organism: Tragopan temminckii; assembly: GCA_028571105.1. NCBI lineage: Eukaryota > Metazoa > Chordata > Aves > Galliformes > Phasianidae > Tragopan > Tragopan temminckii. The sequence goes on along the minus strand of JAOWBP010002559.1, from coordinate 25,341,760 downwards.
ATTTATTACATATAGCAGTTTATTAATCGAAGCTAAAACCTTGTCATCAAAATGAAGTTTCTTTGCAATCACACTGGCCGTTAGAATCTCTTGACTATAAAGAGCTAGACAGAAATTTGCAGGGGTGGAAAAACAGACATTATGCAATATAAAAACACACAGAAGAGTAAACATATGTATTTTGACTTCATATCGTGTTGCAAAAGCAAATTTTATCTGCTTTTAACAATTTATTTCTTCTTACATCTAATTGAAATTAACAGTGGGAGAGAAAGCTTCGCTGAAAAATCTAGACTTACCAGTGAAGACAACAGGTGCATATATTGATTAAATTGTCTAGATTTTCATCAGATATTGGACCAAAACCTGTAATGGTGCCTTCATAATATAAATAACATTTTTGTGAATGTAATGGCTGGGATACTTTTCTTCTACAAGTTTTTGCGAATGGTTAGTTGTATTTTGTGTTTATAAAGAATGTACAAATCTTTCCAGAAACAGTTTCCTACAACGTGTTGAATATCAGTAATATCTTCATTTCAATCCAACATTCTCATAATACATTCCCTACAATTAAAAGGAGATTATAACAGACTGACATTTGCCATTTTAGCAATAAAATATGTGACACAATTACAGTACTAGCATGTGCATAACATACTTTTCAGATCTCTGAGAGTGTTTACTGAGCTAGTTCTACTGCATACACAAAGGGTAAAAAAATACCACAGAGACAAAACAGAGTTGAACCAAAATGAAAATAACAAAAAACATTTTGAACCATTCTGAAGTGCCTGGTGATGGAAAACATTTGAAGACTCTAGAAGGGGATTACTGCTAGAGTTCAATAGTTTTCCAAATAGTATTCTAGAGTAACACTGGGGAATATTGTCTAATAGTATTATTTTAGCTACTGAAGAAAACAAACCAGGGTCTACTTTATTTATTTATTTGTTTGTTTGTTTATTTATTTGTAAAGAAGCTCTGTTTTGGACAAGGCTAAGCATTTACCAAGGCATTAACGAGAAGTTTTTACTGTCTCTTACATACATTTCCTGTAAACAACCAACACATTTCATTCTTTGCTTAACATGCTTCATTAAAATTACAGAAATATTTTGTAGCTGCATTTTTGGAATGCTTGATTTCAAATCTATTAGAATACTGCATTCCAGTTACTGCCATCCTTAACATGGGATGCCAACTGAGTAAATACTTATGCTTGATACCAACATGGGAACTGGGCCTGTTTTGTCTTGCACTCAAGTCCCCTTAGCTGTCTTGTTTTCATACTGTCTTGCTTATAATAGAATGACATTTAATTTTCCCTGCCATTCAGCTGACTTTGACAAAGATGCAGTGATGCCAATCAAAAATGTGGACTATGTTCTTTGTATTACTTGTGAGACATATTCCTTCATAGAACATTTTGAGAGAAAGTATTTGAAAGATGCTATAAAACAAGAGCACTGTGAGGTATGACCAGTGTAACAAGAAATACTGAAACGCTGAAACAGTGAATCACATTTTCAAGTAATACTCTTGCATGTTTCTCCTGAACAAAATTTCTCAGCTAACATTTCTTTTCAATTTATTTACAGACTTTTCCCAACTTACTTTTTTCTGAATTTGACTAGAAAAACTTTCAGTGGATCAGCAGGTCAGACTCATCATTTCTTTGATACTAATTTCTTGATGTTGATGACAAATTACACAGAATATTTGTATTTCTTCATCCTGACTAATTATACATTTTATTTTAGAATCACATTGTATTCTTGAGCTCTAAATAGACTAGGTAGGTGTTCAGATTGAGTAAGACCCGACATTCAACAAAAAGAAAATAATCCTAAACTGTTTAAAAGTCAAACATAAATTAGCATTTCATATAAAGATGCTCATTGTGTCCCAAAGATAAAATTGAAGTTGTAGATAGCAGCAACATACTCTTGCATATAAAATACATTTCAGGCATAGCTATAATTTAAGTTTATTGCCATTCTTCCTAAAGAATGATCCCTACAGAAACTGTCCTGAGTTTGGGAGCAAAGATCAACTGTAGGTGTGGGGCCAAAACATTAAAAAACCTGAAAGGACTTCTAAAAAAGAAGGTTAGAATTGGAAAGTTAAATGCATATTTAAATAACAGGTTATCTACCTAAAATCTCAGCGATTCAACATCAAAGAAGTACCAGATGGCATCAGTGAAATTCTCATAAGCAAAATTTCACCATTTAAGTCAGTTGGGGAGAATGTTGCTGAAAATACAGTTCTAGTCTGTTGTCTGAGGCACAGTAGGTGTTCAGAAGAACAAGTTCATTATGGTGCTTAGGATGATAATGTAACAGCTGGAAAGAGCACTGAACTTTTATAGAATATCCCAGGAGACTATTCAAGCCTCAGAACTGTAACAAAGGGGGGGAAACAGTTGTATCCTCTCTACCTCCACCTCCTCTTCCTTATCCTGGTGCCCCTAAAAAGACAATCCAACAGGAAGAATAAGGAATAAGTACTTTTTAGATTCTCAGGAGGAAATTATACAGATAATCTCTTCAAGAATTCCAGGTGCTGACTCCCAAATGAGCAGACTATAAATGCTAGCCGCACCAATTAATGCAGACTAGCTCCAGAAAAGAATGAGGTTTCAGACGTGTCCCAGGACTTAGTGCTAAAGGTCTAGTCATTACTTCAGCTTTTCTCTGGTATGTTCCAGTGCTTAAATCATCTTATGTATTGATGACTGCTATAAGAATTACCTACACTATTTACCTTACTGCTGTACCCAGCTTAGTAAAGTGAGTTCTCTAAGTATCCAAACAGAGGAAAGATTGGCATTAAATACAGAAGTTCAGAAACATTATTGAGAGAAAGAAAGAAAGAACTGAGAAGAAAACAAGTATACAAAGGTCACACAGTAACATTTGTAATTGTTTTCGAAAAGCTTATTTCTATGCAAGAAAAAAATACATGTCCGCAGACAGATATATCAGTGTTTTCAACAAAAATTTTGATTTTTATCTGAAGTTTATTTCAATACTTTTTGATTATGTGGAATGATAAAAGAAAGAGAAAAAAAAATTCAAGCAATTCTCTTTGTGCTGAGTCAAAAGTATTCTTTTGTCCTATCACTTTGAAGGCTGCCTACTGGCAGCACTACATACAGTTTTAGGGTTTGAGTTTGTATTTTTTTCTCCTTCACTCTCCATATTCAGAACACATATCATGGTCAGCCTGAATCATGTATTTCCAGCTTTTACTTTAAAATGCATGTTAGATGTTAAAATTAATTCATACATTTCAGCTATGTACTGTGCCATAGCAGAACTCACAACTTCTCAGTTCAATGATAATGCACAGGGGGAGTTAAATGTTTCAGAGAACAAAGTTAGGAGAAAAGAAAAAAAAAATCAAATCTCCTTAGTCAGCATTGTTTTTACTCTGATCTTGTCTTCTAACAAAAAAATTCTATATATCATCACCTAATTTAGCATAAGATGATGCTAGATATTTGAGGCCAATTGAGGACAAGGGTTTATGTGAAATACTATTCCTGTCCAAACCTCAGGTCTTCTTGTTTACTAGCTAAGATTCATACCCTGAAACCATCTTCTAAGGACTTAAGCCTCTTGCAGTTCTGATTGAAAGAAACAAACAAAAAAGACTTCAGTTATTGCAAATTTTACATCTTTTTTTTTTTTTTCTTTTTCTTTTTCTTTTTTTTTTTTTTAAATTGTAGTAGCTTACTGGTAAACATTCTATGTAATCCTCTTCTGTTCTGAAAATAGCAAAAGAAATTATCCATCATAATTATATGTCCCTACATCAAATTTCAAATGTGTAAATAATGGAAAGATTGGAACTTCTCAACAAATCAGCTGTACTTACACACTTTTACAGCATACATTCTTTTTTTCTGATTACATTTTCAAAAATAGCTATGTAATTTTGAGACTTTCCAAAATATCCAACCTCAGATATCTCAAATTACATTTTACATGAAAATCTCTGACCAAATGGTTACAGTTTTGGCAAAATTCTCTTTTACTGTCAAGGCCACTTTCCAGATGCCACAGAGATCCATGTCATCAATCAAAATTCTTTAAGTTGCCTTCTAGGTTCTATCACCTTATAACACTTCTGGAAATACATAGCAAAATGTAAAAAATCACTGTCACACTGTCAGCTGGTCACTATAGTCTATGTAACACCTTTTGAAGAAAGAAAGTATACTACCTATGATAAAAGGATAACAACTGGCAAAAAAAAAAAAAAAAAAAAAAAAAAGAATAAATCAGGAGATGCTTCAGTAAGTGCGTTTACAGAAGTTCTTTATTTATCTAATGTACTTGAAAATCAGTGCGGTGAACCCACATCAGCAAAATTGTTCCACTGAAAAACCACTGTCCACGGAAGATTAATACAAAGTGAGATCATAGAACAAAAGGTCCTTTTTAAAAGAAAGACAGTAAGAAAGAACAGAAACATGTAAAAATGAAAAGATACTTGCTATAAAGACATCAGAATTTCACATCTCTTACTATAGAATAATGTGCACTGTAGAGTAAAATATTCACAAAAATAAATTTCCAGTTCAGAATCCACTCTTTTCAAGTGTCATAGTCAGACCCATTAGGTGCCTTCTACCCCTTAGGCAGTATTTTCAACCATTTAAGCAGATTTTGACACTCTGCTCAAATCTTGCAATACATACTTAGCTACTTTCTCCATGTACAGTGTCATTACCCATCTTCAAAACAACAGCTGCAACTTGTATTGTAAATTCTCAGCGACAAACTTCTGAATTGTTAAAGTTTCCAGACATTCATGAGAGAAATATACACACTGAAAAACTTTTAAAAAATAATAAATTATTTAGAACGGGAAAAAAATGTAAGATTCACAGAACAAATTTTGAAATCTTGTAGCATACAGCTGAATGCTTGTTTTACGCAGGGCTGTCTTCAATGCTTAACAGAAGGGCTTGCCATTACGCACATTCTGAGCACACTGCCTCCCCAGACATGCGCCCTTCAGTAGTACTTCACTTAATTCATCCAGTCCTATTAAAGTAGCAAGAGGAGAAAGGAATCCATGGAGGGCACACAAGGCTATGCTTATGGGCCAGCCAAGAAACAGCAGCACAATGAGCCAAAAGGATCCCCATACTATGCAATTGCAGTTCACCATCTGAAACCTAGTGACATTAAAAAAACAAACAAACAAACAAACAAACAAAAAAACTTTGATTGCAAATGTATATAGAAATATCTAGATAGAAATCAACTACTCTATTTTGTTTGGGAAATCTTATTTTGAGGGAGGGAAAAAGATATTTCCAGGCAAGAAAAGTCTTTTTCTTACATTTAATAAAAGCGTAACGTATCAAAAACCAGGTCACGTAATCTCCTGGGAAATATCCTAATGAGGTAAGGAAAATATCAGATTCCTTTCAATGAGTAGTCTTCTATGTAAGAATGACTTGGATGCAAATACTTAAAATAGCTCTACAAGCTGCAATGTTTTTTTAATGCATGAGAAAATGTGGCTATTAATTAAAAAACTCAATTGAAGTTGAGAACATAATACATTAGATAATCATGGAGTCCAGAAAATGGCTAACCTATGAAATTGTAGAATTTTGCAGGTTGTCAACAGGCAACCAAGGGAGTACACTTCCTACTGCTAATTCTATGGCTTAATAAGAAACAGGTTGCACACCAATGAAACCAGCTTAATTTTTGCATATCATCTGGTCCTTTTCATTTTTTTTATTTGCTAAGCTTTAAGACTATGTGTTTGTTTTTTTTTGTGTTTTTTTGTTTTTGTTTTTTTTTAATGGATTCATCAAACCTGTTATCCAACAAGACTACTAACAGTTATCTCCCCCAATGGCTGAGAAGTGTTGTGGGCTGTCAGAGCACTTTGTCTCTGCATTGTTCATTTTTTTCAGCAGTCTGGGAAAATGCAGATTTAGTTATATATTTGAAAATGCAGTGCAGTCCAAAATAAAACTTAGCATTTCCAGCTAGCCTTGTGAGATGAGAAGAAGCTGGATAAACCACGAAGAAAAAAAAGGCAATGAAAAAGATAAATTGACTATAACTAAAACACTGGGCCATTTCTACTTGTTTTACTTGTAATCATTTTAAAATATAAACTGTATATTTTTAAAATATATACTGTGTAAATTCTTTTACAATAAGCATTTACTATGTATGTGTTTATAAAAGGATTGCTAACCACGCATATATATGTAGGTGATAAAGTGAATATAACCACAAATTAGGGTAGTGAAAAGTATTATTACTCTGCCTAGTGAGTGATCACTCTGCAGGTGGTAGAGTCTTATTGAGTTGGATAGCTTGCTCTAATTCAGATGCTTATAGAATAAGTGAGGAGTCCGGAGGAACCAGTGCTTTCAAGCTGTGAAAGAGTAAGCAATGTCATGAGAAATAACCAAAACAGTTCAATTTACTTAGCAATGTTTTGTTTCAAAAACATTAAAATATTATCAGAAAGGATAAAATAGGACCAGAAATAATGTGCTCTTGAATAAGATAACTGCAGGTAGACAGAGCTGCTCATCGACTAATTTCATACTAATATTTCGTGCTTACTGTGACAACAGCAAGACACAGGACAGGATGGCATGTGTTTAGTTACTGAATTTATGCTGCTTCATGATATTGTACTGAAAAGCATACTATTTATTAACAGTAAAACCAGAAAAATACAGATAACAGCCTTACCTTTAAAGCATAACTATGGTGCATTAAATGATCAGATTTTCTCTTCCAGGCATTCACTAAAGCAGAAAATCAGTATGAGCACATTGTTTGACAAAAGCCCTTTTCCCCACTTGAACTTGACCAGCCTCTGGTAACTGACATGGCCTCGGCCAGTGTCTTCTGTCTTACACGGAATACAGTGGAGAACAATGCTAAAAATGACAAAACATCTTCCGCAAGTTCAGATTTTCCTACAGATGCCCTTCCCTCTCACTTCCCGCACCACAAGCTTGCCACTTGGGTGAATTTGGTGTGCAAAACCCACAGAGGAGGAGGGCAGGTCCTCAGGGCCGCACATCAGCTGCCTCCTCAAAGCAGAGAATTCTGCTTCACCAAGGCCAATCTGGCTGACTTCTCACCTGGTGTAGACCCTCTGCTCACAGAGATGGAAATACGTATACTTTTTCTGCTTAGTCTCCTTCAGCACCACCTGCTGCCAGCACCACTGTGACCGTTGGAAATGTAACTGAAAAAGGTTAAAAATATAACTGTATCAGTGCCCTGTGGTTCCCAGTTTTAACACCGCAGGTAAACCACCTGGAGCTTTAAACAACCGGTGAACTTAAGCTGAAGAGCAAATTCAAGTAAAGAAATTGCCCAGGACATACCCAAATACTAGTATTATATCTTCAATCTCATCTTTGATACACAAGTGCTTAATTTTGTTGTAAAACTTTATCTCCCAGTAGAAAACTAACAGGCAAATCTTCACTGTGAGCAGTCATTGAAATAATCTTGAGAATTAGTGCTCAATCTCCTATCAACTTTCATGAACCAACTAGGTAAACAGCTAATTAAAACTGTCTGCAGACATCTCAGGTGCTAATATATCCAAGCTGTCCTAAATCTGGCTTCAAGCCAGACAAAGAAAGGAAAACACAGTCTGTGTTGTTCTATTGAATAACTTTCCTATTCTGAGCAGATTTTAGTATCTAGATAGCCCACAAAATTTAATAGAAACACTATGAATATGTTCAAGATTTTTCTCAGAGTTACAAAAAAAAGTCATTCTAATTGTTTATGTCTCCAAGATAACTGATTCAAAAAGGGTACTGCATCATGCACCGCATTTTTTTAATCTGCTCTTATCTATGCAGTGTAGAGCTGGACCTGGGGAAAAAAAAGGCTTTTGAGACTTTGCTCCCACCTAATCCTGTCAGGTTTTATGGCTCATGGAAGACGTTGATGTATGTGGCCTAAATTCAGAATTGGGCAGCAACAAACTAGGTTATCAGCAGTTTGGCAGTTTAGGCAGATTATCTTAATTCACATTTCTACTTACATGGACAGCGATTTTCACATTACATCTTTCACAGGCATACAATACTGGGATGTAAACATGGCCTGTGTCTTTCCCCTCAACTCCATGTAATGCAACCAGATTGCAAAAAGCAGCAGCAAAAAGCAGAGATACTCAGCCAGCTAAAAGTTACTGAGTCAGAAGAAAAAGGTCCAGTGACCGGTAGGCTGTGATCATGAACTCATGCCAGATGATGAGGAGCAGAGGGAAGATTCCTGCTTAACTGGCTGACTTGAGAAAGACAGCTTTTTTTCTTGAATGAGTATGAGAAGTTACAAGCAGTAGTTTGTTCTCTACCTTATTATAGGAGAAAGGCAGCCCAAGAGGCAGACAGGTGCCACAAGGGAAGTTATTTGATGAAAGCAGTTGAGCAAAAGGCTAAGGGTATCCATAACAAAGGAATGCACTAATGGAGATCCCAGGATTCTTGCTATGTTTTTGGCATTGAGTCCCTCCAATACTCTCATGGAATCACTGTTGTCTTGTAACTCTTTTGAAAAAACGAAATAGCTACAGATTGGATCCTGAAATCAGCATTTGAGACATCCCATACCCAGATAAAGTTATATTTGTATATAGGTAACCTGAGCACTTTTAGCTATGGCCTAGCAAAAGTAATACAAAAATTCTTGACTCAGTTCCTCATGAGTTTGGATGGAACATGCTCTCCTCTAGAACTCACCTTTGTTGGTGGAATTCAGACAGGTTGCTCTCTTCAAACCTTCTCCTACATTATACAGGATCATCAACAATAACTTACATCGGCTTTTCATTCCATTATATTCATCTTGGAACACTGTAAGACATCATTACTAAATACAGTAAAACAAATCCAAATAGAGTTTTTTGTTTTTTTTTTTTTATTTGAATTTTGAATTTGCAGGACAAACCTGCAAATTTACTGATACACAAAATCCCATGTGTGTTCCACTGAATTCATCTGGAGCATTTAAACCCATGTTTGCTAAGTTCTTCTGTCCAGTTAATAAGGATATGCATTACAGCTTGGTGTTGCAGGAAGTGACTATGCACAGGATCAAGAAACAAGCAAAATGAGTCAGAACCAGCAGCAGTCCTCTGTCTCATTTCATTACAGAGCTCAAAATGATAGAGCTGGTGGGTGAACACCACAGGAGCAAGGAGCAATCTAGGACAATAGCCCCATCACTGAAGCGTCTATGTATGTAGGAGCAACATTTATTCATAGTGTGTTAGAGATTAAGAGTTGAAAAACAGAGTCTATAAAAACAGAAGTAGAAAAGTCCTTGACAGTGTAAGCACCGCTTTCCAACAACTAAAATCACCGGTATGTTATCACCACTCTTTTCATCACAGATCCTTAACACAGCTTCATGTGAACATCTAGAGAGAAAATTAACCCTATCCCAGCCCAAGCCATGACAAACAGTAAGACAACTCTTCAACACTTGGGCTTTTCTTTTTCCCTAAGTCTTGTTTCAGTGCTCTCACATGTGTCCTCAAGCTAAAGAGGATTACTGGTAAGGCGCTTTCTCCCCTCCCTGACTCAGCATGCAAAACATGGAATTTCTCATTTTAGAAAACATGGTATTTCCCAATAGCACATGATTGCTGCTGCCAAAAATCACTCTCAAAAATAGGGCAAGTCTCTACTGCTGTGGATTAAGGTCAGAAACAGAATCTTAGTGTCTTTATACTGAGCTTCTCTCAATCCGCTTCTGCTGCCCCTAGACTACTTCCTCTACAGTAGTTACAATACATTAGGTCCCTAATGACTGTCCCATCTAAAAATAAGTGCTCTTGACATACAAGAGATGTCAGACTAGCACAGCAGGATGCTGAAGCGTCTCTGGATGTGTCACAGGGCTTCTCTTACACTGGACTGTGGCAATTTAGGAATTCACAGTTGATAAATGTAATAAAGGCGGCTTCTTTTTATCTCTTACAAACAGTGCCAAGACTGATATATTCCTGACCCTTATTCAGATCACTAGCTTACTCTTTTATGGTACTCTCTGGAATTGCAAAATTCTAATGTTTCATTAGGCAAACACACACTGTAGCTATATATATAGCCTATATACATATATATCTATGTATATACTTTTTCATTGACATTACAGATGAACTATGTAATTGACAACAGTCGGCTCAACTTTTCGCTCACATCTACATTTTCCTAAAAGTTAATTATACATGCATACAGAAACACGCGCTGTTTGTTCTGATACTGTTTTTCAAGCAAAGAGGTAACACCTGAACTCTGGAAAGTTTCTTACTTGTAGCTAAAGTAACTCTTATTTTGCTTTTAATTTATTTATTTATTTTTTTCCCCAGATATTAACAGTAAAGCAATGGGCTTCTCCGCATTACACTGATGTTATTACTTGATTCAAAGATCCTTGTCATTTTTTCTTTTTTCAAGGTGAATGAAAATCATGATGGAAGCTAAATTAAATGCAACTGTTTTTCTCAATAGCACTATATTACATTACCTCTGATATGGGCTAGATTAAGCTGATTAAAGCCCTTCCAGAGCAACGTCTGGAGAAATAATCTGCCCTTGTTACCTACTGTGGGAGGGAGGAAAACATTTTCTCATTCCAATAGTGGTATTTAGTTTTCTGAAACTAAACTACTTACAGAGAGCAAGTAGCATTACAGGTATTGATTCTTCCTCTTGCATCCATTTTAGGTAATGATTGTGTAGATACGTCTATGGGTAAGGAAGAATTTAACTTCTGAGAGCTGAGAATTGTACCTTTTCAGAATCGACATAAAATTAGGCAAATGGACTTAACAGAGGATGCTGAGCTGAAATCAGTTAAGGAAGTTATTGTTAAATTCACAATTTCAATAGCTTTATTTTAAAATGCGTTTATTAGTACTACAACACAGAGATTTTCTTTTGTCAAGTACTTAACCAATCAATCCTGAGAAAAAGGACTCTAAGAAAACTATACTGAAAATCCATGTAACAGGAAACACATAAACAGCCTCCAAAACTCCCCTGAACACATTAATTTTGTGTTGATTGATTCTGCAAGGAGAACTACCATGTTTGGCAAAGGGAACTACACTGCCATATGTCTTAATGGCATTCACAGATTCTTGACTGCTGTGGGTTGTGATTCATTTGTTGGCTAGGACATTTATTTTTGTCAGATTGCTCTATGACTTTCCAAGTGTTCTCTAATTCTTGTTTCAATAAAATTGTATGTCATGTTTATCTAGTAATGTGAGCAACATCGACTGCATTTTTTTTTTTTTTAAATGTCTGATTTCAAAGAATAAAATGACTCTTCCTGTCAGCAAAGTCATTCTGTCAGCAATCTTAACTTCTACTCCTCATCAGGATACTTTCCTTGAGGACTAGTATCCTTTTATGTCTGATGAAACAGCAAAGACCCCTTCTCAGAAGGAGGTGAAGTCACAGGATGCTTTTTTACCCTTTGGAAAAAGTTAGAACCTTATTCAACACATACAGCAGAATTAATGCTAATTCAGAGCAGGCTAGGAGAAAAATGTTTTATTTTTTTTTTAAATGAAGTTTATGGATGTCATCATAGTGTAAACTGCTCATTAAGACCTCCAGCTTGCATTGTCTTTCCCCCCTTGACAAACATTTAGGCTTTTTAGGCTGTTTCACTTCTCCCACCAATTCTTTCTTGTAAGAAAGAGTCAATAAAACACCAAAACTAAACATATTTTGGTGTAAAAGACAAAGTTCATCCTTTACCAAAAATTAAATGAATAACAAAAAAAAAAAAAAAAAAAAAAAAGCCACCACACCTAACCTTGTATTCCACAAGTACAAAGAACTTTCTACCCACTGCTACATGGTAAACATGACTTCCCACATTCAAAAACACTTTCGCATTACTAAAAAGTATAAAGTTCAGTACATGGAAAGTAGCAGCAATGATCTGCTCAGCTTAAGTGAACTCAGCAAAACTGTCCATCTCTAGTATAGGCAATGCTTGGTCCTTCAGAAAAGTATGTATTAAGGCTGTAATGTTTTTGCAATTACTTTTAATTCAGTTGCTTCTGCTTTCATGCTAGTCAGCAACAAGCTCCATTACAACACTGCTCACCACTTTAGGGCAACACATTTGATGACTCTAACTTGGCTGTTCTAAGAGGATCAGATGAGTCAGAAGGGACCAGATATATAGGCTTACACATGGAACACAGTATTACACAGGCTAGGTGTGCTCATACACCAACAGAAAGATTACACTGCAAACCATATACAAATCTACATCTTTACAGTCTCTTTTAGATTTGGTTGCTCTTTCCCTGCAGTATTTTTTGATGGAATCCCTGTCAACTAAACCATCCATTTTAGACAAAAATATCCTCCAGAATCCTTTACTAATTTTTTCCCAGAATTCTGAAGTATAATAAATGATTGCCTGGCTCAAATATTTGTAAAAATGGTTCGGAAAACAGAGATGACAGACGTCAGCTGAGCTTGTTGCATGTTGCTTGAAGGCCCAGTATTATTCTGCCCTGCTTGAACACGTTACCACATAAAGCTTACCACCCTAATATTAAACACATTGATGTTTGTCCTCCAATGGCAAAGAATTTACATTATCTTCCACTCAAAACAAGTAATGAAATAACACAGTTCTAGTCAAAAGAGTAGTTTTTCTTTTTTGTGTAAATAAAAAGTTAAAAAAATATTCAAGATTCCTCTAGGTCTGTGCAACCTATTGTAGGGTACCTGCTTTAGCAGGGGAGTTGGACTCCATCTTGAGATCCCTTCAAAACCCAGCAAGTCTGTGATAAAGATCTTCAAACGTGGCAATAAAAGCTTGTAAGCTAATGAATTTCTGGTCAATTTAGTGAAGAAATTCTTCTGGCGACTTCAGAACTGCAACATTTGAAAACCAAGTATTTTCCCTTTGTCAGTAAGGATGTTCCTACAGCTACTGTTTTGTTTGAAAATTAAATTTGGAAATTCATAAAACTTCCTGAACCACTGGATAATTTGCAGTTGACAGATATTCTTAATAAGCTAGGGAAAAAGCTTTCACTGATCAGTTTATGAAAGATGTACATTTAGAAATCACTCCAGAAAACATACTCACCCATTACATCTCTAATATTGATGTTACATGTTTTGTGAATCCTGCATTCAACGAACTCCTTTAATTTACTTTCCAGATGGGGCTTTATCCTGTTGTTCTCTTAAAAATGAAACAGATCTTATTTCAAGATTCTAACTTAAAAAAAATAATGCCATTTAGAAGTTGCATCCTTACTTTTTGTGTAAGCGACAATCAAGTAGTAACAGCAGTGGCAGTCAACAATGAAACAGCTGCTACAAGTACCTGGACCTTATGACACTCTGAGAGCTTGCTAAACTCCCAATTCAATAAAACTCTTTCAAAATTTCAAAGTGCCATGGTAATTCCCATTTCTCAGACTCAAGCCAAAACCTAAAACATCATCTCAGTTTTTATAAACACTGTTTTGTGTAAAAAATTCTCCACTGCAAAATATTAAGGAAACTACAGTGTCTGATCAATACTAAATATAAGTAATCAGTGAAGTTTAACAGCTAACTCATTAACTGAATTAAAGGCTTAAGAAAAAAATTCCAAATTTGTGTAAAAGTATCTTTACTAAAAAACTTATGTATATCATTTGAGGCGAATAAACAAATTACATTACTGATACTGACAAGAACTCAGTAGAATGACTGCCAATCATCTTTTTTGCCCAGAAAGCATTCAGTGAAAATAAGGAAACAAGATTACAGCACACATGGAATCATTTATAAAAAGTCAATGTAAAAATATATAAAATCATATTTCTAACTGCATTTTCCCATTTGTTTTCCGGAATAAGTAAGAGTACAAACATTGCTTGGATCACTTTTCATTCTCATCCTCAGGTTCACTGTCTTCACTATCACTGTCTCTTCCAGGGTGTTCTGGCATTGTTCGATGTTCATCCACTTCTGCCACTTTCAATTCTTCCTTTCCCATTTCTTCTTCTACCTTATTTTCTTCTTCGGCATCTTCCTGAATACCTTGCACTTCAACTTCTGCTTCAGACTCTTGAGTTTGAGTAGTTTCAGGCTCTTCAATCATGGCAGGTGGGGGCAATAAACGCTGGATGATTAAAAGAGTTTTCAGTTTTTACAACAAATATATCATTCTGGCATTTATTCCTATTTTAGCTCAAACTGTTTGTTCACCTTAGATTAAGGGTTTGCATCAGATAAGCTTAACAACTTAAAATTTAGAAGACTTAATCATTTGTAGGCATTTTACTCCTATACAAATAAAATGAACCATCTTGGCTCACACATGGGTCTTATTCTTTTTGCCTGAAAAGCAAGTGCTGAAACTCAGTACTTCCAATTCAAGGATATCAAACACGTTTCATTATCCCAACAGCCACTGAAGTAATGGGACTACAGTGCTGCTGAAGCAACAAGCTCATTTCTACCATAAGCTCACCTATTACCATTACAAACTCCTAGATAAGCTGGACTCCCTTTTTTATGAGTGCCTTTAGTAACTTATTCCAGTAATTTCCCCTTGAAACATCTTATAAAGCCTTATATGTACATTATCTGTATTTATACAAGTTTTACCCACAGTTCTAAGTGTAGAAAAATGTAAACTCCAGTAACAGATTAGGTAATGCTTAGATATTTTTCACATAATAGTTTTGTAAAAGTATTTTAGTGCAAAGTGCTTTGCGCACAACCAAGACCATGGTTTGCTAGCAGAAAGCATTACAAATAGCAGTGGCAACTACTTTAGACCTGGAAAAAAAAACAACCAAGTATACAGTAAGCAGAAGATTATGATGAAGCTATTCAACCTCAGGCTGCATAGAAATGCTTTTATTTCCTGACAATTTCCTGACATTATCTAATGACATGACAGATACTTCCTTAAAATACTTTAATGAAATAGAAGCTTGATAAATCTCCCAAGGATGGTTGTTTAGTTACATTTTGCTTAAAGGCAACTTGGTTTCACTTGACAAATTAAGTGTTTAATTACAGTAAAGTCTTATCTTCAATTAGATGACATTAATATTACAAGTTTCTGACAAGCATTGGGCCAATCTATGCAATAATTGTGACTACCAGCAGAGATGAGATAAAAAAAGCATTTTTTTCACAGACTTTGAAGTTATCACACTGATCTCCATAATCCATTTACTCATGGAAAAAAGAATAATTAAAAGAGCTCTGATTTTGAAACAACATATATATATATCTCTGAGTTTGTCTCATACTTTGAGGATATATATTCATGCTGTGCTTTGTGACTCTACTGTTAAGACCAATGGAAAAAAAAAATACAATGATGTAAAAATATCAGAAAGGATAAGGAAAACCTTGTCTGCGTTTTTCTTTTTTAACTTCATTTTTTGGCTTCTGCTGCAGTAGTGTGATTCATTGCCACAGCAGGGGACAAGTTTTTTTCCATTTTTAACTAATTTTAGCTAGCAACATAAGACTAGGATGCTAAAAAGAATATCTGGTGTTAGCAGAAGGTTCAGGTGCACATTCAGTTAAAGAGTCAAACAAACCTCCTTGCATTAGAGAACCGAAACTAGATCTCTCAGACAAGTGGAATCATGCTGACGCTCTCCGCACAATCAGATAGCATTTCTTTTACATCAGTATTTTCCACCTTCAGAAATTCTTCAGAAGAACAAAAACTAACAAGGGAGTACCAAGTAAGATTACATTATAAGTAACATGATATACCCAGACATTAAATGGAAGGTATTCCAGTTCAGGGATAGCATTAAAGACCTCTCCAGTTATGCTGACTGTCAACTATCTCTAGGCATCTACAGATCCAAGTACACTGACTAAAAGCAGATCTCTGTACACTATTTAAACTGTTTTAAAGCTCCGCTTACATACACAATAAGGACTCAAGATTCCTAACAGGTTTTGAATTCTGCTCCAGGGATTAAGTAGTGATAAAATTAAGTATAAAAAGTGAGCAAGTCATCTACCACTACTTCTTACACTGTACTACTAAGTGAAGTGCTGAACCAGCGCTGAAAAAAAAAAATACCTGCAGACTTGCACACACAAGTGCTACAGTTGCTAACCAGACTGGATAATGCAGTGAGCTAACTCAATTAAAATGGTTTGAAGGCATGACCTAGTCTCTCTGTAGGTTGCAGCCGTGTCAAGAAAGTATCTATTACAAAATACTATTCCACCATGCAGCACTTACTGAAATATAATGCACAAGTTTACCTCAATTTAACACTGGGCAAGCTAGTTCCTTGGCATTAACAAAGAACTTTTGCACCCAGACAGAATCATGTCCAGCACTTTTATTTAGGGGGTCTTAAATTGCATCCTCAGTTACTTGCTACTGCAAGATTTTAGAGATTTCAATATTCTCACTTTCAGCCTTAAAACCTTCTTGAATTTTAAATGTAACAGTAACAGTCTCAAACCACAACAGCACTTCCTGTTACTTACCAAAACAAGTTTTATTTTGTACGCATACCTTTGAATAGCTCGAAGGTCCTTACCTGTTGGTAGTGGCGTGTACTCTGTATCATGTGCATATACATGTTGTAAACAAAGTTAGCCATTTGAGGCATATTCTTGATAACATGTATTTGGTGAGTCGGTGGTTCCCCATTCTAAAGAGGGGCAAAAAGTAGAAATTCAGCAAGCAAAGAAACACGACTATAACTCAAAAAATTATTTTACTGTATTAGAAAACATACACTGAAGAAATTTAAAAAAATGCTTTCTAAGAAAGAAGTAGCAACTTTTTGGCAACTGTAATTATCAAGACCCTGCAGTCAATGAAGAAATTCAATTTCAAAAGGACAAGCTGGGTTCCAACACTTAATCTGTAACGTACATTTTGGATTCAAGGATGATTTAACTAAAACTGTAACTAGTTTCAGCACAGATTAGTGTCAATGACTGCCAAAGCTCAGCTACTCCTTGCATACACTCACACTATTCTTTGCTGTAGAGTGCACCAGTTTCAAAAGAAGGGCTTTCTTCCAAACTTGTCAACAGCACTTTAGACCAGGTAAAGATTTCTAATGGAGTTTTGGATTCATGCAAGTACCCCTCTCAAAACTCCAGGTAGCAAAGCAGGTATACTCCCTCCATTTCTTATTTGTTTAGCATCCTATTCATTGCGAGCCTTGTGCTTAAATTCTAAAGATCTAGTGTAGTATTAAATTTTTTACTTAGACATTTCTTCAGCAACAATTTTGTTATACTGAATTGCTCAGTTGAATCAATTTAACCTTTAACAAAAAGAAATCAGCTTTGTACTTTCTTTTTGAGAAATGACATTTTGTTCTAAGTAAGAAAAGATACATAACATACTGCAAAACCTTGCATATTTATCCTGAAATAAAAATACAGCATCACTTTCACAGGCAGAACTTACAAAAAAAGCAGACGACACCAGTTACGCTGGTGAACTAGTTTTGTTGAAAAATCAGTTAAAAGCAGCTAGTGTATTATGATCTAAATCAACTATAGGAACATAATTATCCAAGAAGCAGTGGTTTAAAAGTGAAGACACTGCAGTTCCATGTCTTGTAGCCTACTCAAAAAAGACAGGCAAAAAGCACACCACTGACATTCATAGCAGTTGTTCCTACCTGTCTTGCTGCTGGAAAACATTCTGTGGGGATTATATGGAGGTGAAGTGGTCTAGCCGTGAGCTGGCTGAAAGCTGGAGTTAGCTCAAAACAGTTCTGGAAGAGTGATACTCTTGCAAAGATATAAAGCCCAAGCCTGGCTCTTGACATGGCAACAACTAATCGTCGGACATCTCTTCAAAAAAAAAAAAAAAAAAAAAAGGAAAAACAAAACACCAAATTAATCATATGCTTTTTCACTGATTCCATTGTTTCAATAAAACATGAATTAAGACTTCAGCATGCTTCTTTTAAGAAAATACAAAGTAATCTACTAAAACACTTGTCTTAAATTTTCCTTCTACATACTGTTTTAATAACTACTAAAATCCTAGAATCTTCATATAAAAAGGCTTACTATATTGTTAATGATATTAAAATTACCCTTTATCTCTAAAGCCTAGAGAAACAGTTATATTTTACACTGGAAAACAACCACTGAATAAGGAAACATAGGTTCTGATACAATCTCACTACTCCTGAATAGACAAGTCTTACTCCACCTTACTCCAAAACTGAAGCGCAAACATTTTAGACTACAAATAACACAACTTACAAAGTGTCCAAACACTTCTGATACAAAACAAATAGAGCTCACTTACAGAAAAGTTCATTTATAGAAAGTTTAAGCCTGCATTTACTCAACAAGCATTAATTACATTCCAATTAATCTACTGAGCTAAAATTCAAGTCCAAGAGTACCTATTCAAGACTACCTATTCAACTACCTACTATTCAAGACTACCTGCAATGATATAAACTTCTTATAGAGTAATAGTATAGTATAGTATAATAATATAGAGTAAAGGATAAAGTGGTTGTGAAGAGGGAAGCAGAGAGCTGTAAAAATAAATCAGGTCTAAACTTCCTTCAATACACAGCATTAAACTTCAGTTCTGCTATGTACTGAAATAGTTGAAACTTTGTGCAATGTATGATAAACATCTTTCTGATGCGGAAAACGTATACTTTAGTAACTGTGCAAGTGTTCTTTTCTACATACCTAAGGTGGCCTACAGCTTTGGTACGCACTAGTGAAAGGAGAATATAATCATTTTGTTGACCTTGAAATCTGTCCACAGTTGTTACCTAGAGAACAAAAACAAAACAAAAAACCAGCATAGGTTAAATCTGCCATTTTAACTACAGCATGACATCAAAATTTTAGCATGAATTTCTGATTCAGATTGTAGTAAATGGGAAGAGAGATGAAAATGTTTGATTCTGTTTTAGTTCACCTTTAACTAAAGGTTACTAAAAAAGGTTACCTTTAACTAAAGGTTTAACTAAAAAACATCTATCTACTCTACCTGGGAGATGCTGGGACTATGTACCACTTCTTTCCTATTTTTACTTAATTCAGACATAACTCTGGCAAGATAATACCAAAAGTTTGTAGAAAACGATCAAATTTTATAACACCATATTTTAACCTGTAGACACCAGACTTATGTAAATCCATTTCTGTATGTTTTATAATATTCTTCATTATGTGTTTTACCAAATCCAAACCACACCCACTCTAGGTGATTCCATTTATTTTATTTTTTAAAAGGAGGATGAAATATATGACAAAGAAAAGAATTTTTCTGTCTCATATAGTCCATGACATATCAAACTTGACTCATTTCGCAGTTTCTTTGTACGACTAGTTTCAAACAGGGAAACAAGATGATGTGACTCTGTGAAATCCCATAGAATGTATGTTGATAAACACATGCCATACGTATACATTAGTCAATGAATACTTGCATAAAAAGCAGGGAATGTATTTAATCAGTTCTATAATATGATAATTATGAAAAAACAGAATAATTTCAATGCCCAATATATTTTGTAAGTCACCTTGTTTGGTCGTCCAATCAATGGATTATTTCCACAACGCTGGTTAATTACATCTCGGATCAGATGTTTCTGTCCGTTGTACGTTGTCAGGATACTTATCCTGTCTGCAGGATAACCAAGCAGGCACATATACATGAAAAGTGCCACAACATATTCTGCTTCACCAAGATTCTGAAAGGACAGAGAAAAAGAAAGTTATTTGTTTGTAAGTTTGATAGGCATTGATTGCTGCTTTCTAGTATCTACAAGAAGTACTGTTTTACTTGTTAAAATCTAAATATTCATTAGCCATAAAATATATTAATATTTACTTGTTTGAAAAATTTAAACGATTTTCAGTGTCTTAAATACTCACACCTAAACGTATTCCTATACCTACAGTTGTCTACCCAAAGGAACATCATCTTATTACAGTATTACAGAACTCAACAAGTGCCAATACATTCAAAAAACTCATCTCTTATGTAAAACTGTGGAAGTATAATTTGTTAAGTATTAGAAGTTGATAGTGTAGAGATATCAGTATTTAAAATTGAAGGATTTAAAAACAAAGAAATGAAAGAGTACTTGCTTAGCACAATAAGGCTCAAAAAAGTAAACAAAAGAAGTTGCAATTAATCACTCTCCAGTATGCTAAAAGCAAGAACTAATTGAACTAGAATAATTAAAATTCTTTCAACTCCTTTTTTTTTTTTTTTTTTTTTTTCTTTTTCTCTACACTTATAATAATAGTCAGTCCCAGATCATTCCTCTGGCTGTTGGAAGGTTTCATTATTTTACAAATGCAGTTCTCTGCATTCTTATATACAGATTAAATCAAAACACCGACTCTTCAAACTCAAGTATGCATCACAGAGCAAACTTGGGATACTTTATACAGTGGAATTCTACCATTTATTTCACTGTCGTAACAGTACGGCAGAACTAAACATCTTTAATTTGCATAGGCCAAAATGTTTCATAATGAATTACATACCAAATCTCCCTCCCACAATGACTTTGAGCAAATGGAGACAGCAAGAAGAGTCATTCACTTGGATCAAAAGGGCATAACAAATTATCATCCTTTTCAACATTCAAATTGATTACAAGGAGAAAAAAAATCATGTATATACACAACCCAAAAATCTGAGAACAAAACTATCAGCTTACAGTATTTTGATTCACTGCAGATTCAATAAAACATATCTAGATTAAATGAAGTATACATTCAGTATTTCTCTTACCTGATAGAAATAAGGGTTGGGTTCAGACTCTCCCACACCATTGAAGTCTTCTACGTTTATAAGTTGGAAGTCGTATAAAAACCCAGCATTAGCTGTTCTGAACTCTGGCATAAGCTGCACGTGAGGCAGATTACCCAGATTTTTATAACGCCAGTTGTAGAGGTTACATAAACTGCCCAAAAAACACACAAGCAGTTAACATGGGTTTTTTAACTCAACACTCAACATTTTATTATTATTGCTATTACTATTTTAGTTTTTGATTTTTGTCCAGTTCACAGAAAACTCAAAAAACTACTGAATTGAAAGAACCACAATATACTCCATTTTTCAAATTAAGAACAAAGACACGAACGCTCCACAGTAAAGCTTTCAGAAAGGATTATGGCAGTGTTCTTCAAATGGTGCAGCTATCGCAGACTTCCTTTGTGTTAACTTGCATCCTAGTCTAAGCTGAAACCAATGGAACAAATCAGCTAAATCATCATTTTGCACAGACTCCTGTCTTAACAACCCAAAGTTTTCAACACTGTAAATGTGCTTTTCCAATTCTTAATCTGGCAGCAGACAGACATGCAGTTTTATTTCACTCACCTTGCTCTTGCTCTTCCTTGTGCATCCAAATCAACAGTCGGCACTCCAACACGAACAAACCGTGTGAAAAGGGACTGCTCCATGTTGGAGTATTTTTGAAAAGCCATGTTCTTAATGACTGGTGGCAACTGGTGATGGTCACCAATCATAATCCACCGCTTCAAACGACTGAATCCATCCTGAGGGTTCTAAAATCAATTAAAACAACTGTAAATACTACAATATAATCAAGGCATTCAATTAAAACACGAATAGTCAAGTGGTTGTCTTATAGGGCAAAGCCTATTTCAGCATCTGTTCTTAAAGTACACTGAGTTGAAATTGTTTAAAGACAACTACTACATTCTTTCCTGCTTTTCAAGTGTTTCTGAGTTTGTATTTTCTCTAATTTACCTCTGGAATCCTCTATCTTCTGAAAGCACTTGGACTGAAAGCTCTTCAGTATGTTAAGTATATCTTTCCCAGTTATCTGTGATCCTTTGCACGCCTGTATTATGTACTGACAGAATGAATGAAGGACCATTTTAACAGACGAACATAAAATAAACAACGTGGGAAACACTACCCAAGAATCAGAATCTTGAAGATTTCTGCCTGCCACCTCTACAGTTCATATCATTCCTCTAATACTTCCCCACAGGAGAACTATTTGAGAGAGCCTGAAGTTCCCTTTCTTGACACTTGAAGAGCTCTGAAGCCCTCTCTAATCAGGGTGCAAGGAAGGAAAACTGAACTCTGTCCATCTCATCAAGACAGAAGATACCCTAGTAAGAAAGTAAGAGGATGAAAATTTTCAATTGCTAATAGAAACACTTAATTGATGGACAAAGCGAATGCAACTGATGACACCTTCTTGGTCTTCTGCAAGGCCATTGACATGGTCTCCCACCACATCCTTATCTCTAAACTAGAGAGATAAGGATTTGAAGGGTGGACTATTAAGTGGATAAGGAATTGGTTGGAAGGACACAGCCAGAGGGTTGTGGTCAATGGTCTAATGTCCAGGTGGAAGTCAGTTATGACTAGTGTCCCCCCAGGGGTCTGTTCTGAGACCAGTACTCTTTAACATCTTTATCAGTGACAAAGAACATGAGACATCAATCTGAGTGGTGCAGCAGATACAGCAGAAGGAAGGGATGTCATCCAGAGAGACCTTGATAAACTTGAAAGTTGGGCCTACGTGAACCTAACAAGGTTCAACAAAGCAAGTGGACTTTGGTTGGGGTAATCCTTGCTGAGATGCAATTAGTGGTCCTGGTAGATAAAAAACTTAACATGAGCCAGCAGCATGTGATTGCAGCCCAGAAAGCCAACTGTATCCCAGTCTGCATCAGAAGAGGAATGGTCAGCTGGCACAGGAAGGTGATTTCCCCTCTCTGCCCTTGTGAGGCCCCATCTGGAGTACTGTAACCAGTTTTGAGGCCACCAACACAGGAAAGAGTGTCCAGATTAGGGCTACAAAGATGATCAGAGGCCTGGAGCACCTTTCCTACGAAGACAGGCTGAAGGAGCTGGAATTGTTCAGCCTAGAGAAGAGAAGGCTACAAGGTGACCTCATTACGGCATTCCAGTACCTAAAGCAAGCCTACAAACAGGAGGGGAATCAACTCATTAGAAGAGTAGATAATGGCAGGACAAGAGGAAATGGTTTTAAAGTTGAAGGAGGAAAGATTTAGGTTGGATATCAGGGGGAAGTTCTTTACCAAGGGTAGGTGAGGTGCTGGAGTGGGCTGCCCAGAGAGGCTGTGGATGCCCCATCCCTGGAGGTGTTCAAGGCCAAGTTGGATGGGGCCCTGGCCAGCCTAGTCTAGTACTAGATATGGAGGTTGGCAGCCCCGGCTCTGACAGGGGGGTTGGAGCTTGATGATCCTTGAGATCCCTTCCAACACAATCCACTCTATGATTCTATGATCAACAAAAGCAATCCCAGAACTGGACTAGCAATCTTCACCTGAGGCACAACAAATTCAAAGGCAGGCTAACCAAACACAATGAGTTTGGAACAATCAGAGTAAATGTTTTTAGGAAAAGATACTTACTGAATCAAAGAATACCCAGAGTTGGAAAGAGACCTTTGAAGGACATCTTTGTCCAACTCCCTTGCAACAAACAAGGACATCCATAGCTAGGTCAGGCTGCCCAGAACCCAGTCCAGCCTTGCCTTGAAAGTCTCAGGAACCAAGCATCCACACATCTCTGGGCACTCAACTGTAACCACAGCAGCATTAGCCCTCTATTGCAACAATCCCTTACCATCACAAAGGTAGAGGACAAGACTTTCATTCAACTGTATCACATGCACATTACTTCATCTACCAATTCTAGGTTTGACAAATAATACAAGCTACAGAGATTCCAAGCTAAACATTTACCAATGCAGCCAGATAGAAGTTGCTTAATTACAGGTCAAATGTAGACAAAATAGAACAAGTTTCTATTCCTCCCCTCCCATCCACCTGCGGCAGTGTTGTAACATCAGTTAAAATAACTCATTTCTACCAGGCTCTAGTTTTCCTGAAAGTTGCAGGTAACAGACATCCACTTAATCTCTCAATTTTTAACTACAACTAGCCAAACAAAACTGGCAGACGAGATGATAGAGAGCAATTATATAGGCCTTACGCTCTTGGGAAACAGTTAAAACAGTTATTTCATAATAACTGCTAATTTAAAAAACTGCTAAAATTATTAAAGCTTTAACAACAGCTATGAAATGGCAAAGAATAAAAGTAAAAGAATGACAAACCAAGGTACTAGTTCACTCACATTTCTTCACATTTAGAAAGTGAAACCCTGACAGTCACAGATACTCAGGGTAAAACACAGGATACACAACTAATAAAGAATAATGTGAAAGTTCTTAGCATCTGCAAAATGGGAAATACCAGTTCTATGTTACCTTCCACACAAGATACTTTCCTTTTAATATTCTATATTATTCAAGAACATGGGCTTTCAATTTTCATTTTTTTGCAGCATGTTTTATAATACAAGTCTAACCTGTAACAGGAGAGGTATAAAGGTTTCTATTTCCAGAATCTGTGCAGACTCTTCCATTAAGATGTTGTCATACTGAGAAACAAAAAGTACACAGAAGTCCATCAGTCAAATAATACAAGTTAACACTGTTATTAACCTACCAAAAGGAAGCATCAGTTGCTTGACTGGGGAATTAAAAGTTCTGTTGGTTTGTTTGTTTTTCCTAACTAGGACAGTGGCAGAGCAGGATTTTACTTTATAGGCAAAACACGAGTAGATTAAAATCAGTTTCAGAGGGTGAAATCTCATTACACCAATGGCAAACCTATCCATACCAACCTAGTCCTTAGATCTAGAAACAACCTGCATCTGAACTACATTATATTCTTTCCATATGCCATAACTCATCCTCAAAGGAAAAGTTTTCTGCAGCGAGGCAAACTAACTTGGTATTCTTGCAGTGAAGAGAAAAGTTGCACTTTTGTGATCCAGTGCATTATAGGAGAAAAACACTGAAAGAGATGAGGGAATCTGTCCATTTTTGTCAGAAATCTGCAGTAAATGAATCTCAGTGGTTAACACTGCAGAGGTAAAACAGCGTTGCAACACAGCTCTTCTCAAATTGTTCATTTTTAAAGTAAGCAATGCTGTAACAAAGGTGTTTTTCCCAGTTCATCCTTTCTCTACTCAATCATATAATGGCAGTTCATCTACTATGACAAAACTTTTTTTTTTTAAATATGCATGCACTTTCAAGCATTTCAACATGTGCAACTTAAAAGTGTTACCATCTTTACCTTTTGGTTTTGTTAAAAGTTTTCTTCAAAAAATTACTATTAGAAACATACTGGTAAAAATATGCAACTCAAAATAATCCGGTCACTTAGACCTAGGACAGATGAAAGGTCTAAACAAGGTGGTTTGGGGGGGGAGGGAAGGGAAGTGACAACATGACAAACAACAACAACAACAACAACAACAAAAATCAAAAAAACATTATTAGTGTTACTATTACAAATATAATTACTTTGAAGCCTAATTCAACCAGGTCATGTCGTTTCAGAGCGGCATGGGTACAAGTCATAGCAATGATTTTTGCTTCTTTCACCAACAGATATTTGGATCTATCCAGGCCACTGCGGAGAAGCTCAAATGCTCTGAATTCCTGTGGTAGAAAAAAGAACTGAACTGAGAGAAAATTTATATACAAACTTATAAAATGCACATAAAATAGGTGCTTCCTAAGCTCAAAATAAAACAGATTAGACACTTGTCTCTGTTGCAAAGTATATCTAAATTACTTGAAGGGAGAAATGCTCACGAGGATGCCTTTCAAGCTAAAGAAGTTGCCTAGAGGTATATACTACTTCTAGGATTTAGGACAAATAAGAATTTTAGAACTTTGTGAAGTTTCTTTAGGATTTACCAGAATTATTTACCTTTAACAGGTACAAGTCTTACCTCAAGCTGAGTGAAGATTTTCTTTAGATGTCTAAAACACCCTTCAGCAATCTCCATATCTTCTTCATAGGATCTGCCTCTGAAAATTGGTTGAGGAGCATTTGCAAAATACTTATGAAAGGGAAAGAAACTGGACACATCTGTAACATCCGGTAATTTTCCACCTTTAACTTTCACTTTGCTGATATATTCTTCCCAACGAGACATTACCTATGGCAAACAAAAATGTCATACAGATGTGTTTTTATATAATGAAGTCACTGGATATGTGTCATCTTGTATACAGTTAAAATGGTTATTTTATTAAATCAATTCTCTTAAATAACTTTTAACCACAAAACCTACATGTCTAAACTAGCATTTAATGTTAACACAAATCAGGATGTTTGAGGCTTTACTCTTTCATTCCCAGCTCTTCTACCTCCTCCACACTCTTCATGAAGAACTGTTCCAGCATACATCCTTCCCACAGAGTACAGTCCTTCAGAAAGAGACTTCTTGCCAGGAGCCTGCTCCAGCATAGACTCTCTATGGGCTCCAGCTTCCCTGAGGACACATCCACTTGCTGCAGCATGCGCTCCTCCACAGGGTGCAGTGTGGAGATCTGCTCTACTGTAGTCCTCCACAGGCTGTAAAAGTACAAACTGCTTCACCATGGTCCTCTTCTCCAGGCCTCCAGAGGAACTTCTGCTCTGGCACCTGGAGCCTCTCCTCCTTCCCCTCTTTATTCACTGACCTTGGTGTCCATGAGGCTGTTTCTTTCACATTATCTCCCATCTGGATATTTTCCTAATTATCTCTACTTAAAATACTTTTATTTAAATACTAAAATGGATTCCTTCAGGAGGAAATTAAAACAGAAGATGAACTTGATCAGTGCTTCTATCCTAGTATACCCCAACTCCTTTAATGTTTGGAACCATGTTACCGCTAACCCAGGGTAACTTCTCTCAAAACACATATGGTGTGGAGATTTGTTCCTAAGTACCACTCTACAAGTCTGCCTATTACTTGCTTAAGACAACTCTGTGTCTACACCAAACAGAAATGAGGGGTAGACAATATACAGAAAATCACTCTTCTGTAGACTATGCATCTGATTTCAAACACAAAAGCTTTCTTTAGGACCATTAAGTAGCAGCTGTAATGTTTGTCCAAAATATAAAGTACTCCACAGATTTTCATAATTGAAAGGAAAACTCCGGGTTAGAAATCTTGCCAGTAGTAATAAAGCGTGTTAGCCTTTTACTTAATATGAGCCAGCAGGCAGGAATTAAAATAATAGCAATATAAATAAAAAATAAACAGGGCTTTAGACATCTTATATTTTGAACCACTAAAGAAAATGGTTTTTTTTTGAGACTTGGTTCTGAAACATTCTCTAATTTTCGTAGTATGTTTCATAACATACTGAGGTCATACAGTCTCCATAAAGTATTTCAGTCCTTACTTGGTACAAGAAAAAGTGGCCAGCTGTTTCACAAGTGTAAGAAACATCTCCTGGGACACCAAGACTCTCTTGCAATCGCCCAACTTCTCGCAGGAGTTCAAGTCTTCGAGCCAGAACATAATTCACTCTTCCATATCTACAAAAACAAATTAAGGTTTTACCTATTTTGTATATGGATTTATTTAGTTCCAAACTGGTTTATGTAAGTATCAAAATGAGAGATCACAAACACTTCCCCCAAAACCTCAACTATGAGGGCTGCTCCAAAAGTAATGTTTCCTATTTTATTATAATAGACCACAACATCAGCAGAGGATGCTGGTGGTGTGGTTTGCTGTATGTTGCAAAATGTTCATGAGCGTATATAAGTCTATGGATAATCACAAGTGGAACCAAACTGATAACCCAGAAGATAACACAGAAGAAAAACCATTCTGAAACAACAGTAGAAGAAAAAAGAAAGAAAAAAAAAAAGGTATATGGGAAATAAACTTTTCCCTGTAGTACATTCCTCACCACACCTCTCCTTCTCAAACTGCCAGAACCCATGGTAATTTGCAGTACTGACCTGTAGGTCTAGAATTACTCTGAAAGCAAATGAGAATAGATAATAATAGAAAATTTCATTTAATTGTGAGCATTACACTTCCAGGAAAGTGGAAGCCATAGATTTTACTAAAATACATATCTACCATGACATCATTTCACTAAGATTTTGGTTACCAAATTTCTGGGGAAAAAAAAAAAAAAAAAAAGATTATGTTCAATCACTCAAATCTGAAAAAAATCCCGAGGATTTCCTTTGCTAAATGAATCTCAATAACGTGTACATGATTAACTTCTCATGACTATATAAAATTTTTACTACATCTTTTGGAAGACAAGTTATTGCTATAAAATCAAGTACTAGACAATCCAGTTATTTCCATTGCATGACCCTTATATCTCCTGCTTGCATTTATGAATGCTTGTAATCCCACTGACGTCAATTGGACTGGCATGTAACGTAAAGCATAGAAGCATTTACAAGAATAGGTTCTTAATTCTTTGTACTGATGCACACTTGATAGCTTGCCTTACAGATGCATTCTTCAAAATATATTACCAATAAAATAAGTAATTTTAGTACTATTTAATATTCTGAAAAATGGAAGCACAAAGTTTCATTTCTACTTTATGTGCATACAATATCCAGCAACAAGTAGAGGTGATATATTTGCACAAAAATTTCTAACTGTAAAAGCTTTATTAAACTTTTCCCATAAAACAGATTAACTTTATTAAATATGCATGTGCCTAGAACATCGTAAACTACTCTTATTTAAGCAGCTGAATTTGTGAACAAGTAACTGCCAGATTTGCCTTTGGATTCTCAAGAGAATACTTTTGCTACTGATTAAGAATCAAAATTACTTAATTCTATTCTGAAAGTAAAAATCGGGATTCAACACTATGAAAAACTTGTCAAGTAGCTCCTTGCACATTTACAGCACACATCTTGGCTATAATACTTACATAAACTATCATTAGCACCTTCTTTCTTACCTGCTGAAATCTTTCTCTGTCTCTAATTCCTCTTCTCCATGACCCAGGCGCAGGAGGTGGCGCTCATCAATGTCTAGAGCCATGATTTTTTCGAACAGCTGGTTCAAGGCCTAAAGATTGACAAGAACAGGAGAAAAGGTAGTTTTTAGAAGCTATTGTAGGGGAAAAAAAGAATGACTGATAAACCAGCTAAGAAATAATGTGTATTATGGTATAATGAAGGCCAAAGAAAACATGAAGTTAATGCTTAAGTTTGATTGTGTTAATCTTGACAGTGGCAACAGAGACCCCAGTCTACTGAAACTCCTCTTCGCATGCTTCAGAGATTTTCATTTATTATTCTGATTAAATCACTTAGTTAAAAAAAACAAAACAAAACAAAACTAGTTGATAAAGCTATCAGTTTACAATATTTTCTTAAAGAATTACATTTTGCAAACATAGGGTTGGTTTTTTTTTTAGATCACTTTGAACCAATTTTGTCAATTTTTACTGTAAATAAGGAGAGTGCAATCAGGTACTGATTGGCAGGAACTGTGACTATTCTATACAGATAAATGAATTTTGCTAAACTTCAGGGAGAGCTATGACTTCTGCCTTAAACTCTTCAGCTCTCTAAAGCTTAGTATTAACTGTACAAAGTTTTAAGTACAGGGTCAAAGTATGAAACTAAGAATGAAGTGGAGCTTGCTCATGTTTAATTCAACTGGAAATCATGCAAACACATTAAAGTATGGTACTAAGATACAACTCCTTAGCTAAAGTCAATTCTAGCATGCATATGTTTGTGACTGTAAAAGTGTGCATACACTTTTTTCCCCTCCAAAAACACTTCCTAATGTCAAATCTCCTAAATAGTTAAATACCCTGAAAATCTCTGCTAAATATCTTAGAGTTATCTGAAATTCAAAAATTTCATCTCACATTTTAGAACTGGCAAAACTGCTCAAAAGTTATCATAAGTTCACACTTCTAAGAAACAACTGAGGCTTCAAACCTACTGATCTCAACATCTGCTGCTCTTCTTGATTTTAACAACAGGAAAATTTCATGCATTAATATCACCTTACCTGATTAGAGTGGGTAACTATAAGAGTTCGTTGTTCTGGGAAATTATGATAGAGATTGGATATTATCTGGACTGCAACATCAGTTTTCCCTGTACCAGGTGGACCTACTACCTAAAAACAAAACAAAAAAATAAGGAAGCGAAAAAACAAAAAAGGCACTCAATTTAACACAGTATTCCACAGGACAGAAATTTAGCCTGCCAGGAAGAGCAGAGCAAGCTCACAAGACCTCCTAAGAGAAAAAAAAAACAACACAATTTGGCCTCAAGACAGGCTACATATACAGGAAACAACAAGAAAACATAATTAAAAAATAATAAGGCAAGGTAAAGAATAGAAAATAGACTTCATTCTTTTTACTTATTCAAAAAACTTATAACTAATGATACAATACCAATAATTGATGTTTTCATAGGCTCAATTAGACCATCAACTATAAGAAATTTTATACATAAGACATTTTAGGTATTATAACCTACTTCAAAGTATTTTTTTTTTCAGTAGAAGAAAGAATAGCAGGTGTCACACATCTACACATAAAATCTACAAACTGCTTGTTTTATTCAGACAGAACATCTCATTAATTATTAGACTTTAAAACAAGTAGGATTGTATTTCTCAATCATATTAGATAGAAACAAGTGACAAAGACAAAAAATAAAGCACAGGTTTATACTGTTTAACTGTAGCCTGCTTCTACTCTCTCCACAAAATATCACAGATGTTTTAATTAAAAAAAAACACATTCATAAAAACAAAAATGGCTTTGTCATTGTTCTTCCCTTTAGACCACCAGACTTCACCCTGTGACTCCTTTTCAAAAAAATTAACAAATGATTTCTTAGCAGTAAACTTCAAATTCTCTAAAAACCATCTTCTCAAAGATTTATGCAAGGTGATAGAGTATTAGGTGTAGTACATTATCATTTCAAAACCCCCTCAAACATGACACATGATAGATTATGATGCATTACACAGTTGCATTAGAAAGTCATTTATATTCAACTAATATTAAGTGATAATAATAAACAGTATGCAACACTATTTAAAATACAATCAAAAAAGACACCAGGTGATGGAAATATAACCTTCCTCTTGGTCCTGGTATTCTGTGTTAATTACGTAGTCAATAATGATAATAAAGACTGTAATTTCTGTCTTCTTTCTGTTGACAATACTACTGAAATAAAACAATACTCCTATTCATTCCTGTGTATTCTTAAACAAATACTCTAATTATGTAAAAGCCACCGGTGTGATCATCAGGTTCACTCAAAAAAACAAACAAAAAAAAAACCACACCTGTAGCATTGTTAAAAAATCAAATTTAAATTTACCACTGTGGTATTTTTACAGCATTCAAAAAAGAGACTTTTCATTTATGAATAAACCTTAAAATCAGCACCCTATGAGGAACCAGAGAGTTCTGCTGTGCTGTAATAGAGAACACACCACACTCAAAAACACTGTGAACTCAGGAACTTTTACGCACAGTTGAAGACAACACTAATTTCAGCACATCTAGTCAGGCAATGACAAACGGCATACAACAATGCTACTGAAATTTAGTTTTTCCTTTGAGCTGCGTTTTTTGTGCTAGCTGTGCAATGTCTAGAGAGTGGTAAAAACATGAAAAATGGAGGAGGAAAAATATGTACAAATGAATATTACTACTACAAAAAGAACAAACAAACCGAAACTTAGCATTAATGCCCATATAGTCTAAGAAGAGATTAACGGTATCAAGCAGAGAAGTCACTCGAGTACTCCACTGAGAAAACACTACCAGGATAGTCTGTACTTCACTGGAATACAGGCACTTGTAGTCAAGTAAGCCTTGGAGACCGCTGCAGAATTTCACTGTTCAAAAGTTACTTTCCCAACAATTCTACAATTCTGATCTTTTTTTTTTTTTTTTTTTTTTTTTTTTTTTTTTTTTTTTTTTTTTTTTTTTTTTTTAACAGCTCCTTATATTTATAAGTCAGCAGAATATAAGGGATAGTACATTAAATTTCTCAGGACAGTAGAAAAAAACTCCATAAGGACAATTCAATAACTTTCATTTCTTTTAATGGAGCTAGATCAAAATAAAACTGATGCAAGTAATTTAAAATGGTTTAAAAATGGCAGACATGGCAAAAGCTAGAAGTCTAAAATTATCAATCCAACCAATGAAAAAAAAAATTCAGTTGTTGAGTAAAGTCTTCAGTCATTAAGAGAGGATTCAGCCAAATACAGAGATCAAATATGAAATATTTATATATTATTTTCTCTTGTTCTAAGTTATTAATAAGTAAGAACTTTCAGGCTACAGAAAAAGGCATTATGGGTGTTTCATTGAATGTACTTAGAAGCTAGAATCAAACAAACAAGAGCAGTTTAAAATATTCTTACCATAGTTAGTCCAGGTTGCATTCCTGCACGTATAGCTTCAATCTGAGTATGGGTAAATTGAATAGTATTGCTGTAACAAAGCAAGATAAAAGATCAGAAAACACACAGATTTTGCCAACAGTTTCAGCAATTTTTTTAAAAACAAATTTGCTTTAATTTAATTGGTTACACATTTCTCCAGAACTGCATCCTCTACACAAGACAGTAAATTATATTGGCCAAATGATTACAAAATCAACCACCTAAAACAAAGTCTTTAGTTGCTATTTGCTGAGAGTGTGGTAAAATTATTTAGCTATAATTCTCCTTTTTAATTCTCAAGTAATACAGTGACGTGTTGAAATACCAAGTTAAATGACATTACTAGATTACCTGGATATAGAGAAAACTGAACTACTTTTTTCTCCCTTCAGTAAGGCAATCTGACAGAGGCCTGTCAAAAATTCACTTCCAGGACTCCTATACCACAAGCAAGAAGAGTTCTACTAAGGCCATCTCTACTCTGCATGCTTTAAGTGCATACTTAAGGCACTCACTTGAAGTAGACTTCAGTTTAAACACTTAAGTAATATCAAGAGTTTTGTAAGTAAATACATAGATTTATTTTTAGTTGATCGCAGCAAGTTATTGCTGATACTATCATTTTGCAATTGATAAAGGAAATTACAAAAGTATTGGTAGGATTAGCAACCTGTTATTTCAATTATTACACAATCCAAATGTGATCAGCGCTAGCAAATCTACCACACAAGGAAAATAGGAAGTTTTCCAAAGAACTGGTAAATTCCTCCTTGCCTAACATATTCACAATCTTGCAGATATTACAACGAGGAGTGGATGTTACACTCCCTTATCCCACCTTCAACATGGGAACAGTGAAAACCTTCAAAAGACTCTTAAGTCATATGTTTAATAGAGGTATATGTATGCACAGGCACAAGACAAACAACTTATAAAATATTGTACAGCAGCAGAACTATTGTACTTCTCACTGCTTTTAACACAAATTATTGAAAACAAACGGAAACTTCCACTGGAAGCTTCATTCATGCAAGAAACTCTTCAGATTTTAGTGTCATGACAAAAATAAGTATTTTGCATATTTCTAGAAGAAAAATATTCAGTCAGTACTGTTCCTTCCTATGCTCTCAACAGTTATAAAAGTCATTAGAAAAGTGGAGAAAACAAGGGCTGTTACGTGAAGTGTTACATTTTCAATACTAATATTCAAAAGTCTTGATAATACTAAGAGCCAATATTTCTCATAACACTTTTCAATGTTTTTGTGTTTTTTTGTTGTTTTTTTTTAATAAAGGTGATAAAAACACCACGGAAATACTCCTATATTCAACTCTTTTGGTAATGAAATCACAATTACATTAAAAAAAAAAAAAGTGTGTTTAGTTATGAAAATGAACTGTTAGCACTTTTAACCAAATTCACATACATCTATTACCGTTTTGGTTGATTATATGGATATGGTCCCCTGTTTGGAATGATGTGAGGCTCTACAATCAGTGTTTTTGCTTCTTCAGATTTTTCTTCATTCCCATCCTCTTTTCTTTTCTTTCCTTTACCTCCTGTTATTGGGAAAGTTATCCTGTAACATATAATTCAAATCTAAGCTTCAATACATGCACCAGACTGTCTTACAAGCTCATACAGGAAGATTTTTTTTGTCACTGTTGAGATAAACTATCATAATACAGATTCAGACAAAGTATAGATGAGGACAAGAGAAAGGAATAAAAATAAATTGATTAAGCAGACTAAGAAAGTATATTTGACAAGAAGTACATCAAAAGTGCACTTAACATAGTTTGAAAAGGAGCAGTGCTTTAAGACAAGTGGAAGAATGCTGATGGCAAAGAGTTCAAAAATGAAACTGGAAGGGACAGGAGTCAAGATAGAACAGAAAGCCACTGGCACTGTCTGGTCAGCTGTAATAACCTGATTTTGTTCTGGAACTGATGGACACCTTCTTAATAATGTCCATGTTCTAAAGAGTTTCAACACAAGGACTTTCATCCTCCCACTTCAGCACTATTTTTATAGTAAATGTTATCAAGCATCTATACTTTAATTCAGCAACAAATTAGGAGGAGTAATTCCAATAGCAATCCAATCACCATGATACAACAATGGAGACATTTATAGCATCAATGTTTTAGTCTCTTCATAAGACAAATACAGCAATACCTCTTCATATAGAAAAAAATCGGAAAGTTAACAATAGTTCACCACAGGAAATCACATGTGGTATA
The DNA here is from genome assembly GCA_028571105.1 of Tragopan temminckii. Taxonomy (NCBI): domain Eukaryota; kingdom Metazoa; phylum Chordata; class Aves; order Galliformes; family Phasianidae; genus Tragopan; species Tragopan temminckii. The sequence continues at coordinate 25,307,184 of JAOWBP010002559.1, read as the reverse complement.
TATATGCAATTCCTTCAAACTACTGTCATATAAGTGACATACTGTTATTGCCTTCTCCACATATACTCTACATGCAATGTTTGAAAAAAACTGATAAAGCTACGTACACTGAGAAATTCAGTTGCACAAGTATAAAGAAGCCAACAGTGAGGGACATCACTTTCAAAACTAAAAATTAATCACTAATGTTATGGGCTGGACAACGACACCACTGAAACAAAATATGTAAATCTCATTTAGTGGTCAGAAAGGTAGGCAGCTCCTTCCAGAAATAATTTCTAAAATAAAGCAAGCATAACAGTATATCAAACCCAATTATTTGTTTTTACTGAATGGTATTTCCACAAGCTCAAACTTTTATGGATGATGAAATTGCTGTACTTACTTTGCTTTAATGTGACCTAAAAACTATTTAACTTAAAAATTACTAGGCTGAACTTGAAGAGACCAGATACCAATGGAGGAGTGAATACTACATTCCTTTATTCTATTTTACACTGTTCCTTTCTCCATAAATTCAATAGGGTGATTTACAAGCAATGCTGTACTATAGTTATATATACTGTGATATATATATATATACTGCTATATAACTAAGTCTTGATGTTAACATATGAATATATTTTCCTCAACTCCATCTGATAATGCACTGCAGCAAGAATAACAGACCATGAGTATTTGAAATCTTAAGATCACCTGAAGGGAGGTACTTGTAGTTCGGGATTGTCAACAGTCACTTTAATATTGTACCCAGGAAAACTAGCTTTTAAGTGATCAATGGACAGGAAGGTATCATTAAAATCTAGAGATGCAATCTGATTTGGCATTTTTGAATAGTGTGCACTACTTGGGTCTCCATATCCAAGAATGATGTCATGTAGCCAGTCAGGAACAACACAATCTGTGTTCATCAAATTTCTAATAGTTTCCAGAACAGCCTGAAAATTGGAAAAAAAGCAGGGAAAAAGAAGATTGGAGAGTGACTTTTTAACTAAATATGACACACCAAAGACTAATCAAGTTATTCTAAGATACTAGTATCTATCAGTCATCAACTTACGGGTATTTGGTTAGTTACAGTCTATATCTGTACATTGCATATATTAAAAAAAAAATGAAAATACAAACACCAGTGTCAAACTACAAAATTCCTAAACTGTTCTCTTAGTAAAGAGCTAGCAAAGAGTACCATAATTACCAGTAAAGTTTTCATTCTAGAACACTCAGAGAAGGAGAACAACAAAAGCATAATCTAAATATCTTTAAAGAAAATAAATAGTGTCTGATATGATCCTGCAGTCCTAATTTTACAATAAGTTACCAGTTCACGTCAATAGCTACAAATATTTGTGCTCTGTATTCTTCTCCAGGACTCTCAGACCATCCTGTTTGTATTAGAAGTTCTGCATGTCTATAGAATAGGAACATAAGCAGGGCTTATATTCCACATACTCCCCTGCCTCTAAACGCTGAATATAACTACACTGTAGGCCACCTGGTGAAAGACTAAAATTATAAACTAATGTTTCATTTTCTTATTATTACTCAATTTGAGTTAGGTTCTAATTTTCAGTTATTCTAACACTTAGCTGTAAGGAGGAAATTATCACTTGCTGAACTGATCTAACTCCATTTCAAAAGCCCACCCACATGCAACTAAAATGAATAAGTTTCAGTAATCCTTAGGATAACAGTTCACCTGTATGGCTTAAGTACTGATGAGTGGTACCTTACCTTGAAATTGTTTTCTTTTGGTTTTCTTCTCATTATTATATTAAAAGTCTCATATACATCTTCCGCTCCATTTTGGATTGTATTGGTCATGTCTTGTTGATACTGGTTTGGGTCCAGAAACACTCTATATGCTCTGCAATCACCTTTAAGTCTTGGTTTGGGTTCAGGTCCTGCCCATAATGAAACAGTAAAATAAGAACTTAATATAGCACAAAAGCAGATTAGTACTCAAATAAGTCATCCATTATCTTTCTTGAAGCAGATTTCAGACACAATAACATAATGAAAGTACTTTATAGATGGTATCGTTTCATGTTTTTCATTGCATTTCTACAAGAGTTTCAGAATATATCCTAAATCCTAAAACTAAAGTGTGCTAAATGCCATTTCTTTATATCAACTTGTTTAAGAGGTAAACAAATAACCTCTCAAAGACTGCTCATCAACTTAATTTGTCTGTTTTTTCAATTAAATAATAACTCATTGAGTACCACTCAAAAGAGAAGCAAGTGAATGACTAAGCTGTTAACAAAAGCCAATCAATCAAAACAAAACAAAAACAAAAACCATATTTCAAAGAAGATTGGTGTATCATACCCTCTTCAATAACACGTCCCTTCTCATCCAACATGCCCTGGATTTCACAGCCTCTAACATACACCAGGCCAGTCTGCTCAACAAAAGGTCGTCTTCGGTCAAACTTAGTGCCATAAGGTTGTGTGGGACGTACCGTAACCAAAAAACAGACATCATGTTTCCGCAGACCTGGTTCCAAAAAGGAACATTCAGTGAACTGATAAAATGCCATTTTCAACTCCCATTCTTTAAAAATATACACAATAAAATATCTGACTTTTTAATTTAAAAAACATGCTTACTTAGATCATAATGTATTCAATTTCAAAATATACCTTTAACTCTGAAGATACAAAACAAATTACACACTAAAATCTGCTACGATCTCATGTACAAAGAGAAGAAACAATTTTTTTTCATAGCAACAACATTCTGCATACCTAAACTACTGCACTTCCAACAATCTTACTTAAGTTACACAACCTAGATATATTTAATTGTATTTGAAAGGTAAATTAATCTATTCTCATGGACTACTTTCCAATTGAAATTTAAGTGTAGTGCCTTGAACTAGACACAAAATTCCAAACAAAGTCAGTTATTTAGTAGGGTAGAAGGCCACTTAATCATGTTATTTGCTACATTCCAGTTTATAAATCCCAGTATGACCTGATAAAGTGTTTTTCCCTCAGTAGTAGCATATTGAACTCAAACTCTTTTCCTCATGCACAGCTACTGCCTAATAAATTATTTTCAAAACATGCACTTGGGCAGTGAATTTTCTTGCTTAAGTTTAGTATCTTCTATTCACCTCTCTTAAATTACGCTCTACTTTTAAAAGGCCAGTTCTCCAAATTCATTGTCATTTTGAACATCAGTCCTTTCTTCCAGTATATCTACCCAATTCACACATTTTCATTGGAAAAATGAAACTACACTAGAGGCAAACACTAGCTTTTTGGAATATGCAGACATAAAAGTCCTTGGTGCTAATCCTATTAGCTAGATTAATAATGGAATAGAAAAATGTATCTGAGTCATTTAACCATACACCTAATCTTAAAGTAATTAAAAGTATATAAAATTATTTTGAAGCAAAAGCAGGCTAAGAAATTACATTACAATTTTACTGACAAATATGGACCTAAGAGAGAAAGAAATGAATGGTAAAGGAGTGTTAACTATTTACTATAAGCCTTATCAAAGCATATGAGAAGATTGTGTTTTCAAAATAATTATAAATTAGTAAGTATAATTTCTAGCATTCTTACAACGGAAAATACAAAGACATTAAGTATAAAAATGGTAGGTTACTATCAGAGAACACTGTTTACACTGAAGGCTTCCATGAAAAAACAGACCAAATAGAAGAAAGGGATGCCATCCAATGGGACCTGGACAAACTTGGAAAGTGAGCCCACAAGAACCAAATGAGATATCAAGGCCAAGTTAAAGATGTTGCACTTGGGTTCATTGCAATCTCACATATGCAAACATGCTGGGAGAGCAGCCTTGCAGAGAGGGATGAAAAGTGATGGATGAAAAGCTTGGTGTGAGCTAACAATGCGCAAATATAAGCCCAAAAGACCAACAGTATCCCAGGTCGCATCAAAAAAAGGGTGGCCAGCAGGTGAGGGAGCTGATTATCTCCCCTCTATTCAGCCCTCGTGAGGCCCCATCTGGAGTAGTGTTCTGGGTTGCCTAGAAAAACAGAGACATGGAGCTGTTGGAGCAGGTCCAGATGAGGGTCACAAAGATGATCAGAGGAGTGGAGCTGCTCTCCAGATGAAGGAAGGTTGAGGGAGCTAGGCTTATTCAGCTTAGACAAGAGAAAGCTCCAGGAAGATCTCATCGTGGCACTCTAGTACTTAAACAGGAGAGATACTGACTTTTTACACAGTTTGATAGTGTTAGAACAAGGCAGAATGGTTTTAAACTAACAGAGGGGAGATTTAGGTTAGAAGTTAGGAGGAAATTCTTTACTCAGAGGGTGGTGTGGCACAGGAGCAGGTTACCCAGCAAAGCGGGGAGAACCAATCACTGGAGGCATTTGTGGCCAGGTTGGATGGGGTCCTGGGCAGTCTTATCTAGTGGGTGGCAACTCCACACACAGCACAGAGATTGGAACTGGATCACCTTTAAAGTTCCTTTCACACCAAGGCATTTATGATTCAGATAATATATCAAAAGATAGGAAAACGTTGAGAATTAAACTGCAGAATAGCTATTTTAAAACACTGCAAGTTCTGGGGACTTGCCCCAAGTTCCATACAAATTCTTTAAATGCTCTGCAAGCGTATATAAGAAGCTGGATGCCTGATTACATTAAGGCTGAAGATCACTTTGTTGCCATTAAAACTGATTACTCTGATAAAAACTTCTGGAAATTTTTAAAACCTGTCATTAACTCCCTTCAGGATAGTGAAGTCTGCTTCCATCCTCCATGTGACAACAATAATCCTAACATTACTAGTAAGAAAATATTTTGTATCTGTTTATTACATGCTTCAACTTTAGCATTTGTGCTATGTGACCTGTAATCACATTGTGTAGCTGCAGCACATTTCACTAATGTTTCCCTACAAAAGAAGAGGAAGTGACATTTACTGATAATCCAAGTACAAGTACATGCTACTATGCCACTTGCCAACACAGTCAAGTAAAGTTCAACTCCTCAAGCAAAAAAGTGTCGCTTGAAGATACTTTGAAAAAACGTTATTTGGTATAGTCAGCACTTCCAAAATAAATTCAAATACACTTAATACTACTAACATGCACACACTTGAATTAAATCAAAATCTGTACCCTTCATCTTTCACAGAATGCTTGAGGTTGGAAGGGGCCTCTGCAAGTTATCTGGTCCAACTATCCTGCTCAAGCAGGGCCACCCAGAGCAAGTTGCCCAGGACCATATCCAGGTGGTTTTTGAAGAGGTGGTTTTTTATAGAGGAGACTTCACAAGCGATCTAGGCAATCCGTGACAGTGCTCTGCGATCTGTACAGTAAATAAGTGCTTACTGTGTTTTTATTAGAGAGATTTCACATTCTCTGCCACTTTTGCAATAAGACATGGTTAGCACGCATGTTAATTTCAAATGCTAAATTATCTTTCCATTTTGCCTCTAAGGTGTAGAATTTCACAGTTACCAACTGAATAACGTCACAGTGAAATGGTAAATATTCTGCCCCCAGTGTAAGTGTAAATACTTCAATAATCTTAATTTTGCATTCAGAAAAGGCTAAATTTCTTAGAATTGGAACTTGAATAACATACTTCTGAAGCATATTAACATAGACAACTCTTCCTCAGACACAAAATCTTTCTTACAGATAAAATCAAAGCAAAGGACAGTTTGATGAGCAGTTACTTTGAGCACCTTATTTTACAGAATATGACAAGTACCTTCCCATTCATCTTTGATGCTATCTCTAACATTCAAATTAATTGTGACATCCGCTCGTACTCGCATGGGCCAGTTTTCACCAATATTGGGCTTTGCAACCTCCACCACTGTGAAAGACACAATGGGCTGTGCCATCCTAGCCCATCCACCAAAGACCACACCTCCATATTCTGACAGCCTAAAAAACAAACCAAACAAACAAACTATAAGAAATCAGTTTTGTTAGTTGTTATCCAATAACAGAATTGGTTTTTGAAGTGTGAAAAAATTCACCTTAAAGTCAACTCAAAGAAAAGGGTCTTAATTTTACATACTACTGAATCGGACTCATGTAATCCTGTACTTTTTTTAAACTGTATAACATGAACTGATTTATTTTTTTTTTTAATATATTTTAAGACACAAGGGCAACATATGCCAGTGTTATTAATAAAACTGAAGACAGAGAGAGAAAAAAGGTATCAAAAAGCAAATACTGAGTATAAGAGATGCCACACCAAATGATCCCCTTGAAATCTAAACAGGATCAAAATATGACAGATTCAAGAACAGGCCATAAAACACCTTATATAATGGAAGAATTAGAGGTAGTGTTTCTGTATTTCATAAAGTCAGACAGTGTTCAGTACTTCTAGAAAACCACCACATAATTGATAATACCGCAAACATTGTTTGTTAACATCCAACATCTAGCATTACATCTTTCAAGTTAAGACTATAGGTATACATACCAACTCATTCTTGCAACATCATCCCACAGAACAGAAACACCTTGTGTAAGAGGTTAGTACAAAACATAGCATCTTATAATAATTTAAAATACACTACTAGGCATTTAGTACGTATACAACATCAGTAATTCATTCTCAAATGCACTTTGTTTACAGTTGAAGCTGAATTGACTGGTTCAGGTCATTCAACAAATATTACCATGGTTTCATTCTACTGACGCTATCTTCAATGTCCTGTCTGATCTCATAAGTCGACTCTAAGCGAAAGAGATTGAAGTTCCTCAGCAAGTAATCGTGAAGAGTCAGAAACTGTAGATTCAGTTTGGGAAGTGCAAGACAGCCTAAGGAAGGGCAGGAAAAGTGTTATTTGATGAATCAAAAAAAGAAAATGAATATTTTGGTTCTACATAATTACAAATACAAAAACACATTATTCTGTAACTACTGGAGTTCTTATTATAGGAGATCCCAAGGATTTCTTTACTAACAAATGCGCATTTCCATCCTTTCCTCCCACAAATTTTCAAGTTCTCTCTAGATGAACCTGCACAAGATTAAAACAATTTTCATCCTTCTGACAGAAGAATTTAACTGTCTTAAAGAACACAGAAAAGAAATATGATGCTGGAGAATACACCAAGTTTAAAAAGGGAAAGCGGAAGCTGAAATTGAGAGAACAAGAAATATTTGTAATCATGTCACAGTAATAGAAATGCTTCTCAAGAGTGCTACCAACACAACATTTTGCATTACATTTTACATTAATAAAAATTCTATAAAGGATTATTTAAAATTTACAGAACATGACAGAAACAGATGTAACGAGATGTTCCACTCCACTTCCTCCTCCAAAAGCAATAACATATAGTGATTAGTGTATGTTTATATACTTTTTTTTAATATACTTATATTTATTTTTTATATTGTATGTGTGTGTGTGTGTGTGTGTGTGTATGTAAGATCTGTGATTAGTATATACACGCACAGCATGTATATCCAGGTGACTCCTGACTGGTACATCAACTGCTGAGAATGGCATATCTGTTACAGACTATAAGTAAAGAAGTGGCTTTGCCTAAACACAAACCTTTAGATTTTTATTTAAGTACTCTATTCGCTAAAAGATGCGTTATGATTGCATGAACTCTGAAGACAGAATAAGCAGAGGCTCCCTTTTGGGCACTTACTGTTCGTTTCAGCCTTTAATAAATTGCTAGTCATACCTTCTCCAGAATAATATTCAGTTGGGACAATATTTTCATCCCAAATAATCTTCTCTGTGGGATAAAGAGGCATCTGATTGAGTTGCTGAATTTGAGATATTCGTCTCTCATGACGGGAAACCTAAAGGATGAATTTGAAATTTCTGTAAACCAAAACATAAAGCTATCTTTAAAACATATGCATTAATCCAGAAGAATGCTGGTAGTCACTTGCCATGTCCTCTGTTTTAATAACCTCTTTTTTCCTCCAATCAAACACAACTAAATCCACATAATGATACTGAAAGATAAGTAAGCATATATTCCAACTGTCAGTCATTCAAAGAATCGTCTGGTTTCTCAACTGATGAAATATGTTTGCTTGTTTGTTTTTGTTTGATTTGTTTTGTTTTCCACTGCAAACATTTTCAATCGCTGACTGAAACACTAGTCATCCAGTAATAGCTATCTTAATTTCCCCTTTCGGAGAAAAAAATCCACCCAATACTATTATAGAGTAAACTGGACAAATATCTGTTTATGATACCAATAAGCATCATATTACTACCACCTAAATCTTATAAAATCATGCAAACAATTTTTGAAGAAGTAATCACAAAAAAATTTATGAAAGATATAAAAAGATTAGATGACTAAAGTAAGCGTTATACATTGGATAGTAAAAAAAAAAAAAAAAAAAAAAAAAAAATACCATCTTGTGCAATAACTGGAATTACAAATAGGCTTGTGGAACCAGACACTGAACAGACAGGTTTAGCAGATTTTTTTTTTTTTTAAAGAAAAAAACAACAACAAACAAAACAGGTAATTAAATAAACAACAATTTTCCCCCAAGAGCTCAAAACTGTTGCTGAGACTCTGCTTATTGACTCTCTTAATTATGCCAAATATACATGTAATAGTTTCTTAGGAAACATTTTCAACATTTCAAGATTTTCAAATACTTAATTTGTATCTTTTTGAGCTCCATCTTATTCCCCAAATTATTGTTATAATGCTGCTGTGGTTCTCAGGTGGTTTACCAAGGTCCTAAACAGCTATTTTAGGACAGTGTAGGTAAATTACATGAATGATGGTTTTACCAGCAGCTCTAGCAGAAACTCCTTCTCGTAGCTGGTATCATTCCCTTCTGGAAGGGAAGGCAGCAAGCAG
>JAOWBP010002559.1:25271594-25298207 GCA_028571105.1 Tragopan temminckii | reverse complement strand
CAGATTTTTAATATGAACATTCTACATGTTTACAAAGATTTGTCAGACAGTCCAAACTGTAAACTCATCCTAAAGATGACCAAAAAGCTGCTCCACCAACAGATAGCATCCGATCTTCAGAAAGAAAATTAGTAATAACAGTAGCTGTAAGGCTAGATCAAGCATGGTTTTATAGCTGTTTTGTTTTGTTTTCAGTCTTTTACATAGCACTGCATTTTTGCAGCTAGTTCAGTAAGTGCAGATCCAATACCTTAATGGCTTTCTTGGTGGTTTGATAAAATGCTTGCCTAAGCAATGTACCTTTCTCTAATGGTGTCTGGGTCTGTTCCACCTGGCACCAAGTTTCACTTCTGTCACAGCCTCACACATAAGCTGAGTCACTTGACTGAGTCCTGCCAAAGTTAGGCATGCTCATTCTTGGCAGGTCCTTATTTCTGATTTCGTATATGGATTTCCTTTTTGCCTGTACTCCTCTCACTGCCATTTTGATCTTTCTCCAGCCCAAATGGTTCAGTTCTGCCAAATTGAGCACCACACAAATGCCACTGACAGCAAACATGAACACCAAGAACACAGTCTTCTCAGTGGGTCTAGAGACATAGCACTCTACTTCTTTAATGCAAGGGTATCTGTCACATTCGTACATGGAAGGGACATTGAATCCATACAGAAAATACTGCCCCACTAAGAATCCAATCTCTAGGGCATTTCGAAAGACCACTTGGATGATATAAAATCGAGAAATGCCTTCTTGCCTCCTCATCTTTGATTTTGTAGTTCTGATTGCAGGATTGGGGATCTCCTTCACTTCTAAGCAGTCTGGTTCTGCCTCTTTGGTTGAATTCTCAGTGTTCTGCAGCACCCCATTGACAATTGTGTTCTTGATTTTCTTACTATCCTCACGCTTCATTGAATCCTGGTCTCTCTCCAAGGTGAGGAAGACAGTGGAGTACCTCCGTTCCCTCTGCTTAGCAGACTGGTGAACAGAGTATGTTATGAAGCACAGGCTGGGAGTGCACACCATGATGATCTGGAACACCCAGTACCTTATGTGAGAAATAGGAAAAGCCTGGTCGTAACAAGCCTGATTGCAGCCTGGCTGCAGCGTATTACAGACAAACATAGTTTGCTCGTCATCGTACACCGTCTCCCCTACAATGGCCACAATGAGGATCCTGAAGATCACCACCACGGTCAGCAGGATCCTAGAACAGAGAAGCCCGTCAGTGCGCGCGGCGGGAGCTGTCCAGTGCTGATCGGCCCGGGGCGCCGCAGCCGGCGCGGTATCGCCTCGGCGCGGCGGGGAGCGGCCATGCGTCGCCGCCAACCCCAGCCACGGTGGGAGCTGCCCCGGCCCCTCTGGGAGAAACCGCAGCGACCGCGCGGGCCGCAGCCGCCGAAAGCGCAGAGAGGCGCGGAGGGGCTCTGCCTGCGGGACCGCTGTAGCGGCGGAATTCCCTCAATGTCTGCCCGCCGCCCCCCTACTCCTCGGGGTCGGGCAGAGCGCCGTGTCTCCGCGGCTCCGCGTCCTGTGCCGTGGCTCCGTGCCCGTTCCGCCCGTACACGGGCTCTCTCCAGGCGCGCACGGCAGGAGCCCCGCGCAGGCTGCTCGCACCGCCAGGACTCTGTAGAGCAGCAGGGCACCCCCGCGCCCCCCGCAGCGCCCCGTCGCCCTTACCTCCCTATCATAGTAGAGTGCTGCTGAACGGCAGCTTCCAGTAGCCTCTCTAGAATAGTCCATTCCCCCATCGCTGTTCATCCGGAGACAAAGACTTTGGCAAGCGGAGGATATCTTCACTTCTTCCTACCCCTTTTTTTCCTTCCCCCTTTTTTTTTTTTTTTTTTTTTCTTTTTGGCTTTGTTGTTGTGTTGCAAGGGATGGAGAAAGAAAAAAATTAAAAATAAAACGAGAGAAATCCCCCTCTACCGCCTGCAGTCTGGTAGTAGGAAGGCAGCTGGACGCAGCAGCCCTTCCGAGGACTCTCGGCTCGGCTCTGCCCGGTTCGGCCCGGCCCGATTCTACTCGGGGCCCCGCGGCGGCCGAGCCCGGCCCGGCCCGCTCGGCTCGTGCCGCGGAGCGGCGGACCCGCGGCGGGAAGAGAGGAAGGTTGGCTTTTAATGTCTTGCTGCCTCTAATCTGCCTTTAAGTAGTCTCCGCTTGCGTCACTGACAGGTTGGTGGAGAGCAGCCAAAAGCAGCGCTCGGATTTTCTCATTTTTTATTATTCCCGTGAATATAAATAAATAAATGCGATAAAACAAATGAAGTAAATAAATGAGGAGGAGGGAGGCGGAGGAAGACCTGGCCCAGCCGCCACGAGCCTCCTCTCGCCAACGAGCAGCTCCTCGCCCAACTAGAGCCCGCCCTGATCGCGGCGAGGCCACTCCGGCCACCTCCCCGCCGCTGGGATCGGGCCCCAGGGGAGCGTCCCCCTGGGAACCGGCGCTAGCCCGCGGCCGCTACTCCGGGATGCTGTGCCCCCGTGCCTGGCTGCAGTCTCGGGGGCTGTGGGGCTCTGCAAGCTCCCCGGGCTTGAGAGAACAGCAGTGTCATGCAGCAGTAATCTCGTCTAGAACAACTGCTTACCTTTGGGGGATACTGGTCTTAAAACTGTACTGTTACTCTCCTCTGATCACGGATAGAATGCAAGAATCGCTAAGGAGAAGTGAACATATATAGCCATTTCAGATAATTCTGAGACTGAGATTGGATTTAAGTTAGAAAAGACACCAAACCTTCACTCAAAGCATCACCAAACAGCACAAGAATAAAGACATCATTATAAAACATCTATATATTCCCCCAAATTATTAAAATATGTTTAAAATATTTTTTTATTTTATAGCTACCTTAGAGACTGTATCTGAGACACTCCCAAACAATTTCAGATAAACCATTGACACCAGCTGGGATTGACTCTTTCCTGGTGGTGAAGCTTAAAGTGTGTTCTCTACATTTCCATAAACTATAGCTTTTTACCTGCTCAGCTGATCTTATTAAAATTCAGATCAGTCTGATCATAGTGTTCCTGCTGCCAAACTCAGTAAAATCAGTCTTCTTCCAAAGCAGAACTGTTTAGGCCACTGTAAACAGTGTGGTCCTTTTTTTACTTCGCAGCTCTCTCGTGAAACAATATTGTGTTGTGCTAATGATGTGAAGTGTTCTCTAAATAAATAGGACCAAGCTTCATCAATGTATAGGACATTGGCGTGTTTTAGACACCTCAAAATTTGTCTTTTCATTTGTTGCGTGCAGATGGTCTCTGATTCACGTTACTGGGGTCTGTTGTCTGATTGGATCCCTAAAACTTTTAAATGGGAAAGTGTCAAATTTGAGAAGATCAGTGAATACTTCTATTTGCACAGAAAATTGTAGATTTTTCATCTTATCCAATCAAGAGTCTGTTAAGAAGTAATCTGGACTGTTTCTTTCCTACACCATTGCTTTTCCTTAAATCCTGACTACATCCTTCTTTATACCTGAATCTCACACCTCCTGCAATGTGTGTGTGTGTTTGTAAACCTGCTGTTGCAGCAACACCATAAAGAAAAAAAAAATAATAGATGTTGTTCCTTTGATTTTAAGAGGACTCCAGTATCTATCTACCAGCCATGATGTTTTTCATATGGGCCCCAAAGTGTCTCTGTGAAGAGGGATCTGAAAATAACAGAGATCAAAACAGGAAAGGAAGCAGTAATGCATGTGCAGAAGGAGAGAGGGCAGGGAGTATGCTAATAAGCTAATGATGATAATCCTATTTGGAGAACCAAACAGAGAGAAAGACCTTGACAGAAATTACTGAAGAGCACAGAGGAGATTTTGGTCCACAGTCAAGTATAAGTATTCCTACAAAGGGAAGTTGTTAAATAGCCTCAGGATAGAAAACATACATATCTGAATTTTGATGACCAGCAAACAAAAAGGAATCAAATTCTGATCAAACTAAACACTGAGGTTTTGATGAACAGTTAACTAATATTTGCTGTATGTGATGAGAAACGTAAAGGGGAAGTAACATAAATGAATGTTACAGACATGTAAACACTGATATGAAATATTTTTTTATTTATATGTGTTTTAAAGTTTCGGGTCTACTCTTGCAGGAGTTGTATTTCATTCTGAAACAGCTGACCTCTCCTTTGCCTCATATGTCACACCACCACCTTATTCAGAAACAGGACATTTGTCATTACATTTGACAAGTTTGTGGACTTCAGATCTCTGTAAACGTGGGCAAAAAGATAATAATTTCAATCTGAGTGTCACTTTCTTGATGCTAACACACATTTTAAGTGACTGGAAAGTAATTATTTGCATTCCCATTATTCACCAGATGTGTAAGAGCGACCTGTAGAATTGTCTGACAAATACCTAAATTACAAAGTGTCTAAAGTTTGAACAGTAGATTTAAGAAGATCTTCAGCTTCTTGGGGTTTTTATTAGATTTTCCACCATTTCCCTGAATACTTCAGCCCATGACAAAGCCATGATTTGCAGAGAAGTAGGCTGCTAAGAATGCTACGGAAGTATCTGCATCATGTGTGGTATTCACATTATAAAATCATGCATATATTTCATTCACAAGCACTCAGGATTATCAGTGTTTTAAGTCTTAAAAAGCTCATGGCTTACAAAGAACCATTTTCTACTGAAGTAACAGGACTAGGCCTGTCCAGTTCTACATATTTGTCGGCTGTACAAAAAGGGAAAAGTTGGCTTCACACTCCCAAGAGCAGGCTTTGGAGTTGAGAATGTATTTGTATTTGGTTTGCTCTGCATTTGAAGAGAATTACTATTAATCTGCAGATTAAATTCAGCGTATATGCATTCATAACGAACTCTCACAAACCTCACACCAGCAAAAAGAACTCCCCACACCAAAGTCAAGACAGCAACTGAGTTCAAATAACCTTTCTAAAATGAAATCAGAACTCCAGCTCCCATATGTATTCAGAGATGGCCCTGCCTCAATATTAATTCATGTTAACATAATACAGATGGAGCTGATCTTGGATTAGATTTGGAGAATGAGACTGTGTGTCCTCAGTTCAGATGCCAAACCGAGGTTAATCTGTCTCTAAGAAGCGATAGGACAGATTCTCTCTAAGAAATCCAGCCCTTTTGCCCTGATTTGGTTTTGCAAAAGGCCGGGAAGCCAACAAATTTCTCAGGCTATGCATTCCTCAAATACAGGGCTGAGAACACAGGGCCTGCACCGACACATTTGGCTCTGGTATCAGACTCCCTGCAGCCCCAGTACCGATGCTGTGACTTGGGCAGGGCGAAGTAGCCAGCTGGTTGCTGCCTATCTGCTTTCAGATTGTGTACAGAATCACTGTGTTCCCACCTTGTGGTTCTCTATGTTGAGATTAATTCATGTGAAAACAAGGTCCAGATCCTACAGAAGCATCCCCCAAATGCTACATCCTCTTAATAATATAGATATTTTTTTTCCATATATTTTATCTCAGAACAAATCTCCGTTTTTTTGGTACTATCCCAAGGACCTTCCTTGGTGATCTTTGTTTTGCACTTGTACATGGTGGATCTGAAATTACAGCAAATATAAGTGCCAGGGTTAGATTCAAAACTTGAATGACACTACTGCATTTCATGATTGTATTATAAAACCATTTCTATGAAGTGTAGAAAACTGAGAGCAAAGAAAATTGCAAGCTATCACTTAAGAATAATAGGCTATAATAATAGGCTATAATAATAATAGGCTTTTCTTCCAGAAGTTTTTGTGGAATGTATTGCCCCACATCAGCTTTGTGATTGCATTTTCCATGTAGTGTCACAAAAGTGAGATATTCCAGCATTACTTTTATAAAACTGGAATACTTTCATTCAAAGACCAATGTGATGAATGCTTTCTTTCTGATAGCATCTGGTGTAATCCACAAAATCTAAGTAGTTAGCTACTAAACTGAAAACGCCTATCTAAGACCTCTCGCAGCCATCTGCTACACTCTGCTTTCATTTGATGCCATGTGTGTATTAATGAAATGATTGCATCAGATTATATCTTTTATTCATAAAATCATCTAGGTCATCTTCTTCCACCTGCACTTCCTCATTAAAATGAACAGTTGTGTGTTCATTCTCCTCTTGCTGTGTGAGTGCAACCCTGGCACAACTGCTTCATGCATTTTAATCAGAAATCCTCTATGCTTTTTCTTCTATGAAATTTCTACAAAAGGCAATTTCTTTGTTTCACACCACAGAGAGTGCATTTGAAGAAAAAAGATTTCTGAAAAGGTGCAAGACATGGATGCGCTGCCGGAGGTCATCTGCTTTCAAGACAAAGCAACAACAGACCACAACACCGTCACTTTGATTCTGAGAACCATGTAGCAGGTTCTTGTCCTGTAGACAATAGTGTTTGTATCAAAACTACCAACATTAAGGCAAGTGCTTATGTTCCTTGATGTGAGAATGGAAGCACATCTGCTAGGGAACAGCAAGGCACAAAAGTCAGGGCTTCATGCAACACATAAACAGACAAAATAGATACCCTAACAATGAAATCAAGACTGTTATCAGTCTCAGGTCCATGCCTACTGCTTACTACTGAAGAATGCTATGACTGGAAAGTTCTTTAGCAAATCAATGCATGTTATTAGGGAAGATGGAATAAATATTAGGGCTTATATGTCACACTGAATTGCTACAATTAGTCTTGCCCGGTCGGAGCTGATACAAGAAGTATCCATGAGGCAGGCCAGCACTAAGTAAAAACTTCGTAATGTTATGAACTAAAAGAATTTAAAATATCTAAGTGTAACTGCTTTATCTAGAGAATGTTTTATATCTCACTTTTCTAATTGCAGTTCCATTCTTTCAAAGGCACATATTCAGAAAGATATGCAGCCCTGTACAAATGTTTGGCAGTTTATAGTAAAATAAGAGCCAATCAAATGGCCACCATACTAGAACCAATACAAAATGTTGGCAAGATTCTTTTTGTCAAACCTGATTTTCCTCCTTTCCTTACAAATAAAAAAGAGCTATACATAATAACCAGAAAAAAATTAATCATATACAATGACAATAATAAATTCAAAAACATTTATTTTCAATTCATATAATAATATCTCAGTCCCTAAGTAGTCAATTTTTGTGTTACTAATGCCAATTCTGACTTTTGTGTGGTCAAAATTCAAAAATTATAAGATCTTATACCAGGACATTTTAATATTACTAATGGTCAAATGCTAATGATGAGAAAGTGAGTGCTGCAAAAAAAGCAAAAATAGCAAAAAGAAAGATTCAGTAATAAGAACCAAGTTCTGTATACTGGAACTGCAAGCAGCCTTTGCTTCTTCTATTTTGTGGAAAAAGAATAATCATTTATGAGAAGTCATGCTTCAGTATTTCAATATGAATGCATTACACCAAGCATTCTTTTCCGACCTACTGCTTTGCCTTCCCTACATTTGTCTTTCTCCAAATGCTGCATCCTTATATATCCAGATGCTCTCCATTCAGTTACATCATTTGCAGCAGAGTTGCTTTCATTTATTTGGGTAGTCATACCACCACATGTCTTCAGCTTTCCTGATACCCATCACTCTTCTCTCCCTCCACATCTCACCAGTCTTGAAAGGGAATTCACATTACATTAAAACATCCCAATGGAGGCTATGCTGAAGTAATCCCTTGAAATAACTAGGGCAGGCAAATGATTGACTCAAAAGTGAACTATGACAACAGGAGTGAAAAACTCAGTAACAGTGGAAGCTCGTAAGAATTTTTAAAATCCTTTTGTCATTCAAAGGTTTTGCAGTTACCATAAAAATGGGTGAAATACATTTGATATGCAATTCATTACAGTTATACAAAATATAAATGCTATGCAATTCATTAGATATATAAAGTACAAATGCATATATAGTTGTACACGTGCAAACACATGTCAACGAGTGTTTTATAATTAGAGTTCATTTGACACAAAAAAAATATGACATAATATTAAGTAAAGCATTCCATAAGAATTCCTGTTCTCTAGGAATCCTCTTCTGTGAGATTGTTAGGACAATTTAAAGGGCCTATGTGGGGAGGATGCATTCAAATTCCATGTGATTTTAGTCTTTCTCTGAAGTCCCAAGTTGAAAGTTATTGAATTATCCTTTCAGTTACTTCAGTTCACGTGGATCAAGAATATAAAGTTTAACAAAATAATCTGATATACTTTCAATAGTACATGTAATAAAAAAAAAAAAATCAAGTGAATTTAAATTTTATAATTTTATGGCAGTGTGATGCATAAGTATTCAACAGTGACATGTCTTTAGTCTAGAAGCTTCAGTCTCATTTACAGATCTACAAACTGAAAAATACAAATTCATAGACCCAGGATGTTTTCCTAGAACTACTTCAAGCCATGCACATCTGGAGTTTCACAGGTGGGAATGAAATTGGCCTTTTTATCACCTCCACAACTGCCTTTAACACACTGCATCTTTTCAGTGCTGGGCAGAGTGTTACATTTTCAAAACACTATTTGTTAACCTCTCCTAAACAAAAAAAATTCCAGGATATTCCTTAAATTTTTGTAATGTTTCTGTTTCAAAATGAAGGAAAATCAATTTTGGAGTGTCAAAATGTTCTATGAATATAAATTCCTGAGTTTTAAAAAGATGTGATTAAGTACCTAATTTCTTCTACCCCACAAAATCAAAGTGGTTATATAGAGGTTTTTCCATACTTTTAATGCTGTGAAATATTCAATTGGCTACTATATTTTTCAGAATTTATCAAAACTCATTTGCTTTTGACTATTTTTGAAGGAAATAATTCATGGGGGGAAAAAAAGAGAAAAAAATAAATTCAGTAATTTATAAAACATTGTAAAACTGTTCATGCTTTATTTCTGTGCTTCTAAAAAAAAAAATCTTCATTCTGCATAATGTCACTATGGTACTGGAAGCTACAGTTTGTTTTTCTAGACAGTGGAGAAGTCTGTGTAATGTCTCACATAGGTAACAGTTGCTCTAGGGCTGCACTGAATTGAACACATCCTATGCAAATCTGACCTCATTTGTAACCAGATATTTACTTTTCATTCAAGATTTAGAACTTCTGCTTTGCAGCTCTTTACATTCTCTTTCACACTTCCCTGCAAGAAATCAGGGCCTGTTTTCCTGTGACGAACATATCCAAAGTAGCAATGATTTTTAGAAAAGAAAGAAAAAAAAATTATTTTGTACCTTGCCCCATGATTTCCTTAGTTGAAAGATGTATCTGCCCACCTGAGCAGAAAGCTGAGCATGTCAAGAAGTACCTCCCTTTTCCCTACCTTCTCCATGAAATCCCCAGAAGGCCAGGGGCTGGTGAGGGCAGGTGGCCCATGCACAGCAGTGCCAGCAGCTGTTGGAGAAACCCCTGGGGGACCGTTCTACAGCCAGTGGGGTGGCAGGGGGACCTAGAGCACGCCATCATCACCACTTGCCAGACTGTATGCCTTTTCTGTACTTCCTGTCATTTAAAATTCTAGTCGTGTGCCAAAGGTTCCAACAGTGAGAGCAGCGCAATAGGTCTACACTTGCATGCAGATGGGTGAACATTTTATGCATACATTTTTATCAATTTATTATTTTGTATCAATTAATAAGATTTATTGTAAAGAACACTGTGTTTTATCTACGTTTCCTATTTCTCAGGTTTTGAAGCATCTCTTGCACTTGCATGCATATGTGCCTGCCAGTCATACAGTAAAAACCACAGAATTTTATTTTCTTCAGTCAGCCTCTCCATTTTGCACACAATTTCCTCAGTACAGATTCACTCAGGTTTTGTCCAAACATCCTGCCTTGGGACAATAAGCCTCCCTTTCCCCTTCCAGATTTACTTTCCTCTTTCTTGTATAGCACATAACAGAACAGACTCTCTTGGGGAAGTGTCTAAGAACTGGTCCATGGAAAACTTGTCTTATCTCACAGGCTTCACTCTGCCAAATAAGAAATTACAGAGAGCCAACAAAATGGGACCAGGGCATTTGAGGGAATGCAGTGTAACCTCACTGTGGTCAAATGTCATGTGAGCATGAGTGCATTTAACTTCCTGCACAGGAAGTCAGGAGAGCTTTCAGGCTCCAGCTGACTGGTGTAGATAATCAGGAAACTATGTTTTAAGCTGAGAATAGGGGGAATCCTGGCTGTAAAATATAATTATAGCTGCTGCAATTTATTTTCAACAACATAGTGCAACTTCACAGATTTAGAAATCAAATAGAATAATTGTTTTGTTATTTGTATTGAGGATATCTGAGCTGGCACCATCTTCTATCCTTAGATTTAGATTTCATAAAATGGACTAAAATATGTCATAAACCTCCACTCTCCAGCATTTTCAGACAAGGATTTCAAGGTCTCATATTGCAACACATCTACCCAGTGTTTTCCAAAACTCTGAAACACTCACCATTTTATGAGGATTCTGATATACAAGAATCTGTAGTTTCCAGCACTTATTTCACTAGGAAAATAAGGACATCCATACTAGAGTTTTTGGGAGCAAAGACCAGGCTAGTGACTTCAAATATTTGCTGATAAGCACATATAGACCTTACCTATTTAAATATGTCACTAAGTAACGTAACATGAAAACTGTTTTGTTTCATTAGTACTTTTTGATAAATTTCATTATTTCATATATTTCCTCTGAGCAACAGATCTGGCATGGATCAGGAATTGTATTATAAGGAGAAAGAGCTTACAGGAAGGCTAATCCAGGTGGAGAGAAAAAAATTAAGTCCCCACAGGGCTCTAATAAAAATTTGTGAGGCACATTTAAACTAATTACATCAACAAGTTAGCAAAGGCCAGAGTCACCTGAGTACCTGAAATGTCAGTGCAAAATGTTCCCTGGCCTTGAAGGTAGTACGTACAGCAACACTGAATGTGTGAAATCCAAATATAACTGCCACAAAGATAAACAAGGCATGAGAGAAAACATGAGCTCAAAGATAGATCAATTAATTCAAAGAACATCAACTAGACAGGTGGATGAGTCAGAGATACCAGGCAGGCAGAGTTCCTGCTGAATGGAAAATGCATTTAATACAGCATGTTGCACTATGTGAGACAATGAGACCAACAAGCTAAGATAAATTTGGTGGCACTGTGCCATGATGACAGAAACATCCTTAAGCAAAGAACACAGAATTAGTTTCCACTTTTAAAAATTTCTTCTTTTGTGATTCCCCCTTCCCAAGCCAAACAATATAGTTTTCTTCAGTTTTTCAGATTATCTTGGAAAAAAATATAATATACAGTAAGATATTCTTTGATGTGATATAGAAGAAATATCTTATTTTTCTTTCATTGAGAAGAGTAGGTCAGAGAAATATATTAAGTGAATATATCTAGACATACTTAAAGATTTTTAATTGTTCTTTTCTCTAGGGAAAAGCAATTGCAGGGAAAAGCAATTTTTCCAGTGCTAGAAAGTGCCAGCGTACTTAAAGCACAAGGCAGAGATGACTGTCCTGCAGAGATGGTATGTCACATCACAGCTGGCTCTGCAGCAAATCTGGTGCACTGCTACAGTGTCTATGAATAGCTCAGTATTACTTTTTTGTTTTTGTTTTTGTTTTTAACTAAGCAAATGTGTAAGTTGGAAAGCCAAATCATAATATACATAGAAAAGACAAATATGAAGTTGTACATTACTCAAATTATAAATTGTCTTGTGGCTGCATAGCAGTACATTCTTACTTAAAAGAATAAATATTTCTGATATTTGGCATTTATTATGAAAATCATCTTATCAAAAGTGAAGTAGTACATTTGGATGCATATAACTGCATTTAATATAATGCATAAACCTCCAGAATTTTGACGGGAGTAATAAACAATTCAAAATTTGCACACACCAGCATTGATGTTAATTCTCAGTACGTGCAGCAAGTTGTACTAGGATCTGGTACTAGGAGCTTCTCCATTTCACTGTTTTCAGCCTCTGTATTCAATGGTTGACTAGAAGTATACATAGATTTAAAGCACAGTAATTTAAAAAAAAAAAAATCTTCAATAAAATAGTCATGCTTTCACATGCTTTAGACTATCTGCTAGTATCATTGTCTTTGAAACAACAGCAATATTCTAACTGATTCAAGCCCCCAGTATTTTTGTTATCAACACAAGAATATACTGCACTTTTTTTTGTTCTACGTTTAAGTTATATTTGTAGTTCCAGTCTTCCAAAATAATATTTACCAAAGTGAAACACATTCCATCTGTTCAAGTGATTTGTAAAGATATCAACCTATGATCTGGGGAAATATTAAAACATTTTAGAAATGGTTCAAGTTGGATAAAGTACCCTCTTTCCTTAGTATACTTCCCTCCACTGCTTTCACCACGTAGATTCTCTCTTTTGTTTGTATGTGTGTGTGTGTGCGTGTATGTGTGTACATAGCAAGGAATTTTGGGGAGAATGCTAAATTAAGGTGACGAGATCATATCAGGGATGGAAAGTAGGCCTGAGCTGTAACACACAAATTTTGTCCCCAGCCCAGGAATTTAACTATACACTCTTCAGTGCCATCTGCAGTAACCAGATGCATTCAGTAACTTAAGAGATTATCAAAGAAAAAGCCTTAACACCTCCATGGAAGGGACATTATCTAACAAACAGTAAAAGCTCCTTCTTCACAACTACGACCTTATTCTTTCAGCTTTTTGCTATACTTTTTAAACTGTGGCAGAAAAAAAAAAAGAAAAAAAAAGATTCTTTATCCAACTTAATACCCATGGTTTTAATTACCACAACACCTTCTTCAGTTAAGGAGGGACAGAATTGCACTTGCATCTGAAAGACTTGCAAGTGGCAGTCCATGCTCACCCCCTGAGCTGGGAGAATATTTCATCCCTGTACTTCCTTCCATATCCATATCCAACAAAGCGTGGAGATTCTCTTTAGTCCTTTTGTTGCTAATGTACTTATAGAAGCATTTTTGTTTTCAGTGGCAATAACCAGATTAATCGCCAGCAGGGCTTCTAATTTTCTCCCTGTACAGCCTCATGACATATCTGTAGTCTTTCTGAGTAGTCTACTCCTTATTCCAAAGGACACAAACACTCTTTTTCTTCCTCAGTTCTAGCCAAAGCTCTGTTCAGTCAGATTAGTCCTCTTCCCCACAGGCTTATCTTTCAGCACATGAGAATGGACTGTTCATGTGCCATTAAGATTTCCTCCTTTAAGAGTGTCCAGCCTTCTTTTCCCTTTCAGAACTGCCTCCCAGGAGACTGTCAACCAGTCTCCTAAACAGGCCAAAGTCTTCCCTTTGGATGACCAAGGTGGCAGTACTGTTAACACTCCTCCTTAGATTTCCAAGAATCAAGAACTCTATTAGTTCATGCTCACCATACCCAAAATGGCATCCAATCCTCACATCACCCACAAGTCAGCATTTATCTGTTCTGTAGTATTTGTGGCATTCTCTATACTTAGATTGGCAAATGCCATAAATACCATGATAAATTTAGGCACTGTGAATGATAAATGTCAGGCTTTTAATAGCACCGTTTCCCTGTCACCACATGACCCTATTTGGAGACTGCACAACCATCTTCTCAGATTATTACTTGTAAAAGAAATCATGTTTTTAGTACTTAAAAGGACATTGTATGTGCTTTGTATAATATACATAGACAGAACAAGCAAAGTATACATTTTGGCAAAAGGAAGATCCTTAAGGGTACTATTCCTGCTCATTTAATATTTCTTTTTATTTACAAAAATAAGTTCAGAAGATTCCTGTCTCTAGTAGCTGCTAGTACAGTGAGCAAAATCCACTATCTCAGTTAAAATGAAAAGGAAGTAAATTTGTCTAGCAAGCTGATGACCATGGCTGATACTACATTTTATTAGAAAGAAAAATTCTACAAACCTATTGCTGCAAATCTTAAAACAGTGAACGTGGCACTAGACACAGCACACATTCTCTGCATGACTTTGGACACTTTTTATACTTCCAGCAGTATGTGATGTATTTAGGCTACATCTGAAGATCATATTTCTGTGAATTTTTGACTGCAGACTGTAAGTCACATTTGACTAAACATACTCGAATTTTGATCTTTTCTCAAAATTCTAAGGTTCTTAGATTTTACCTCAAGCATAAGATCAAAGTGGGAATTGAGTTCTTTCTTAGAATTCAGGCTACAAAATATCAGCAGTTCTGTGTCAATCAAATGTGTTTGAATTTTCTGGCAAGAAATATTTGTCCTTCCAAAGTCCATGATGTTATGCTGCTAGAGGAGATACTAATTTGCCATGTTATACAGACACGATCTCTGAATTGTGTTCAAGTTAGAGGCATTCCTTAATTGCAAAGAGAAGGTAAAGAGAGGATTTAGAGAAAATACTTGTATTTCAGAGAACTCGGAACCAAATGCAAAAGACTATCACCAGCAATAACATAACCACTCATTTTCCTAAGTACAGTGAATTAATCAGTACCACATAAGTCTCTTTCAAAGACCATTAAATTTAGCTGCCAAAATATACCGGCAGAAGACCAAAAGCTACTGTTACATTACTGCGATTTGTCTAGTTGCCCTATAGAGCTAAGCTGCACAAGATAGCTCCAATCCAATCATTTCAACACTAATAAATGTTGTAAATTATTTTTGTAAACCTCTTCATCACATATTAGTGGTTTCCATGTCTACAATACAAGAAATGATAATTTTATAGCATATTTGGGCAACTTGTAGTATTTCATTGTAATGGATTGTGACATTTATTCATATTTAGCCACATTAAACATTAAATTCCTACTAAATATTCTTTCCTATGTATGTATATATAGATAATTTAAGTATGGTTCAAATAAATTGTTAAATTTTTTAAGCATACTACCACTAACTTTATATCTCACAATCACTTCCTTAGATACCTAGCTGCAAGAAACTATTTCTAGATTTCAGTGATCTGAAAAAACATAACTTTATCTCTCTATACCTCAAAATTTGCATCTTCTTTTGGAAGATATATAGCATAATGAGTGTCATAGATGTTAATAGACACAAATGGTGGAAACTGTCTTTCAAGTAATTGGATTCTTGTAACTCCTTTACTGTTGGACTTAATGGCTATATCACAATAAAAATAATAAACTACTACATATTTCTTATTGATTCAGTCACTAAGAATGTTAACGTTGCGCACGCACTCATATCTATTATGAGTTCAGTATATTAATTATGAATGAAACAGCAAATAAAGTTGAATTCACAACCAATGGTGATCTACCAAATCAATTAATGATATTAATTTACATCATCAGTTATTCTAATTGTTAAAGTTTAGCACAAGAAACATGTATTCTGTTAAGAGTGTTACAGAAGACAGAGAAGGACGTTATTCCATTTAATCTTTAGTCCAAAATAAATTTGCAGCCATAAAAATGGCATGGTTTAACTAATGGAAAATGATGTTTTCTTGCCGGTGGATTTCCTTGTTCCTTGACAGTGAAGGATCTCCTTGTTTTGGTAGTAAATTCAAGACGTAATTCATATAAAAGTAAGAAGTACTTTTTTTTTTCTTATGCTCTGAGTTCTTTGTGCTTAAAAATCTGCTGAGGTTTCTATTTCTGCAAGGACTGTACTTCCTGGCTTACCAGAAAATCAGAGCACTGCAAACCATACTGCATTGGCTTTTCAAAAGAAGTAATTCAGTTCATTCATCTAACGGTTAATTTTTTACTAACCAGAAATATTTTTAAAACATGAGTCAAGATGGACAATTCTCTTGCTTAAAATTGATGTTCCTTATTCTCTTTAGTGTTTATTTATTTGTTTGTTTATTATTAAATAGAAACTTAATTTTGTAGATAGAAGCCCGTGTCCTGGAAATGTTTTATATAATGAAAACAAATAGAGAACTTGCATGATATTCAATATCAAAAGACATCTATTGTGTAAACGCGACAATATGACTTGATTCCTCCTTTTGTTGACATCTAGTGCTGTAAGTCCCTGTAGATCTGGATGATGTGGAGGATCTCCCCACCTTGACTGTCCCAGCAATGTGTTGCTTCCAGACCCCTTCCTTCTCTGAATAAAATGAACTGATTTTTCTCCCGCTTCCCAACTCATCTGAGGTACGTACAGTATATCCAGGGAATATCAAATGGAGGGTAGGATGCTCTCCTCTATTAGAGAACAGGAACTGTGTTTTAGCAACACTTTTTAATCATAAGTAAGTCAGGGAAGGTACCTGATAAAACTTAGGTAGCAAGGCAGTAAGGAAGTACTTTAAAGATTAGTTCTGAGTCCCTTCTGATCAGGAAGAGATCACCAGTAAGAGTATTGTCAAAGAGAATTAGGAATATGCTGGATTTCTTTCCAAAGAGTCTCAATTCCCTCGTGAGCTATGCAGTGTCCTTCAGACTTTGTCTGTCGTAATGGCAATGTTGATAGGGAAACTGAGGAACTGTGCTTTAGAGAGTGTCTGCAACTTCAGCTGTTCCAAGATAGCCAAAACTAGTTGCAGTAGCAGCAAAGCAATTTCTGTCATGTACTGCTGCCTCTCTGTCAACTATCTGTGTGAACTATCCCTTTGTCATTAAAAATAAGATCATCACCACATATATTAAATTTTTGCTAATGTTTGCTGAAATCATTTTATGCATTTCACACAGGACAGCCTAATCACAAAGTAAAGCTATCTTTAAACTACGTATCAACATTTTTTTCCCCCAATAATTAACATTTCTGTATGCTGAATTTGCAAGTGTCAACAGTCATAACCACCCTCATGAGAAAAAGCAAAAGATAGCTGGTCGTATATTGGCTGCCTTAATTGCTTCTTTCTTGAGTCCAATGAGTGAGATTTACTAATCACTCATTATTTACATATACATATATATATATTTATATAGCCATATCTTTTGTCTTGGTTATAACTGAGATAATGATAATAATCCAGAGATGAGATGCTCCAGCATGGATTTAACTATTAGTAAAAGAAAGCAACAATCTCTTCCTGTCTGGTCCTTCTATTGAATCTGTCCTAGTAGCAGAGAAAGGGAATTTCTTTATCTTTTTCTATTGTTGCATGATTATTGTAGATTAATCTGACTGTCACATATGCTTGGTTATCTATATTTTTTACTATAAATTTCTGTTAGTCTATATCCATAAACTATGGGATTCAATTTTTCTAAATTCTTCTAAAGATAAAAATTTTCATATTAGTGCTTAGCCCCAGGGTGGCATTTTTAAGGCTTTAGATGAAACATCCTTTTTAGAGATTAGCACAAAGTAGACAACTATCAAATTTATGACGACTATTGTACTATTTTTTTTAAGAAACAGCCTTGAAGAACTAACAAGAAACTTCTGAAACATGTCCTTATTTTCTGTTAAAAAGCAATCATTTTAAACACAATCTTTATTTAGTATATAAAACGTTAACAACTGTAATTGAGTCTTGCTGTAAAATGTAAACAGGATACATTTCAGAAATAGTTTCTGTTTGCAGAATTTTGTTCTAGCTTATGTGACCCAAATTCCTCTCCATCAAACTGGTCAGTTGCATTATCTATATTTAAAAGTTCTAAAAATTTCCCAAGTTTTATTTCCATAAATAGTTATCATACTTCCCATTCCACTGAATTATTGAAGTTTTCACTGCACTGACTGCGAATGTATATTTGATAATGGCATAATATGGGATAACTGCATTAAAATTGAATATATCTGGAAACATGCTATAAGAAGAGAAAAAGGGTAAGGTGCCAGTACTGTTTAATCATACCCTACTTGTGGTCAAGCATACCATATTTTACATAATCCTTGCTGCTCCTATCCATCTCCATAAACCGTAAATTACATAGCCAGAACTTTCTATGGAAAGAATTTTTTCACCAGTCATGGAATCAGTGACTTCCTTCAGTTCCCTCCTTATGCCCACAAGCTTAAGGATAAAATTCTAACCACAGTCACAGCAGTGCTGCCAGCCGTATGCTTGCCATTCCTGACCTATTGGAGCCAGGCAGTCAGGAATCCACAGGGTCTGATTTACTAAGCCCTTCGCATACTTGTTTAACATTTTAAGCTCCATTTAGCTGCAATTTATGTCCAGTATCATCTCATTAATTCACAGTAATACCTGAGATGACCTCTTTGATCAGCCAAATCTTTTAAATAGTAAGCAAGACTAAGCAAGAAAATTTCATTTAATTTCATTTATGTTTGAACTTGATTTTCTCTTGTTCAAAAATCTGGTAAAGTTCCTATATTTTCAAAACATATACAATTCCTCAATTATATGAATTTCAGCTTAATGTCCTACTCTGGAAACCTTCTTGAAAACACTGGTAGATGTTGACTTTGCCTTAAGAGATTTGCAGATAATTAATCTCTACTGCACTGTGATAAGTTGTTTGTAGAAGGATTTCAGTGATATTTTGTGCAGTATATTTCAGATTTATGTTCAAATTTCATTTACATTTAACAATTTCATCCACCTTCTATGCCTAAAATCAAATAAATAACTAGAAGCAGCTAAATATTTCAAATACATTTTAGTGGTAGACAACTACAGTAGTACCTAAGCCAACTGCCATCAACTACCTTCTATTATTAAGTAAACTAGAGACAGGTAGTAAGCATGTCTAAATTAGTCAAAAGGTAAGATCATCTCTGCTTAACTGCAGATCACACCAAATGACCAGTTTAAATGCCCTTCCAAAGATTCAGAGGTAGGAGGAATGGAAAAAGTTTCTGTTCATCTATTTAAACCGTCTATTACTATATTTTTTTTTTCAATTTGCATTTGAGTATAAAATTTACATTAAATCTCATGTTTTTAATCACCTGTAATGGCCCTTAGCTGAGCACGTGCCTAACTACAGGTACTAATTTGATACATACTTCAATCGATTTCTTAAATCAAGTTTAGACTAACTCCAGTCTGTACACAGTTCAAGCTATGATACTGACTAGTTCCATTATTTTGATGAAAATCTCCCGGGTGATTTTGGTTCTTCACCTTTTAGGTATTACTTTTTTAAAATAATGAGCACAGTTATAAAAAAGTCATGGTGAGGAACACAAAAGCCCATGAAAAGCATATGTAGGTCAGGTAATAAGAATAGCAAAGATTATGGATTAAAAACTGCCTGAGACATATGAATGATGATGTGCAACTAATCAGGGCAATAACAATTATGTGTTCACACAGCAACAGTTCGGTTCTTTGCATTAGTACAACTAAGGCTTCTGGCTTTGTGAAGATGGAAGAAAATGAGTAAGCTGTCAGTTAGAAATAATGTTTTGTCATAAATATTTATAACTCACAGAAAACAATTGTATGACCCTCAAGTACTGAGTTAATTAGTTATAAACTGCTTTCTAGGTGTATTAGCATAATCCTTCTTGAGAGGCTTTGGCTTTCAGTAAGTTGATATTAAATTATTTGGGTATAATTAACCCAAGAAATGGCAATGGAAAAAAAATGAAAAAAAAAATTCAAAGCCCAATCAGTGAATGTGAGAGGTTTCCTTCTTGTTCCACTCCTTAGATCTACCCTCAAGGTTACTTTCTTGTAAATGATAGTTCTTTTGTTTCAACTTTACAAATTAAAACTATAAGTATGAAATATGACCTAACGTGTCCACATCACTTAGAAAAATATGCATGACAAATTTGATGGGAGTTTCCAAATCCCAGGGTATTCACAGACTCATTTTTAACCAAATAACACTTAAAATAAAACAATCAGAAACATTTGTAGGTTGCAAGTCCCAGATCTTTATTTATAAAGCAATAAATATTAGAAGCACAAATAAATTGCACAAGTGTGTAAACAAACTGTACAATGACGGAGGAGTTCAGGAAGGGCTGCCAGAAGACTCCAAGAAGCATACTGTCGTCATCCTGAGTGGGAAGCAAATGTAGGGAAAAGTGCTTAGAAGCACTTGCGGTGGACAATGGATGGACCAGCTTCATCATACTCCTGTTTGCTGATCCACATTTGCTGGAAAGTGGACAAAGATGCTAGAATGGAGCCACCAATCCAGACAGAGTACTTGCGTTCAGGTGGAGCAATGATCTAGGATGAAGAGAAACAGCAAAATCCTACGTTAACAGTTATATTCCTACACAACTAACCCATATCACCAACACACCAAACTGCTAGGAGTTTCTTTAAGTCAGAATGTATGGTAACATATTGGTCTTCAGCAGCTGGTAACATAATATTCTTTAAGTAAATCTACAGATCAATTTTCCTGATTTGTAACAACTGCTTCTCATTAATGTCATTATGTTAATTAAATGACAATACTTCTTATTTGCCCATCAGCTCATGGTCTCATTTATGAGTTGTTCCTATATCCCAATTTAATGACATGGACATTTTCCCCAACCTTATTCATATTTTATAGTAGAGTCAAAGTCCTCACCTTGATTTTCATTGTGCTAGGAGCAAGTGCAGTGATTTCTTTCTGCATGCGATCAGCAATACCAGGGTACATTGTTGTACCACCTGAGAGGACATTGTTAGCATACAGATCCTTACGAATATCAATATCACACTTCATGATGCTGTTGTAGGTAGTTTCATGAATCCCAGCAGATTCCATACCTTGAGAAAAAAGAAGCTGATCAGTAAATTATACAAGACGTCTTTGTGAAAAGGTCACTATAAATATGAACTTCTATTGTTTTGTTCTACAATTGCTTATTGATTACTAAGTTGTACAGAAAAATACAAAAAAAAAAAAAGAAAAAGAAAAAAAAACAAACCCAAAGCTATAGGACAAACTTAGAAAACTAATATTTTTGTTAGAAAAGCTAAGAATCATAATGCATGTGCAAAGAAAAGACAAAACCTACAGTAAGAGAAGAGTTAGACACATTAGATAAACTCATTTATTCTGAGTCTATGCCATTTATAAACATGAAGGCAAGACCAAGACATAGATGAAGATGTTAGTATTTGACGATAAGTAAAAAGAAACCAGAAGCAAATGTTCGTAGGTTGCATTCCAATTTATACTTTTAACAGGTGCTTCCTGAAAGAACTGACACTAAATCCGCTGTAACACATCAGCTGATGAACAACTGCATTTGTTGCTTGGGGCTTATAAGCATTTGCTGTTATCTGTCAGCTGCATCTACGCACAGCAAAACCAGCCATCTTGTCCATGGCAAGATTTAATTTCAGTATATGTAAATACACACTTCTTCCTTACATCTTTTTCTCTCCCACACATTTTATTTCTTCATGGAATCAGAGTAGTATAGGTGGTACAAATACAGCACTGAAAGCTGTTCTTGCCATTGATGACTTGAAACATTCTCAGTGTACATTCCATCACTAAAAACTGTGAACTTAAAAGTTGGCATAAAAGTTGCAACAGGAGTCCAGAGCTCAGCTAATTACCACCTAGTAATCGCATTAAGCACAGCTAATAGGGAGAAGAGAATCAAACTCCCTATTTATATTTGATTTTGTGCAAAATGTAGATAAACAGGAAAAACAGTGGGATACCTTATAGAACTTCTGATTCATTTGCACCTCCCACTGAAAGAAGAATTTCCTGAAAGCACTTACCAATAAAGGATGGCTGGAATAAGGTTTCAGGGCAGCGGAAACGTTCGTTACCAATTGTGATCACTTGACCATCAGGCAATTCATAGCTCTTCTCCAGGGAGGATGATGAAGCAGCTGTGGCCATTTCATTCTCAAAGTCCAGTGCAACGTAGCACAATTTCTCTTTGATGTCACGAACAATCTCACGTTCAGCTGCAGGTACACAGAAATCAAATCAAGTTTTGGAGAAGCAAAATACCAGGGAAAGAAGATGGGTCAAGAGAGACATGAGGATATTCAGAAGAGGGTCAAGCTGAAGGACTGACCTGTTGTCACAAAGGAATAGCCACGCTCTGTGAGGATCTTCATGAGGTAGTCAGTCAGATCCCTGCCAGCCAAATCCAGGCGCATGATAGCATGAGGCAAAGCATACCCTTCATAAATGGGCACATTGTGGGTGACTCCATCGCCAGAGTCCAGAACAATACCTGAAAGAGAAATGCCAGAAACCAATTGGAATCACCTGAGAAACCTTACAACACAGCAGTACCACAGACAACAGAACATTGCATTTTTCAGTTAATATAAAGCAGCGTAGTTCTATTTTAGCCAGCTACTGACATGCAGGTCTTGCCAAGTCCTTCCAATACTTCCATTTGGTCAAACAGTCCCCATAAAAAAAAGTCTGTCCTGTACAGACTTTTAATGAATCCATATGAATAGCCTTCCAATGCTACACTGAGCAGCAAGTGTACTGATGGTAGTGATCGCCTTGATCCAGTAAAGAGCAACTCTTAGGCCCAATTTAAACACAAACTGGTGTAATACTTGTGTTAACTGCAGTGATGTCTCCTTGTTTGCAGCAGAAAAACTGCTGCAGGAAAATCAGTTCCTTAGCGCCTTTCTTTTAAACCAACACAGACAAATTCATATAGTTCATTCCACAGACTAGCTTTCCTGCTAGTTAGTTACCTTTAATAAAAATAATCTTTTAAAAAAAAATAAGCCAACAGCATAATTTTCTGCAAACTGGAATGCTGTTTTGTATGTTTGTCTATGTGTGTGTGTTTGGAGTGGGAAGGAGGGTTGGTTTGTGGGTCCTGAAAGGAAAGAAGTCTATTTTACCTGTGGTACGACCAGAGGCATACAGGGACAGGACAGCCTGGATTGCCACATACATAGCAGGTACATTGAAGGTCTCAAACATTATCTGAGTCATCTTTTCACGATTAGCTTTAGGGTTCAAGGGTGCTTCTGTGAGCAAGGTGGGGTGCTCCTCAGGGGCCACACGGAGTTCATTGTAGAAAGTGTGGTGCCAGATCTTTTCCATGTCATCCCAGTTGGTGATGATGCCATGTTCAATGGGATATTTCAAAGTAAGGATACCTCTTTTGCTCTGTGCTTCATCACCCACATAGGAATCTTTTTGACCCATACCAACCATAACACCCTAAAAGAACAAAATACAGGAACACATGATTTGAGAAAGACAACATCACAGAAATAGATTTACACCTCAATCAACTATGCTATTTTCCAGAAATGTACAAACAGTAATGCCACTAAAAGGTTGTTGAAGTTGTTTATTAAAATATTAACTCAACAGATCTTGAAGCTCTCTCTTGAAATTATTTTTCCTTCAATCAAATCAAAGGTCTTCTCCCACTTTTTTTTTTTTTTTTTTTTTTTTTTTAATATGTATCCTTCATTTTCAATTACCTCTTTCTTGACCAAAGTTCAACTGATAGTGAAAAGCATGATAAGCTTTCTGCCACAGAAATTATAGGAGAAAAAGCCCTGTGTTTTCTGTGTTTTGAACAAATTGTGAGAAAATACAAGGAGAATGAAATGGGACCCCAGAAAAAGAGGCTTAGAAGGTGGTAAGAAGGCAGAGACAGACAAAAGTGGCAGAGGAAATGCAAGGGCTTGATATGTGGGACACTGGGTTGGATGGGTGGGATAAATTCAGCCCATGGAGATGCCTTTGAACCAACACCAGAAGCATGTCTAGCTAAGGGAATGGTGTGGGCAGCAGATCTGGAGGCAAACGGGTTTGGCCTCATTGTGGGAGAGAGGAGGGATGCTGGTGAATTGAAAAGAACTGGTATAAGGGGTGACAGTGACAGAGATAAGACGATGGCAAGCCAAAGAGGGAAATGTAGGAAAGCAGCACAGACAACACAAAAGGTGTCAGTAGGGTACAAGGGAAGAGAAGGGGTGGCAGGAGAAGGACAGAATTAAGGAGTGGGGCTGACTCCTGACGAGAAGATGGAGCCTGGTTCTGTCCTTGGGCAGGAATTTACCTGGTGCCTAGGGCGGCCAACGATGGATGGGAACACGGCCCTGGGAGCATCGTCCCCAGCAAAGCCCGCCTTGACCAGTCCCGAGCCGTTGTCGCACACCAGCGCGGTGGTCTCCTCGTCGTCACACATCTTGGCTGATAGGCACGGACCTGCAAGACAGCGCGGCAGCGCGTACAGACCCCTGCGGGCACCGCGGGGCACCTCCCGGGAACACGGGAGGCGAGTGGGCCGGCGGGTCCCGGCGGGTCCCGCGGGGTTCGGCCACGCTCGGGCACCGCTTCCGACGGGACCCGTCGGCAGCTGCCTTAGCGCTTCGAAAGGCACCCAGCACGCTAACTTAGGGCATCACTAGCGGAACCCTCAGGGTACGGATCAAAATGGATGAGCGAAATGGTATCGCAGAGTCCGGCTCTGCCCAGCGCACTCCGCCACCGGCGAGGCTCCGCGCCCCGTCGAGCCGCAGCCACTCCCGAGGGGTGGAGAAGGGCAGAGGGCGGTGTCCCTGTCCCCGCGCTCGCGGCAGGAGCAGGCAGAGCGCCGGTGACACCCGCACAAGCTGAGCCGGTCGGTGCCTCCCGTCGGTGCCCCCCATCCATTCTTCTCTCTCTCCATCCCTTCCGTCCCTCCTCACAGCACCACTCACCGGAGCAGCACAGACAGCGGGAGGTTACCGAGGAGCGCCTGGGTGCCGGCGGGGCAAGAAGTTGCCGCTTTATAGCCTGCGGCGGGGCCGGGCGGGCCGCGGGCCGGGGCAGCCACCTTCTCCTTATTTGGCCGGCTCGGCGCCATGGCGGCGCGGCGCGGCCATGAATGGCGCAAGGCGCGGCGCGGCTGCCCGGCCATCTAAGGCAGGTGCGGAGCGGCGCGGTCCCAACGCCGCATGGCCAAATAGGGAGCCCCCCGCCGACGTGGTGGGAGGGAAGGTTTGGAGCTGTCCTGGGGCCCTCCGTGGTCACTCCGAGGCAGCGTGAGCCACCGTGCGTGGCCCGAGATATCGGGGATCTGCCCTGCCCGGACGGCTCCTCGCCGCGGGGTGTCGAAGGCGTGGCACTGAGGCATGGCGTAGGTGGTGGAGGACGTCGCGGGGGTGTCCTTTCCCCCCCTCTTTTCGTTTTTGTTTCCAGCAAATACCAAAATCCAGTCTATCACCTCTGTGGTCGATGACCCATGAGGCTCCTTTGGAAGCAGCAATGGAGGCGTCCCTGCTGCACGTGGGCAGCATCTGCACTGCCGCAGGAGAGAGCACTGCATGACTACTTTTAAACTTTGATTAGCACATGCAGACCAAAATGGGGCTCCTCTCTAATTTTGGCTGACAACATCTATGGCACAAAACAGGAGCTGTTCCTTCACATTTATGCATATATTGAAACCCCCCATTTTTGCTCTTCTAATGTACACTAGGTCGGTAATGCATAGCGATATGCATAAGACAGAGGAGGAGAGATGGAGATAGCTCGGACAAAAAAAAAAAAAAAAAAAAAAAAAAGTGTTATTAATGTAATGTGCCAGTTGTTTTCCTGCTCAGTTGTTGAAACATCCACGTTGATAACGCTGGAACCCAGAAAATCCATCTAACTTATTATTATTATTTTGTTATAGTTAAAAATAGAAATATGGGAGAGGCATCCCTTAAGTGGGCTTGGCATGGTATGTGAGGCAGAGTCCCAGAGGGACTGCACTGAAACAGCAGCGTCCTTCATCCCTCAGGAGTGCTGTGTGTAATGGCTCAGCATTGGCCTGCAAAATGCACAGCAGGAATAAGAATGGAGATCTAGGGCAGAAGGCAAAGAAGGAAGAGATGAAGGAGGGAACCCAGCCAGCTGCATCAACTGCTTCACACAGGTTTAGATTATTGGTGTCACCTCCATCATATGGCTGTACCTTCAGAGAGGTGGGAGAAAAGAGCTTGTGAATGCATCCCAGCCTGTAAGTGCTTTGCTGTGAGAACTGTCTGTGCTGTGACTTGGCTCTGACAAAGGGTACAAAGCCAGGAACTGCCACTCGTTGCTGAATCATGTCCAAAGGGGGTGTTAGAGGCTCCTAAACTTTATTTATTCTGAAATCAGAGATAGTGGCATCAGTTTCCTCATCTCTAGCACAATTAATGAGGTGGTTAGCTCCACTCCAGCCCTGGTTTGTCTTGAAGTTGTGCCCAGTTACGAACACAACTCTGAAGCAGATGTAGCAATAAACTTCTTGGCCATTCCTAGCTCCTGCTTTTCTGTAAGTGCTCTGGGGAGACATGGCCTGTTTGAGGTGAGACACTATCTGTGTGTAAAGGTGTGTGTCTATGTTCTACATGTATATATGTAGAAATATATGTATATATATTTCTTGGCAACATGAGAAGGGGAGGTGTAGGGCTGTGAAATACACTGACCTAAAAAGGTCATAGCAGGGAAGAACTGTATGCCAATGCTACTTTTGGGCA
The DNA here is from genome assembly GCA_028571105.1 of Tragopan temminckii. Lineage (NCBI taxonomy): Eukaryota > Metazoa > Chordata > Aves > Galliformes > Phasianidae > Tragopan > Tragopan temminckii. The sequence goes on along the minus strand of JAOWBP010002559.1, from coordinate 25,271,915 downwards.
TTGCTTTGGATTGCTTTGGGCAATCTTCATCTCTCAGTCTGTAGGTATAGGCGAAAGAATTAATGGTGATGGGATAAGGACTCCAAGTGAGTATGTATTTATTGAAATTGACACAGCTTAACAAAGGGTTGAAAATATTTTGGTGATAGCAGTGCCTATTTGTGTAAGAATTCATGTATCTATGCCAGAGCATAGAGTATAGCACAGGCTATGTGTGCAAAGAGTACCATTTCAAAGAAAAAAAATCACACGCTGCTTTCAATTAGAAAGAAAGAAAGAAAGAAAGAAAGAAAGAAAGAAAGAAAGAAAGAAAGAAAGAAA
>JAOWBP010002559.1:25223475-25271494 GCA_028571105.1 Tragopan temminckii | reverse complement strand
GGTGGGCTGGGGAAGAAGGACGAGGAGAAGGAGCTAAGGCATTTTTTTTAGTCAAGCAGAAGCTTTCCTAGACTCCCTAGAGATCTGATTTTCATCCTGTATTTGCCTATGAGAGGCAATGACTATGTTGCCAGGTTCACTTCTTTTTCTGATAGTCCTTTATCATTAATCTTGTGACAGAAATTTAAAATCAGAACACAGATCTTAAGAAATGGATGTGTATTTGTCTTCAACTCAAATAATAAATTCATTATATATGACTAGATTTTTTTCCTCAGATGCCTCTCCCCTTGCCTACTAAATATAGCTGGCTCTCGGCTTGGAGCACTTTCTACCACACTAAAAGTTAATCAGAAAATGTGTTACCTGTGCTGCTGTAAGCAACAGAAAGAAGATGGGGCCCTTCGTACTTTCCCTGTCAAGCGTAGGCTTAGCTGAGATAGATGTGATTTTGTTTAAAGTTGCTACAGGCATTTTATCCCAACACCTAACATCTGTTTCCAGTGAACCATTTTTATCAAGGTATTCTTTCACTGGAGTGTGAAGTAGGAAAAGTTATCCTTATACAAGTTGTTCAGAGGTAAACGTTATGTACACTTGACATTCATTGTTTTGTTTTATGCATAATTACAAATTATCTACAAGATTATAACATTTTCATCAAAGAATGTTTATAGTTTCTTCCCTATAAAGTTAGGAAAAACCACAGGGGATTCCAGTATCCGAGTGTGATTTCAGCAAGCAGGTGTTTACTGTACTTAAGCTGATGGTGCAGACTACTAGAAGTATGGGTCAAGCCATATGAGAGCCTGCATTACAGAGAGATAGCACTGCTGGTTAATGACACATTGGGAATGCCCCTTGAAAAGAAGGGCAAAAAGTGAATACATTAACTTTTAGCTTCTAAGGAATGAAGCCAACCTCCTCAAGCTCTCAAGAATGGGGGGGGGGGGGGAGGAAGTACACATAGGTGCTTTCAGAAAGTGGTTTGAAGGTTTGAAATACGTTCCTAAGTGAGCTCATCTTAAAATATGAGTATAAAATAAGTAGCACCCTGGTTTAGACTGACGTCAGACTTCTCATCATAAATAGCTGTAAGCTGTGGTAAGCAGTTTGTTTCATAGATAAAAACAAAAGAAAATCTAAGGAAAAGTTGCCTAACATATTTTGGCAAATTCAGCTACTTTAATGTTAGAATTCTGGAGACCTTACCTGTCCTCCCTGAAGAAATTCTACTTTAAAGGAATCTTTCAAACTATAATTTGATATTTAAGTGGAACATCTAGTGAAACTTAGAAAGTGGAACAGTGGAACTGAGCTGAATAATAAACTAAAATTTGCTTCTAGCAAAAAAAGTTTTCTTTTTTTCATCTTCTTTCTTCTTAGCTTCTATGTCTCCCGTACCTCACAGTTCCCAAAGGACTGAAGATAATAGCCTTCAACACACACTACATAATGGGTAGGATGTCTGTAATGTATAATTCAGCTCAAGACTTCTCTAATCCATATTATAAGAATAGGCACCTTTATCATCTTCTACAAGGAGCTAAAGTTGTTTATCGGATGCAGATCCTTTTTTTGCCCCATTTGTGCTAATTAGCATGGGAGAGAACTTTGGAGAGCATTATGAGGAGGTTGGACTCCCCAGGGTACAAGGTTTATTTATTAAGTTACTCCAGCTCAGTGAGCAGAGTAATTCATGTCAAAGTTTGTGACTTAAGCCCAGTGAATTACAAACTTTGCTCCAGGAGATTACTGGAAACCTAGAAATCAGAGGAAGACTGTGACTAGGCAGTGGGTAAAGTATATATTCTCAAAAACCTTTTCCATCAAACAGCCAAGGATAGTAGAGTTCCAAAATTCTCTCTGCATCAATCAGTTACAACTGAAGACCACATAATAAACCTTTTCTAAATATAACCTTGTGCTTCATATCACACAACTATCTGACTCTTCAGTGACAGGCAAGTTCAATTTTGCTCCTTAACAAAATACATTTCTTAATCTTAAAATGTTCACAATTTAGATGTCTGTGTAAGAAATCAGTACAGTGAACATATTTTTCTTATTTACCTGTGTGTTATTTCAGGATCAAAAACAACACCAAATTTTTATGGAAAAATCATCCCCAAATGGATGGATTTTTAAGGAAAAAACATCACCCAAATCATCATTATCTTTTATGTTCCAACCATAACTGTCAAATCAACATGATGATACTAGAGGGAACCCTTTGGTTGCTACTCAAGTCATGCAATCCAATTTTTGGTTGTCCTTCAGCAGGTGCTCCATGACACAGCACATTCTGCTCCTGTATATCCTATATGCTGAAAAGGCGGATTAGTCTCACAAAGGTCTATGCCATTTAAACTTTTCGTTAAAAATCTTCATACTATCAGTTGATTTCTTTTCAATGAGCATATCAACACAATAATATTAAGAAACAAGAAATGACCTAACAGGTTACAAATTTAGAACTAACAAAAGACAGTTCTTCTCAGAATGGGTAGTTAGGAGTAACACTGGGTTGCCTTGTGGATTTATTACTTGCATTAAAAAGGCAGATGGATGAATTAGCAGGAGAAATGTGAGATGTTAAACACTGACGCATTCTTCTCATTTCTCTATATCTACATTATAAAAATATACAGCTGAACTAATCTTCCCAGGCTGTCTTTGCATTCAAGGGAGAAAGACAAGCACTTCTCAGAAGAAACTACTCTCCTGTTTTGAGCATCTGCTCCAAGACAAGTTCCCACCAGTTCTGCTGGCGATTCTATTCACTGTGAAAAGAACCTCGAGTAATATGTTCAGACTGAAATGTGGACTTCCACAGTCAGACAAACAAGTTCCACCTGTTCTGCTTTTCCTTAGCAATTTGCTATCGAATCTGATCAGAGATCGGATACTGGGCCACGTGGATCTTTGATCTGACCCCTGGTAAGTCTGTTCCTGATGAACGCTGCACTACACATTCCCTCTGAAGTGGATCTAGAGATAGACAGAATTTCTGTCATTTACTACATAAAGACATAATTACACACACAGAGGACAATGTTTCATCTAAATTTGGCAAAACATTACTCAGTTGTTAGCACTTCTGACTCTTGTGAGGCAAATTGTCAGGCCAACTGGCACACATGCTATCTAAACAGTGCTTGTGTGAAACAAAACAGAAGGAACACTTCAACAGGTTCAACAGGAACTCATGCTTCATCAAAACACACTGGCTTTCAATTTTCTTTTCAGTACAATTCAGGATATAAATCCTAACTAGTTAAGCACTGGAATACTAATGCAAATTTAACATTGTGGCCTTGAATACTGGAAAATGTATTCTCAGCTCAAACCTTGAACCAGAAAGGACAGTAAATTGATCAAAATTCATCAAGGCAAAAGTCTAATGTCCTTTCTGGATGTATCTCAAGAAATGGAAGTATAGTGAAGAGAAATCTTGTGCCTCTGGAGAAGAATTTTGTTTTCTGAACAATCACTATCATTTTAAGCTTACATTAGTTGTTTAGTTTCGTAAGGTTCACAAGTCATTAAAAATGACTCCTGTGCAAGCAGATGCATGGCTGTGGTGACAGAGTGCAATATTGATATTTTCCAATTTGCAAATGCTGGATTTTCTAGAGCATTCCTTCTCAAAACACAGATTGTGTACACCTGCTCTATTTGTTTGGCTAAGAATCAATCATTTCTGTTCATCATTAATTCAGAATGTTGATTTTGAGTGATTTTTTTATTTATTTTTTTTTAACAATTCATCATCAATACCTACAAAAATCAGTGCAAGAATAAAATCTATACTAGGAAAGTATAGCTGTTTACCTGCTGAAGCCTTTTCACACACCACAGCAGCTAGAAGTCTTTAAGTATCCAAATTAACCATACAGATGTTGCTTCAACTTTGTGTCTGCTTTATTTCCTGTCAAAATTAAATCTCAAGTGTGGCATCACTTTTCTTCACTTTCTGAAATATACAACTGTGATCCAGGTAAATCTAGTCTACATGTAGAATGATTCAGGGCCCAGGCATATTAATGCCTTTGGCATGATACTTCAGCTGTTACAGCCATTACAGAAATAAAATAAAAGGAAGGAAACATTATTTTGTTTAATTGTGATTTTTTGTGGTATACCTTTATAGAGGTTTCTATTGTTTATCAATGAAGCTGTAGACATTGGTTTCGTGCATGGCTTATTGCTTTTGTGCAGTAGCAATGTACTCACTACACTGAATTCCGGTTAATTTTAATGGCCCTCACTGAAACTGGTTTCCTTCAGATCCTATGTTCAAAAGCTGAAGTGATTTTCTATATAACCTCTGGGCATTTCTCAGTTAACTAATGAACCAGGCAGGATTTTCAAGGGCAGTCATCCAGTATTCCAACCATAGAAGCCAGGTGCACGTGCAATTGAGGTGCTTTGATTCCCCAGGAAAACTATTAGGAGCACTAGTAGATTTTCATGAATGCTGACAATGGAATCTCACTCCCACTCTTGAACCATGCTTTCTCCAGTCTCTTGACATCCAAACTAGACTAAACCCTTTTCTTCTGAGGCAGCTTTCCCTTTGGTACACCCTGGCCTCTGAGCTTCCATGTTCAACTGGTACCCAGGCAGAGAGCTTCAGCTCTGCCTGACATGCAGGCTCCTCCATGGCTGACAGCATTAGGGCAGAGCACAGACAGGAAGTGGGCAGTGCTCAAGGAGCTCCTCTGTGCACTAACATGGCTGCAAGAGCACGGCCACCCTTGGGACTGGTGATTCTAGGAAATGCAATTTTTTCTATGAATCTTCAAAATCCTACTGAAAATTATACATTATAAGAAATAATCTCTTGATGCAATATATTTAAGACAACTTCTAACCATAAAAGTACTGAAATAATACACTGATATTCTCATTCTTATCATGTGTCTACAATCTAGCCAGCACATTTTAATTGCACTCCGTTAAAATTTAGTTTTTTCTTCCCCTTATCTCCTCCTCAGATTCCTTTCTGCTATGAGACATCCAGAAGGTAGTAAACTCTGTGCAGAAAGCCACGGTTTTATTTGCCTGGGAATTCACATTTATAGTATTTTTTTAATACTAATTTATCACCTTCCTTCCCTTCTCTGGCCTGCAGCTTGTTTGCTGCATCCACCTGCTTAAGGCTTGTAATACATATCATTTTTTCTACAGGACGGGTGTGCTCCAGAAAGTCCTCAGAATTAACATAAAAGTGTTGCTTGTTAGTATATACTTAAGTTTTGATAAACATAAGCCAGATCACATATTACTGCAGTTCTGTTACATAAAAACCATAACTATTATTAGGTTTTTAAATGTGTCATAAGAGATAGAGCTACTCTCAGATTATGTGTGCAGCTCCAAAGATTCAATAAAGACTTGTACAGATAAAATCAAAAGAAGAACAAAATTCTGTAGTAGGAGGGATTTTATCTGGGATGTTGTTTTATATTTTCATGTAACATATTAAGTAGCAAACCAAAAAATGTCAGCATCTTTTTTTTCTGTCAGAAATAAATCTGATACACAGAGATAGAGGAATTCATTCCTGATTTGAAAGAAGAGATGATCATCAAGAATTTCACAATGAAATCTTTCAGAAATCATAAGCTTTCTTTAGGCTTTTCTAAGTAAGAAAACACTGACAGGAATGTTATATGCATATGTAGTAAGTACTGTTATCGTTTCTTCATTGTTTCTACTGCTGCTAGGAACTGAAAAAATAAATCTGAGCACTGTTCAATGCCTTTTGGGCAGATAGTCATTAGCAACTCTTTCCCTGAATGTGCAACTTACTGAAAAAAATCTGTTTAATTAAATGTAACAATAAAAATTAAGCGTATCTTTCAGTTAGATCACAAAGAACATTTTTTACATTTGTATTCTTTTCTGCTCTTCAACCTTGATTGGTTATCCACTAGACTTTTATTCCTACTCTTCTCTTCTTTCTGTTAATCTTTGTTCCAGACTTCATCAGCAAAGTATAATTCAGATTTCCATTAGCTGCAGGAACTGCTAAGACTCTCTGATTTTCTGTCAATTTAGAATGTGTGCACTCTTCCCTGTTTAAAATCTGCTATACTAAGTATGCTCCCAGTACTTCACTAGGGTATTGCATGATCCGTATTCCATTAGAGCTGAACTCAGGGATTTTTATTGTCAACAAATTATACCAAGTGTCATGCAGCTGTCTTGCCAAACACTCTTGCTCAGTAAGGAGCCTGGGAAGCTCACTTTGGCTGAAATAACCATCCTAAGATCAGCACACAGTTTCAGACATGCAGACAGGCAGGAAAGTGAGGTCAAGAAACAAAACAATGATTCAGTCTCGAGACAGAATTTCATGGTTAATGATGCTGACAGATTTTTTTTCCCCTACAGTATAAGTAATAACTGTAACTCACCTAATTCAGGCCAAAAGCATAGCATATATATTCATTAAAAGAAGAATTGATAAAGTTCAGTAATAGAAGGGACTCCTTTTCTTTTTCCTTCTTAAGTGGGATGTGGGGACATTGTTCTTGATGTAATAATCAACCTAATTCCATCTTTGATGTTTGTTTGTCTATTATTATCTAGACAGAACAGGCTTTGGGCACAGTTACAGTGACCGTACTATCGAATTCTTTATTATTCTACAGTCTTCTAACCATTAATGACTTTTAGATTATGAACTGACAGGATCTGTACGGGTTGTTTATATATGCTACTTATAGCTTGTTTTTGTTCTAAAAAATGGTAAAAAATTTGCAATTAATGATAATTAGAGTACGCATTATTCTGTAAAAGTTAATAACTTGTATCCTCTATGAAGCGACATTTTGGATAGAGCAAGGAACATGTTATTGAGAATGAAAATATGTGATAGTTAAGTTCTGTCACTGTGATGTTAGGAGCCTTGAAAAAAAAAATACACCTGGAGTGATATTTTCAAATTATTTCACCTCTAGGTTTAAGTTCTAAAATATTTCATCCATTTTAAAAAGAAAAGTCTCTTCAGAATGACATGGAAATTAAAATCATTGCATGTCATTAATATATTCCTTAGGTTATTGTACTTAAATATACGGTCTGGACTCAAATAGACCATCTTGGAAATTTTATTTTGGTATAAAACAAAATCTAAACTCAAAACACTTTTTTTTTTTTGTTTTGTTTTGTTTTGTTTAGAAAGTAACTACAGATACAGAAGCTTATATGTGGCCACTATTTTTGAAAATATGACATTGTTTACTCACCTATAATTTTGAGAAAGTGCATATCAGTAAAATACAATCAATATCCAGAAATCCAAATATGAATCTGAATGAAAAGTATCTAATATACTGTATATTTGCTCACTCACTTATTATTTAAAGTAATACCTTACACTTGCCCTGTAATGGCTGTGATCTTTGAATCATTAATAAATTATTAGTAATTCATTATTCATCAAAATGTTTAAGTTGACTCCTATTTGTGGTCTACTGATATGTTCAATTTTATAACTATTCCTTTATCAATTTATTCATGTGGCAAATTCTTAAGCACTAAGCACACCATTTTATTTCTGCCACATTTTTTGAAGTATCTTATTGCTATTGTGTTACAGAGCTCTGAGTTCCTTCTCTTCTGTCCACATGTCCAGTTATGGTTTTTGACAAGTTTCAAAATGTTGTAAATGAGAAGTGGCACTTTCACTGTTCATTCAGGTAAACTGTTTTCAAAATAATCTAACTAGAATTAAAGCTGTTGAGGTTCTTCTGCTCAAGTGAAAATAACAGATGCAGGGGTTGGTTCCAGTATTTTTTGCCCATGGTGAGAAATGTTTTGCCTGACAAGTTGATATTTCTTGCCATTTCTTTGAATGATCAAATTCAAAATCCTACATAAGACTGAACATCTGTTTATCCATTAAAACCCTTCCTCATTCATCCATGCAGGCTAGATGAATATCACTTCTGAACTTTCTCCCACCATGAAGGAGCTGTGGAAAGCCATTAAGGCTTTTATGACCAGCTTGAAAAATATGCTTTAGACTAATATAAGAAGCAGAGCTTTACATGTGAAAAATGGAGTGACTTTCTACAGCCACTCTAAAATAGATCTCAGCACTGAGTACTCTTTTTTTACCTTAGTATCTACCATCACAGTAATAGCTATTTTTGAGAGAATACATTCACACAGTAGCTCTACAATTTCAAGAGACTATACATGCTGAGTAAATTGTGCATAGTAGCAGCTGCATACCAGCGGAGAATATTATGATCTTCTTTCATAAGTAAGGGTGTCAAATTTGTCTAAACAGTCATGCCTAAATAGCTTTAATGACAAAAGGGGAGTGTTCTAAACAGCAGGAAAGGATCCCAAAAATTAGACTTTAAGTGGAGTGCAGAATAATCTCCTCTAACTTCTCTTCTTCCATCATTTTAGTGTTTTCTTCTGCAAGAAGTAGGGTAGGACTGCCACTGTGCTACCTAATGAGTCATTAAACATTTTTTTTCGAAAGAGTCAGCAAAAGAGGTTATATAGGCATCATTTAGGATTTTGCTTCAGTATCTTTAAAGAATTTCTGTCTGATGATTTTGATACCTGAAAGATCAGGTAATTACGCTGACTATTTTGAAGGTTAAATTGAGATTATATTAATGAAATAGATTGGCTTTGTAGAAAACACTACAGCAAATAAAAACATTCTCATCATAGCTGACAAACAAGATTGTATACTAGTAACACTCTCATAAACATTCACTGATTAGTCCTGATCAAACACTTGCACTTACATGAGTTATCACATTCACATTTGACAAAGAACTTAAGTGTACTCCAATTCCATCTAAGCCTACATGAGATAAGCAGTTAATATAAATTACAGATGTATTTTAGTGATTTTTGTTAGCTGTGGTCAGAATGTTTCGATCATAAGATAACAAAGAATAGAAAGATAGATTTTTCTTACCTTTATTTTCCTTTCTTTCATCAATATTCATTTCACTTCTAGGAAAAGAAAAACAAAAGACAGCAACAACAAAAGCACAAAAAAAGGAAGTCAGAATGTTACTCATTTTATTTATCTTATATTTTTCTAATTTTTTCATGTATATATAATGAAAATTATTGAGAACTACAAATATTTTTTTTCATTTTTTAACCATCCACTCTACATCAAATGCATAAAACACTGAAGTAGGAAATAATCATCTCTGTATTTGCATGCTACATTTTTATTTGTTAACAGAATAGGAAGCAAAAAAAAAAAAATATTGACGAAGAATGCAGCATTCATACAATGCTAAAATTATTATTCTGTGAGCAAGACTGTTTTCCTAAGTCATTTTTTATTGTAAACTATCACTTACAAACAGCTCCAAAACCTATAATGATTATGTAGTTCATACAGTACACAATGCTTCACTAAATAGCTAAAGGTATTCTGAATGGAAACCTGTAACCATTAACTCATTTTTAAAAGAAGAAAAACATTTATGAGTATTCCTTTTTTACAAGGCTCTAGGTAATTTCTGTGTATGTACTGGGGACTGAGGTGATTTGGGCCAGGCTTCCACATGGTCAATTTCCTATAAATACATGCTTCAACAATCATTAACATCCTCTGCCCTATATAAGCCCGACATGAACACTGTCTAGTTCAGTGCATCAGCTATTTTTAACCACTCCATACAGTTTCCTCAGTCATGCAGATCTCTAGTTTCTGCAACATTCTTACCTGACCAGAAAACTAGAGTTCAGGCAGCAGTCTTAATGCTGCTTCTGTCTGCTTCCCACAAACTACACATTTCTAAGAGACGACAGAATGGTGGCTGAATGTTAAATGTGAAATCAGTCGAGATAGCCATCTTAGGGTTTCTGTCTGCTCTGCAGATGGGCTAATACAGGTAATAAATCTTCAAAATCTTTCAGATAGATAAATATAATTTTGATAATCTCATTTCTATTAAAGAAGGTTAACTTTCTTCGTGCTAGCCTGAAAATATGAATGTGAAAATGGAAAGACAAGGTCTTACTCTGGTCATACTTGGAACATTCAATGTGCGCTGAACTGCCTATTTAAATCCTAAGTTCCTTGAATCTTATACTATTTCTATTCATTTTGATCAATATTGGGCATATATGGAGTTATTCAAGGCCAGATTGGATGGGGCCCCAGGCAGCCTAATCTGATGTTCGGCAGCCCTGCCCACAGCAGGTAGTTGGGGCTTCACGGTCTTTAAAGTTCCTTCCAACCCAAGCTGTTCGATGATTCTATGTCATCAGTGATTTGTAAAAACAGTTCAGAAAGTGCCAGTATAATATAAAAACAACTGGAAAGTTATTATACATTGGTAAAGTTTTGCCCTGACATCTGGAAAGCATATATTGCAAATAACCCTATTCTCAGCTTCAAGATCTAGCTGATGAACAAACCTTACTATCTTCACAGTGTGAAACTGAAACTTAAGTCCGTAAGTACAACTGGCACTCGCCAGACCATATTTATACTCAATTACTTGCTAATTAAAAATAATTGCAATTCAAATCCAAGAATTTTCCTTAAGTGGCTGAATTGCAAAATGTGCAGAGAGATACCACGGGGAATATTCCAACACAGCATAAGTCTGGAAAATTGTAACTTACCACTAAATTAATGTGTTTGTTCTGGCAGCACAGTGAAGGCAGTGACAAGTAGCAAAAGGAGGTCCAACTGATGATATGAGAAGTTTGTGGTTTTATAGTAATAACTTAATAAATGACTCTGAGGATCTCTAAAATTTGAGTAGCTGAAATAGACTCCCATTCCCAAAACGTGAAGGGCCTTCCTGTAGATCTTTTACATATCTACACAAATACCATTTGCAAGCTCTGATTTTTATGTACTAAATTTCTGAGATAAATGTCACAAACTCAATTAAAGAAATTTCATAAGTCAAAGTTGAGAAAAAACTGTCTGAATTTCTTCAGACAATTTCTTCATTATCAAGGCCCTCACTGGTGGTCCATAAAATTTTTCTGAATGTTTTGGGTGCTGTTTGTGGTATAACGTTGCTCTCTTTAACAAAGTATACAAACTGCACTGAACTTGAGCATGCTTACATGCTCAAATTGTTATGTGTCACATAACCCTTGAGAGAGAGTCTGCTTAGACATGGGTATTATTCTTAGTGGCATTTAAGTTCTAATTTTAAAATGGAACTGAATTCAAAAAGGAACATAGGGAATACATACCATAAAGTTTCAGAGATTCCTGAATGAAGAAGTGGGGCTTGCTGTCTGTAGTTGGATCATGAGGCCAGAGCTATGGTGAGTTCTGATTTGTTCTCCTATGCAGACGCATGTGACCATAATTTGCAATTTAAGGGCAATTTAGCATTTTAAGATCCAGAATTTACATATCTCTCTTTCAACTGTACGGTCAGACTTGGTACAGATACCTAAGACAAAACTGCTGTTAGGTTCCATACTAAATTTTATAAAAATGCCTCCATCTCTTCCCCCAAAACAGAAACTAAGATAAATAGATTAATTACATTCTAGTTGAGATTATTCAGACCCACTCAAGACCTTGGAAAAAATCCTAACGAACTGTAAGCTATATTGGAAGCAGGACACTTCCTCTTGTCTTAGGCCAAGATACTGCTCAGAATTTGTACAAAATCGAAAAGTGATCCATCATCTCTGAAGTAACAGAACACCTCTCTTGAAGATGGCTTCAGACCTTCCAGATATTTGTATGAGTGGCATCAACAATGGATTAACAACTACTATAGGTAGGCGGGCATCACTGCATGCTGTGCAGGTGATATCATAGTATATGAATCAATAGCAATGATCTGCTAAACTTCTAAGCTATTCAGGTTTCAATTAGCATTATTATTATTTTCTACAAATTCCACTGTTCATTAGCAAGACTTGACAGTCCTGACAGCTGGTGCTTTGGAGCATTCCTGTATACTATTCCTAAGTGACCTTGATGAACCTTTTAAATCACTTTAGCTCTACTTTGAAGAACAGATTGTCCATGCTGAATTTATAACCCACACTGCTGCTGAGGCAGCTTTCTTCGCCAGCTTCTGTCTCCCCATTTCTGAACATCTGCTGCTTGGAAAATTCAAGTCATCACCTGCATATGGGTCGAACTTAGTGATAACAAATATTAGAAGAACTTAATCTGCCTCATTTCCCATGTAATATACTGAGAGATATATGTTTTTTTTTCAAATTCCTGTAGCATTGTGTGTTTGATCTTGTAAAGGCAAAATCAGAAGTCTCTGCAACAGTTACGGAAATGTTCACTATCATGTTATCATGTTCTAGGAAAAGAAAAAAAAAAAAAAAAGAAAAGAAAAAAGAAAGAAATGTTTGGTTTCTTTAAAATCTCAATGCTTTGAGTGTTACTGCTTCCAATTGGCACCATCCTGTCTTACAATCCTGTACAGCTTCCTGACTATCACCCCCATCTTTGCCTGTCACTATAAGGTCACAATTTGTGGACTACTGCCAGACCATCAGCAGCCACTTCTCTCCTTTGTCTTTCCAGTATGTGCTAAGTGCTCATAAGTCACATTAACTAGAATTGAGGCGAAGCAACAAATTGAACAAATAATTATAATAGCCAACAGGGAGAGCAGAGAACTGTTTATAATTGCTAAGTTTGCTGAGTACATGGATGTTAATGTAAACCCACTTCAAAGCAATTATGCTGTAGCTTCTGACAGGTGCAATATGGAATTATTTACTTTAGCACAACTACTCTGGGCAACCTTGGAAAGTCCATGTCAGCATTAATACTGTGGCCTTGTACCTACCATTGAACTCCCTGATCTTCCTTGAAAAACAGAACTTCCCTGTTCACCCATTATTCCAAGTAAACCTCTGGTCCTTCTGATTTCACTGACTTTTTGTATCTCTTTCTCAGAATGATTATTGACAGAAACTTTTGAAACAACCTTGCTTTATAAGGCTTTTTTTGATGTCTAAAATGGAGCCGAGGCTGGTCTGAAAAGTGATCACTGCACCACAGTTAATTACCCATACATAGTATCTCCCACTTTCTTATACCAGAAGGGAATAAAATTTGAGCATTTATTTGATTATTCATTTTCCCCATTTACAAAGCTGACTTTTTCAAACAAAGCCTCAGTTGCTTCCATATGAGTCTCTTCAGCCTGGAAATCTTGCAGTCTTCACAGCCAGCCATAGACTCTCTATTCAGTCTAATATGTGTAAACAAGACTTCTTAAGAAGTCTTCTTAAGACAGTAAACAATACTGTCAGGGTCAAAGCTCTCTACTATTTGGCCTCAACAATTTTCTAGTACTATGAACACAGGTCTATAGAAGACACACATTGACTGCATTTAAAAGCATATTTGGGTTCTCAATGTGTTTATGTATTTTTGACAAATATTCTGGATCAGTCCATCTCCATTTTGAGCAAAAACCTAAATAGAAATAGAATGGAAAAGAAGAGAAAATATAGCAATGACATTAAAATAAAAAAAATAAAAACACTTCCTGCTCCTTATAGTTACCCATATTTACTTCAAACGTTAGTTTTTCTCACAAGCTTTTCTCCTTTCTGTTCACAAATGTTTACAAATTAATTTCCTCAAGAATTGTCTTTATTAATAATAACTCAGTACTTTTTATCTGACATTTTTATTACTGTTGGTTAATGTTCTATTTTTCTAATGTCTCTACATGTCTTCATACATAAAGCTCCCACAAAATATCTGGGAGATTTGGTTAGTTATGACCACTGCACAGTGCCATTTCCATTCTCTGACCACATGTCAAGCTCTGAAAGCTTAAATGTTTGTAATCAACAGAATTTTGCTGACTTGCAAATGAAGATAATTATTTGGATACCAAGCTAGAACATTTCAAATAGGACCATTTGATAAAAATCACTGTATAGTCCATCTTAAAAATCGAGCACTATAAAAGCAGCCCTACTTGGCACTAATACTAAGGGAAATAAAAGTGTACACTTCCTAAAATTTATCATTTAGCTTCTACATACATTCACTTCAGGAAAATTCAATTAATTGAATGTAAGTGAAAAATATCCTTCAAATAGAGACATTCACTCAGCTGAAATAAACCCATTTTTCTTGCAGGGAAATGTTTGAAGAATATTTGTTGCTTCTTTCCCAAGTTCTGATATTTATTGACCTTCAGGTGAATGCAAAGTAGACTGCAGTCTTGTCATACAGTTTAGACAACAAGAATTTAAAAAAAAAAAAAAAAAAAAAAAGTTATGGAGAATGACCAAACAGATTTTGTGCTCTAAATTATGAAAAACTGATTAGGACCCCTAGTTGAAATTGAAGTCTGATTTTTCTCCCTGCTGTTCAAAATGCACCAGGAGTAACAATGTTCTGATAACTTCTAACAATATGTACATTATAATAAAAATGATTATTAAATTACATTGGAAATCTTAGCAAAGGCAATTAAATTATCCCCACATTTCTAGCAGAAGCACAAGAAATTTCTGTTGTCCAGAGAATGTGGTAAGTGACTTAAGTGAAATACTTGCCTTACACAGCAGTCTTTCATGGTGTGCTATAAGTAGTAATCTACCCAGGATCAGAGCCAAAGAGGGATTAACCCATCACAGAAAGACATTCTATTTTAGGCTTCAGGCACAAATGCCTACTGACTGAACACACTGAGCTTTGTGCAATACGCCACTGCAGTTTGCTTCTTGATGAAAAAGAATGCTGTAATTTATCTTAAGCTTATAATACTGTGTTGATGCATCACACCTGTCAAAATGATGTTAGCATAGTAGACTGGTAAATCAGATGCATCTTCCAAAATCCTTGTTTGGTGACTCCTGCAGTGTAAAAAAAAACCACAGCTATAGATTTTCAGCAGCATTCTTTCAGTGTAAGAATCAGATCCTTCCCACCATCGCAGAAGATCCCACATTTATCACAGAGAATATAGGCCTGCCAGCTGAACAAACATTTTATTTCTTAATTACAATGACTATTAAGCCACTGATACAACTGACTGTAGTCCCCAGAGAACTACGCTTTAATCTTTGTTCTAAAATACACAAATCTGATAGAGTGGCAGGAAAATGTATTACTGTCAGGGGTGTGTGTAAACATTTTTCAACTATTTTCTGTAGCAATTACAGGATGCTTCTGTCTAGTATTCTACCACCTTTGATAACACCACGACCTTAATTTATGGTCACGAGAGATTCTCTCTACAAAGCAGGTTTAAAAGTCTAAAAGGCTAATCTACCTTGCAGGTATCCCTAGCTCCTCCATTTTAAGAGTTTATCCCACAGGAGGTAGTTTTCCCATTTATTTATTTGTAATATGTCTGATTCAAAAGTATATAATTCAGGATCTCCCTGTGGGACTATGTGCTATAAGACTGCAGTCATTTCCTTTGTATTGCTTCACATTTGCGTGAGCCAAGGGATCTGACATAACACTACAGCGGTTCAAAAACACTGTTCAGCTATCAAGGAAAATGCTCATAGTGGGAGAGGAGCTATATAAATAAAATTATAGGTATGTTACCAAACAGGCTTTTTGATAAGCAATCTTCAGATGATAAATCAAGAGATGACTTTCAGACACAAAAATCGGCTTGATACTAAAGTACTTCAAGTTACTTTGTGCAGTAGACATCCTTTTTGATTTATTGTGGTTTAGCTATTATAGATTTTAAAGCAGAGTGTAGAGAGCTCTCTGGCATTTGAATGATCACTGGAGATCTCCATCTGCTATAATTTATCTGCACTCAGCTAACATTTTAAATGAGCTGAAAACAGGACGTTATCTGGATTTGTACATTAATAGAATAGATATGGAAATCAATACAAGCATTTTCATATGTTTTTAACTGTTCGTTTTTTTTTTTTTATAAATTTAATTTACTTTCTATAGGAGTATTTTTCACCTAATGCAGTTGAGGTGTGAACAGCTATTTCCTATTTTCCTTTGTCTTCATGAAAGAAGAAGAAAAAAAAGAAAGAAGACTGTCTTATTTACTGCATATCAGTTGTTTTGTGTTCTGAAAACACAATTACTTCCTTATGTAGTTCTGCTATTTGTATGGCTTTTGTAGCTCTTCACAGATATTATTGAGCTTTGTACCACTGTAGTGAGCTGGTGTTCTTATTCCCAGATGCATGAATTCAAAATTCTGTGCAAATTTGGATAAACAGTTTTTTAAATTGTACAAAGAATTTATCAATATATGCCATCATTTGTATACAAAACACATACTTTTGCTTTTAAATGAATTTTTAAACAACTTACATCTTCAGAAGTGAATGATCACATGTGAACACCCAAACTTATTTTGAACAAAAACAATGTAACAGAGTCAAGGATAGAACCCAATTCTCTAGAGTGACTCTTTTTTTCTTTTTAGGGGTGGCAGGGTGGGGAAGGAGTTCTTATCGTTCCCACTCTAAACATATCTCAAATTCTCCAACAAATGGAAGAGTTATCCAAAAGAGAGCAAACTAATTCAGCCACAGTACAGATCTACCTGGTGCACTGAAGTCGGCATTGCTGAGGGGAAAGTGGTGTGCGATCATGTCATTTTAGATCAGAGCTCTATGGGCTTCAGGACTTGAAGGGCCCATCTTGATCATCCAGTCTGACAACGTGTACAGGAAGAGTCCATGGGAACAGCCTAGAATGAATCTCCTTTCATAATGCATAAGTACAAAGATACAGAATTAAAAATGTGTGAGCAACTTCCATTCTGACAATCCACAATTTAGAATGTGTATTTTTGCAATGCATTTTTTTTTTTTTTTTTTTTTTACGGGAGAGAAGGAAGGGTAGAACTGTTTCATGTTTAACTCCTAGATGTTGACTTCTGAAGCAATCAGAATTATCTATAAATAACATCCTGAATCAATTTTCTTCCCCCTGGGGTGTGCAGAATAACGGCTTTCCAGTGACGTGACCATGCTGTCTTCCTACAGGAGATGCAAAGAGGCAGATTCTGGAAGCACTGCACAGAATGAAGACATATCATTTTGGGTGCAGTGAGTGAGGCTGGGGAATGGGATAGTGGGGCCAGGCTTACAGTTGGGGAAAGGGGGACAGGAATAGAAATAGATCTAGGGATTCATTATACATTATTTTCCACATGCTTTAATTACTGTATTTGCAGTCTGTGGCATGTGTCTCTTGGAATTATGTTCACTTTATACTACCTTCACAACTATTTTGTTATTTTCTTTTCTTATTTACTATTAGACTAAGAGCTGTTTCTAAGTCACTTGCCAATTTTAGGGGAAAATACCTATGCCACTATGACACTTACAAATGAGACAGCTTGGCTTCTTTTACTTTGGGAGGTATTTGATAGACGTTGTTGCCCTGTTAATAGTTTGTAACTAACAAGCAGCAAAGCCTGGCAACTTCTCTGTATGTATTAAATATCAAAACTCAGGGTCATTGACTCATCATGATAGGGAAGACAGCACTCAGCACAAGGCAGGAGAAATCCCTTCTGCTCTTCAGCTGAAGGAGCTGGTATACTGTGGTTTTGCACCTGAGATCGAAGGTTGGATATCAATGATATGTGCACTGTTCTCCCATTTGGTCAATCACATGCTTCTCCTCTCAGTCTTGTAAGGAGTCTGCCACTGTATTCTTTCCTCTAGACGTATGACTTTCTGTAAAACATAGTCACAATATTAAAAACTTGCAACTGTGGGCCAAATTCTGCTCTCAAGCATATTTGAATAAATCTGAAATTCAATAGCTAGACATTTATTGAATCTGAGTATGTGCACAATCTATTTTTCTCATCCATATGTCTTTTAATTCAAGATGCTTGATCCCAACTGTGTACATTTGCTTTGTAAAATGAAATAGAAATGGCAAGCACACATGCCCTAGTACTTAAAATATCATTTTACCCACAGTCATCATGAAGTAAATGCTGTTAAAGTAACAGAGTTGTGCTTGGGGGAGGGGGTACAGTGCTGCATGAATGTTCCCTATCTAAGAAGGGAAGAGATCTTTCTTTTTGCTGCTATTCATGTGACAGCAGAGCTGGAGGGACTAATTCAAACTTAAGAGCTAGATTTAATCTGAACTGATCAATACCCTGGAACTTGTCATGTCCCACATGATTAGGCCAAGTAGCAGCACCATATATTCTGAGCTTGTATTGCAAACCCCTGTGTATTCACTAATTCTGTTAGGGAGAGTGTTCTTCCTACTACTCATATATTTCCAGTGGATAAGCCCATGCCAGTGAATTTGACATTCAGCCTTCAGAGAAGAAATGGCTACCGATATGCAGAAAAAAACTTTTCCAATAACATGTAAGAATGTATTCCATAAATCTGTCATAAGATAATTATTTTTAATCCATAACTGGATTAAAAATTCAATAACTGAATTTTTGAAGCCAATATTATTCCTGGCATACGAATTCTTTAATGGCACAGTACACACTAAGCTGTGGACTGCAAGTTCAGGGGCTCATCCATCCTCACACACATTTACTCAAGACCAAGGTTTTTTCCAGTCGTTACCCTAGCATGCATCTAAAAGTCACTGTGTCACTGGTTCTGGCTGCTCCTCTTAGAGCAATATGAAGAAATTATCTTTGGGTTCTTTGGATTTTGAATGATGTGACAGCCAGTTTGAATGAAGCTTTTTCTAGGGGTTAGATTATTTTTTCTATGATGCAGGTTTTTATTTGTTTTGCTTTGTATGTTTGGTTTATTCCTTTATTTGTTTTTAACCCTGGATTTCTTCCTGCATGAAAAAACCTGATATGGAAGAACTGATTTATGTAAGAAGGGACTGAGTTTTCAGTATTAGCGAACAACTAAAGTTAGAAGCTGAAAGCAAATTTGCTTCTAAGAGACCATATGAAGATGCTACATTCTCTTGAGATCAGATCATTTGTAAAATGTTGCGATTCCCCCCCCCCCCCCGCTTTATCTCATATCATCCTTGCCTCAAGTCTTGCTGTAGGTACTCCTTTTCAGTACAACTTTACTCAAGCCAAACAATCCTTACAGTATCCCTTGCATAAATTAAACCTGAAAGCCTGTTAATAGAACTCAAAGAACGGAACAATAAAGTGAGACTTATTATTTCAAAAATCATATAGAAATATGGCAGCTTTGTGTATGTTTCAGTACATTCACAAAACATCTAGATTCTAAAGTTACAGGGACCGTAACATCTCTATCTATACTGAGAGAAGTATAACTTTTTGTCTGACTCTACACTGAAAGTAAATGTCTAAATATACTGATTGTGTATATATAACAAATATATTATTACTAATTTAAACTAAGTCCAAATTATCACAAAAATTTAACATGAAAACATGAGGTATATTTTTTTTTACTGTTTGCTGAGAAATCAAAGATAATTAAAACAAAAAGAAAAGGTAAAGACCAATGTGGACAGAAAGCTAAGACACTACCATTTTTAAATTCACTTTCTATTTAACATCCAGCTGTTGGGACAACTGCAAAAGCAACTGGTTGGCTTGGGGCTCTCTTTTGCTTCTCTTTGTTTTGATATGACTGACATGGCAATCTGTTGACAGTTCTTTCTCTTCGAATAGCTAATGTTGGGACTGCAGAGAAGGTTCCTTAAAGACACCCTGAAAAAGAGAGAATATAAGGACCATCTGTTGTCTGTAGTGTAATGAGGTCCCACTATTAAAAAAAGAAAAAACAAAAAAAAAAAAACACAACAAAAACATTTTCTTTGAAACACTGGTTTACTTCTATGAAGGATGGCCAGTTCTGGCCACAGCCACACATCATAAATGGTAGCCACCTACAAGAGTTAAGTTCTCCTTTCTGACTGACTGATGAACAAGCCCATCCATTTCAAGACATTACTATCCACTCAGTCTGAGCATTAATAACATTCATTAATCAGCGCATCCTGTGTTTGCTTTGCCTCAAGTCAATATCGGAATTGTTTTTGTGTGTAATGTCATAGTTAAATTTGCCCCAGTTCCACTTAACTTCTGCCACCTTGAAAATACTTTTAAAATTTGCAACACAGATGAAAGCAAAGAAACAAGTCCACACAAATTGATCTCCTTCTGCAGTATCACATGAAACAAAAATAGCCATGTAAATCCCAGCTGTCTTCCAGTTCTGAGTGGCCCTCTGCCATTCAGATTCATGGCTCATCCCTGCATTTTCAGTGTAGCATTCCGAGCTCAGTCTTGTGTTAGTATTATAATAGTTACTCAGTACCTGAATCAGACCAAAAACCTATATTTTTGTAAATCTATACTTCAACACTCCATAACATAAAACCATTTGGAGACACTGTGGTTCACCCCACCGATCCATCTCAAGCACCCAGATAATATGAAGGTATTCAATTAGCTCACAGATCTATACCATATATACAGGAGATTCTGATCAACTGACCAAAAATCATTCTTATGCTGTCAACTGCAAGAAGAACCCTACCAAACCAAATAAGGCAAGGATCTCCCCCAGATATATATTTCAGCCATTTAAGTGGGAGGCAAGCATGTAAAGTCCTTTCCTAAAGCAAAATCATAGCAATACATTATGATTTTTCAGGGTCAAAAAGAGAACTCTAGCCCTTAAGACTCTCAGAAATACCACAGAGAGATTGAAATGTAACCATAAGGCTTGAAGGAAGATTTAACTAGCACATGAAATGTTATTTTTCACCACTGAGCAGTTAAACACTAGGGCTTACTTCCCTAAGTGTTGAGTCACTACTGAAAAAGTGGGTTAATAAGAATACGAATGAAGGAGTATTTGAAATCCAAGTATTTTTTCTTGAAGTCTGGGATGTTCTGCTCAGTGTTTTAAGCCCCATATAGAATTGGAAGCCTGTTTCTGAGAAGAATGTAGAAAGCTTGCTACAACTTACATCTGCCTCTGCCAGAAGATTCTGACAGAGATTTAATGGCCAGTGGGTCCACATATGTTTCTGTCAACATGATCCTTGACTCCAACTGCGTCCTACAGAGAACTGCTTGAACACACAAGAGCTACAGCTGAACCACACAATAACAAAGGCAAAGCTGACACAATGATCCTATTTTAGAATGGAGACAGTATCTTAATTCATTATCTAGAATAGAAGATGCACTGCTTGAACAAAATGCCATGATTCATAACTGGACTGTCATTGTGTATGTTTTTTTTTTGCATGAGGCAGCAATTTAATAGGATTCTATTAAATATTAAATGGTAAATTTGTTCCGAGGTTTCTATTGCATGAATTCGCAATTTGAAAGCTGGTACAATTTGTTTTATGACACTGTTGATTTCTTTGCTGTACCTTTCAGTTAAACTTATTTCTATTTTCCCATATATATATATATATAACATGCTCATTTTCATCAATAGCTAAGTGTATTAACAGATATTAAGGATTATCTACTGTATTTTATAAGGTTTTATGAGAGATATAGATCAGAGACCTTGTGTTCGCTTACCCTTTTCAAATATGTAGGCTTACAAACTCAGACTTCAGCACAAGAGGCAGGAGAGTTTAATAAACCATTCAACACAGCCAAACTAGTACAAAAGTCTGAATCAAAATCAGGCAGACTCAGCACTTTGGTCTGAGATTTTGTTCATGTTTCAAATCAAACCTGAATCATAAGCTTCTGTTAAATAAATCTAGCTGTCATGCCATTCTAATCTCACTGCCTGTGGATGATGAAAAGAGAATTTTCTTGAGCAGAGAGGTTTTGTTTTGCTTTTAAATAAGCAATCAATCTGAGCCCCAAGACCAAGACACACAGTTGTGTTCCACTGGGTTAAGTTACAAAGAAATCCAAGTCATTGAGTGCATGGGTGAAAGGAAAGAGAGGCCTGCGCCATCCTCTTCAGGCTCCCCAGGGGTCTACCACTGTCCATCCTCCTCAAATAGGTTTATCAACAACTTTAAACAGCAACCAAGAGATTGCAGCAGCTGCTAAGTTGTTAAAAATATACAGTTTCACTGTGGAGGTGGAGAGATTGCCACTGCTGGACAGAGACAGAAATCATAGCAGCCCAATATTTTTGGCTACTGCTTGCTATATTTTAACATATAGTCTAATAACACCAACCTTGTCCTTGTTTTGTCTCTGCTGTCCTTGTTGAAGATCTTTTAAATATAACCTTTTAAAGTAAAATGTAATGCTGTTTCTTTTTGTCCCTCTTAAACAAGTCTCTCATATTGAGAGATGAGAAAAGAGAAATGATTTTTCCATCTGCTATCAGTTCACCATTCCAAGTTTCCTGGGGTAGCTAAAAAAACCCAAAACCAAAAAACATTCCATAACTCCAGTGGATTGTTGAGCCAAGCCAAGATCTGTGACTTTCAGCTGTTCCTGTGGGTTCATGTGGCAAACTGCATAGAAAATGCCATACCAGCCATTCCTTCAGAGCAGATGGGTAGAGACATATTAACTAATCATCACAGAAACTGTTGTAGGTGTTTAGATTCTCTTTATAAAAAGAACTTGCTTTTCAGCCATTTATTCAATAGCTAATAAGCTGAATCTCTTCTACACATTCAAATTTTTCCTTCTCTTTGGGTGATGTATGACAGGAACCACAACACGCTCCCACCATTGCTGCAACTCCTAGCAGTCTTATCCTAACTGCTAAATTTGTCCAAGATTCTACAGTTCTGTGTTTCTGAAAGCAAGACCACTTAGTAATGTCTACATGGAACATAGCATCTAAAAGTGGAAATTTTTTGTCCTAATGTAGATTTTTTTTTTTTTCCCTCTCCATGGTGATACAAGTTACCTATATAAATGCACTCAGAACAGACTTTTAAAAAAAGTATCATTTATGACTATCATGACTTAAAGCTGCATCTTGCTTTCTAGCTGCCTATCCAGGTCTTTAACCTAATCTTGAAAAACCCTGGAGTTCCTTACCCTCTCTGAAAGTTTCTGAAAGGACCAAAAATAAACACCTTGTATCCTAAGACTCAAATCCCTCTTTATATAGCTGAAGACAGACAATACTTGAAAATACTTGTGCATTTCATAGTCATTTTCCCTTGTTCTAAGCCAAAGGGAACAACTATATCGTTTCTCTATGGTGTAGTGAAGAAACAATGAACACATGGCTCTGCATCTTCTCAAAAATCACTATTGCCCTCTGCAATTATTTTTATCCTCCATCATGAGATTCATACACTCATGACTTAAAATATCAAGCAGATAAAAACAGTCCAGTTCTACAGTTTTTGTAAGTATTACATGTAGGCTGCATGAATGCTAAAGCACATGCATGCATGGAGTCTCCTTGCCAAACATTCAGCCAACGCTATCAAATCCTCAGTAACTCAGTTGTAATTCCACTTTCTACTGAAATGGCTGAAAGAGTTTGAGAGAGTCTTCACGTTCTGTGTTACTTTAGGATCAATTTCTGGTTGCTACTTTCACATCAGTACTATTATTTATTAAAAAACAAACAAAAAAAATTTCTAAGCACTTCGATGCTACATTTTTCTGGTGGTGGGGTTTTTTTTTGTTTGTATGTTTTTTTCCATGCTATTTTCTATACTTCTATGTTTTAGGTTTCTCTTCTTCTCCTGCTTATCTGTAGTTTAAAGAAATTTCCTACTAGGTGAATTCATCATCATTAGGTCTTGCTTTTTCATAAACCAGATCTTTTTTTCATCTATTTCAGCAATTTATATTTTCAGACATTTATTGCATTATCTGCAGTGCATCTACTTTACACTGCATGACTTCTTGATAGTTCTTAAAACTTACTTTACAGCAATAAATAAAAATAGCTTAAGACAGCATCTTGTCTCTCAAGAAACAGTGTCATTTGTTTACAGCTAGGGATCATGACAGCAGCTGCATACAGTCCAGGACTGAAAATTATCATCTCATGGTATTACAGGAATGGTATCTCTATTTGTAGCTACAGAAATATTAGTGATATCAGTCAGAGAGAAAATATCCGCATGAAACTTCCAATGAATGAATCATCTACTAATGCCTAAAGATTTGGCACCTAAAATTGTAAGAGAAACTGTGATAGAAACAAATCACAGAAATAATCAATTTCTTATGAAAGATAGAAACCTAAAAAGCAGGAGACACAATTTGCCCCAGGAACAGAAGAACAAAGAAAGCACATTTTCCAGTAAGTTTGTAACTTTTAGCCCAGTCTCTCTCCGTGCTGCTCACCTGTTGTTTTTGGTTTGTTTTTTTTGTTGTTGTTGTTTTGTTTTTAACAGTTCCTTCTGTCTGCCTTTGAGACCTCCACTGGAAGAAGGACAGCACAAGTCATGGCTTGTTAGCAGCTACATTTGCACCGTTTGGCCACAGAGTTCTTAAATAGAGAGTAAAGCATCTGAGCTTGTGGTCAGTGAGAGCACATATTTTGTTTCGTTTCTGCCAAGGACCCTCTGTCAATTTTCTTAAAATTAAGCTCCTAGAAGTTTTATTTGAAATTTACTTATATTTCAGATTTATTGAAAATCATTTGGAAGGATCACAAACAGTCATCTATTTTTCGCGTAACTAAGTAGACAGAAAGCTTGATTGCATAAGTCTATTTTCTTTAGGCAGTATTTCTTATCCTTATTTTCTTTCTCTAGATTAGACAACTACAGCACATTTAGATTGGAATGACTCTGGAATTAAACTTTTCAGTTATCATTTCCAGTAGTCACCAGTGTGCAAACAATTTATTCATATAAGCAGAGCCAGAAAGTATGAGAATATTAATGGGAATCTTAAAGAGGTGGCAATGTCTTATCTGAGCATGATAGTACAGAATAAAACAATGTTGACTAATACTGTGAATGAAAGCAGATGGTATCTCAGGTCATCAGTAGCACAGAAGTCTTCCTACCTTCCCCAGGGAGCTGAAAGTGACTCAGCTTCTTTTGGGTTTCCAAGAAGAGCAGAGAATGTGTACAAAAAAATTCACAAGATATATGGACCGATGACAGAGCCAAGCATATTCCAACACCTTATTCTAAGATGGCATGTGACGCTCTTCTGATGTAGGCTGACATTCATCACTCTTCTTACAGCCAGTACAAATGCCATTTCTCTTTTTGAAGTTGCGTGAAGCTATAGAGCAAATGTCACAGACCAGAAGAAGCCAAGGTTGTGTTTTAACTCTGAAAAGTAATCTACGTTGTATTAGGTTGAGATATATATTTTGAAATCTGTTTCTTTCTCTAGCTTTTTCATCTTTTCAAAAGCTGGCAGAAATTTAATTCAATTGCAAAATTTTACTGAGATGGTAGATGTGATTTAATGTGCAAGTATGGCTCTAAAGTAATTCTATTAGCAGACTGCTGCAGGGAGTGGAGACAGTTATGGAAATGAATGTTGAAAGAAATGGAATTAGAGAACATCTATTGATGAATGATAAGTATAATATATATAGAAAATATATATAGAAAAGTATAAGACTTTGAAGAATAAGGAGACGACATGGAAATTGGAGGAAGGAGAAACCTGAAACTTCAGGGAAACAAGAATAGTAGCCTGAAAGACATCCAATTAGCATGATATGAAGATGAGTTTAGTGCCAAACAGCTGGAGATCCCTAATGCAAGTCTTATCACCAGGTACTCTACAGCATAGAAGACAGCAGGAGACAAATAAAGATTGAGTTTCGGACAAAGACTGTGAAAGAAATGGAGAGCATAAATTGTAGAAAAATATTGCTGATATCTTTTACATCGGAAAATATATATTGGAAGTGCATTTTTATACATATACACATACATACTGGCACATATATAAAAGATCTTATTATATTAAGTACAGACATACCATTCCAAATAAGACTGTCAATACTACCTTTGTAAGACAAACAGAGCAAGAATACGAAAGCTAAATCTCCCCAGTTTATCATCTTATTTCCAGCAGTCCATGCTTTAAAGATGTTCTGAAGCAGAGGATAGACCAATATTGTTGTGTTTGAAGTTCTAATAAAGGTCAAGTAATTAGAGTATAAAGATTTATCAGCAGAAAGCCCAACAGTTTTGTAGTGAAACCTACAATTACTTCATGTAAATCATTCAAATGCATCACTTTTTCACTTAATGAATTTTATATGCTGTCAAAATAATTTTAAAAAGTTTCTTTTTTCCAGAAATTTTATTCTGCTCTGTAAGTCTTTAATACTGCACTTAGTATTCTTATGTTCTTGCTGAATAAATTAGACAACTCTTGAACTCTCAGCAATTTAATGACCAGGAGAAACATCTTTTACTATTTTCAGAAATAAATATTATCAGTATAGGAAGAACACCATTCTGAAAATTACATTTTCTAGGCATGGAAGAATGTTACCAAAAAAAAAGAAAAGAAAAAGGAATATTTTCAAAACTATCCAATATTCCTTCCTACATCTAGAATCCAGAAGTGAGAAAAGCACAGTAACTAAGCATGGAAGACAATGAGAAGTTTGGAGAACACTCTCTTATATGCATACCCTGAATATGATGGAAGAATATAGAAAAATTGAAACCAATAGCTTCCCAAGGGATGCCTGAGAGACAATTGCAGTTATGAGACCAGATGGAAGGCCAAATTTGAACCAATTGCTTTGTAAAGAAAATACGAGCTGTGTAAACAGTAGGAGTCAATCAAGGATATGATTACCGTAAATCGCCAAATCTAATCCAAAGCCTTCACTCTAGTTCCAGCAGATTCGAGACAAACGCCCTGGTATGGAACAAAGGAGAAAAAACAAAGTGCAATGTTTTATGACTAACCTCACTGAACTCTATGACAGAAACATTTTTAAATTGTGACCATGCTCTGAGCTCTAAAAGGAATTACTTAACACTGTTTACTGTCCTGCGTGACATAAAATACTAAGATATCAAGAAAAAAAGTAAAGTAATGATCCTCCAGTGAGCCAGAAATGAAAGTGTTGCCTCTCATCTCAAAATAAAGATGAAAAAATCCTTTTCCATATTATTTGTAAAGTTTCAGTATGTATCCTTTTGAACATAAGTGTACAAAAAAATGATAGTATGTTCAGAATGCATCAATACAATTGGTAATCGCATCTATATAATGAGTCAGAGCATATCCATAGCTTTATTTAATCAATAAAATACATTTGAAAGCTTCATAATCAGTAACCGATTTCAAAATTGCTATACAGAAGTTACTTCATAGATATCATGTAACAATAATTCTATAGACTTCCCATGTCTCTTTATGAAGAAAATACTTAAAAATTAAATAACCTCTTTGGATGACGAACTCTGACATATTACATCCCATCTCTTTGCAAAAAAAAAAAAAAAAAAAGAGAGAGAGAAATTTTGTCTGGTTTTAATTGCACATCTAGGATTCAGCTCCCTCTTGTTCCTGAGTTACACACCATTGTGACCACAGATACATATAATCAGTGTTTATATTCACATACCAATTGCTTATATAAAATAGAACAGAAATTAATTTGTTCCTTCCTTCCTGAGCTGTTCCACAGTGGGCAAGAGTTTTTCTGTTGGAAAGCAGGCAAGCTGTTTCCTGACAAGGTCCAGCCAGCTGCACCACCTTTACAGGGTTTTACAGGATTTACTTACTCCATGAGCTACACAAGTTTTACCTTTAGTAGAGATTCACAAGCCAAAGACAAGCAGTCTGTTTTTTTCCCCCCCTCTCAATGATTCCTGGTGAGATTAACATATATGAACAGTGCTGAGGCTCCTATCCAGTGTTAGGAAGTTTGCTTCACTTGTATAATGAGGTATCCAAATCCTAGAACACAGTTCATACAATTTTTTGTTACTGATTCTTTACCATGGACCCAAGGAAATTTCCATGACACTGTCAAATGCTTTTACAAATAAAAGTTCCTCCTCTATTACATTGTCCTGTCTCAAAATATTTTTCAGAGTTCTTGTGAACAAGCACAAAGGAAGATAAGTTCCCATGTAATACCTTACACGAACACTCCACATATGCCACGTTGGATGATTTCACATGCAGTATTAGATGCAAATTAAATCTCTATCACAAGTTCTCACTGCTTAGAGATAGTCATTTTTTGCTAATGAAAGGAGTTTACTGCTTTCGTTGTCCTTATTTTCTCAGCAAAATACAAGGGTACTGGAATACTTTGCATGGCACTCACGTTTAGATATCAGATGTCTCTAGGCAGTTTAGATAAATTACCACTTTCAAAGATCCCAATAATAAAGTACTGAGGACAAATTAAGTACAAATGTTGTCAGATGCAATCATTCTTAAACAATATTTTTGTGCTTTTAAAATGCAGCAAGATACATACCCTACTATTCCATTCTGGCTCTGACACTTCCTAAGCAAGGTCATTTCAGGTGATCTATTTATAGAGAAAGATCTTAATCTCTTGAAGACTATACTGAAGAAAAACCTGTATAATTGACTGCTACAGGGAAAGGATCCAGCTCATTATTTGAATTACACATCCATCTGTTTCAGTCAGTGGGGTTTATAAAGATGGTTTAAGAGTTAGTTGAAATTGTCAAACAACAGATAATTTTAAACTACAGAAGAGATTTAATTTTCCCCTGCTGTTGTGAATCAGCATTTTTTTTTTCGCCCTCAAACAAATACAGAAGAATATGTTGTGTAAGCCAGAGATTTAAAGGAGGTCGCATTATCCTCACTTGGGCCATAGACTATCTGTTATGCTGAGCCTGGTTATATTCCTTGCCATCTTTGCATTCTGATTATTTTGCTGTATTCAGTTTGGCTTCTCGTGTTACTTCAGTGTTAAATATTTAAAACAAAAATATTAAGTCATACATTTATTGTGCTAGCTATAACTTAAATTTTTTAAATTCCTTCCTGCAGAATATTACATGAAGAAAGAATGAAAATCTATCTACAGAGATACTCATGCTGTATTTTATCAGCATTATGTTTCTTAATGTTTTGAGTACTGTCAGAGATTAAGCAGATATTAACAATATGATATTACACAATCTTTTGTGTTGTCTCACATGTAAGAACTCCTGTTTTTTGGGTTTTTTTGTTGTTGTTGTTTTTGTTTTTTTCCTCTCTCTCTTCCTTTTTTATTAGTTATTCTAAGTTAGCTAAGGATTCCAGTGTACCTCCTGCTAAGGTACAATCTATTGCCTCCAGCCTTTCATGAAATCACAACCAAAACCTGCTTTTCGTCATCTGGAATTTCTTATCATCTCGGTGAGAAGCATTGGCAGGTATTTACTTCCTGTTTTATTCTATGTTTATCTGTTAGGTTACATATTCTTTCAAACCCCTGTAAGTCACAGATTTTTCTTTTTTAAGCTCTATATCACTATAAATAGCATAGATTTACATTTTTGTGTCTAGGTGTTAAATTCTGAATGCTGACAGAGATTCTATTAGAGACTTACATTTTTCACCAGTCTGAGAAAGCACCTGTAATACTATAACCCAATGGAAAGCAGAACAACAATAGCAGGATGGCAAAGCCTTTGGTTGCAACAAACACAGACAAGCCCAAGCAAAGCAACTATGGAAGAATCAACAAAAGAAAAGAGATGCTTACCTTTGGAAGGCCACAGGTAAGAAAAGATCCCCAGTGAGATACCTTGTTCTCTAGTGTCAACCTTTAAATTAGGTCTGGGAAGGGGTGGATCCTGGCTCCACCCTTTCCGATCACTCAGGTGCATTACATGCACCTGAGCTCCTCTGAGTTGGTCCTGCCTTCCCGCCAGGTGCTCAATTAATGTTTCACGCCATGACTTAGCATTTCTGCTACAGTATTTCAGTTGTTTCTACACTGTTCTACACAGAAATATTTAAATCCAAAATATTTTATGTTGTTTGAACTTTCTATGTTTCTGACGTTTTACAGTTGATAGACTGAAAAGGAAACTTCTTTCACAGAATATATTTTCTTTAGTTTTCAGCATATTTCATGTTTTCCTGTGGTTTGAAGAATGTTTTCATTTGAAATTTTTCATAACCCTAGCTTTGGGATACTATGGGAGAAGAAACAGATTCATTGAATTTCTACCAACAGGCTAATTTGGTGATTCAAAGTCTTCTTTTTCATGACAGATACTAGTATTGGGAAGGACACAAAAAGAATTACCCAACAACTCAAAATTTATTCTAAAATAACTGAGGTTTCAGAGGAATCTATAGATACTGAAGTGTGTATTCTGATACATTTCAACTATCCACAGTCAAGGAAAAGATTATCAGGGAAGGGAATATGAAAATAGAGGAAGACTGTCTAAAAAAGCTTTTGAGATTGCAGGAGGAAAGTTGATAGACCCAGAAAACTCCAGATAATCTTACCACTCCAATTCAGACAGAACTATTCACTTGATAAGGTCATTCTTTGCACGTTAGATCATTAATGGTAAAGTCTTCTTCCAAATATACTTTCACTATAATCTGTATAAAGTTTGTTTTTTAGTTTGGCTATGATACTTGCGGTAGAATTTTTATCCAGCAATCCAACTCATTAGAAAGAGTGACAGGGGACCTTTCCTTATAAGGACCACTAAACTCACACCTCTGTTCTTGATCTTATTTCTGTTGCAAAGCAGGATTTCCCCAGTCCTGTATGTATAGGAGATTATTCCTTTTGTTTTGCACCTTTGTCTCAAAGCTTGCTGTTGAACACAGATGGACAAGTCCCAGCAAGTCCTGGTCAAAATTTGAGAAATCCTTTTTCTGAAGATTTGCAGGCCAGGGCCAAAGAGAGAGAGATTAATAGCAGCTTAATTGCCGGTAAGAAGTCTTTTGTGTGGGCTCCTCTCGAGGGAGATAACTATATCCGCATGCTCAGGAGTGCTGCACGTGACTCTTACCTAAATGACCAGGAATGCCACACTGGCAGAAGAAGAGGATAAAAATGGGAACCTACAACCAAGTAGGTTGACATCAGTGTCTGACATCAGATGCCTCATGATGTGATACTTACCTTCTGCTGGACTCTCCTGGGCTTGCTATCTGAGACCTGCCTGTTTCTCCTGGACTCACTGTTGCTGTACCTGCTTGTTGCTGCTTTTCTTCCCTGCTCTCTTGCTCCTGTACTGGACTTGGACCATTGGAATGGTATGCAATGGGATGCTGCTAGATCTTAGTGGTGTCTATCCCTGCTTTACGTAATTCTTGCCCCTTTCCTATCACCCTCTTCCTCTTCCCCATCACTCTAATTCATTTTAATCACCAGCCTTCCCTTCCCCATCTCCCTGATTGACTAGGATTCCTAATAAACTGGTTGGGCAAACATTTGACCCACTGTATCTTAATCTCGCCATTAGGTATACATATATTAAAAGAACCTCCTCTCCCTCCTGTAATTGTAACAAGACACTATGCTAGTGTACTCTTGTTTCAGGATATTTTAGTGTCTTTTAGACAATGAACGAGGTGGGAATTTCCCAATCAGTATGCACTTGTGACATTAATTACTAACAATTCACTGACATAACAATTTATTTCTACTCAGAAGAATGAATTGAGATAACAACTGAATTCCTCTCTTTTTAACCACAGTTAAATACACCTGTTAAGTTTTTATTTTTTGATGTACTATGAGCACATTATCTCTGAAGTTAAGTACAGAATTTTGTTTATTGCACTGACATGAGGTACAAGGATAGAAATGTTCTTATCCACAAAAACGCAGGGCAGGAATTTTTTTCAGCCTTCAGTGCATTTCACTTTTTCTGGCAACCCTTATAGTAGCAGGTTGAAGGTAACATTTAGTCATTTAAGATGCTAAATTCTTAGTGATTTTTTTTTTTTTTTTTTTTTTCCCCAGATATCAATAAAACACAAGTGTTAAAATCCCTGGTTCACAATAACAATGTTAAATCAGTTTAAGTTAACATTTCCTCCCCAGAGAGATATTTTCCTACTTGAAATGGTGGGACTAGAGTTGTCATTATCTCTTCAGTTGCCTTTCTTCAGTCAGTTGTTGTCATCAAACCAGATCTACTACCTGCCTGCAAGGCCACAAGCCTCCCCATGGTTCCAGGGAAGCAGTACGACCTGCAGCATGAAATTAACTTAGTCCCTCATAATCCTCAAATTTGAATAGAAACAATAAACTCCTCTCTGGCCAGGGTCAGAATATTGCTTCAGAGGATCCAATTTAAACAAACAAGCATCATTCCCCCCAAAAAACTGCTCGTTTATGTAGATGAGCAGCATTCTCTCACTGAGACAGGAGAAAGATAGGAGGCTCCAAAAAGAACACAGATCATCAGTCTGCCTCTTTGTGTCCCACTGAGCTTTTACTGCCTGCTGAGAAGGAAGACCTTAAACTGCTGACCTGTCTGTGCCCCCAGCCACCCATCCGTGTTTGCTTTTTTTCCTGTGGTTAATTATTTACATTACTTGCTTGAATAAGCAATGTTTTAAAACAGAGTCTTTAAAACATCTCACAGGCAACTAGTGTATGTGATTCAGCGAGCCAGTGCACTGGCCCATAGCTCCATCTGCCTCCAAGAAACAACAAGGTTAGTCTGATCATAAAATTATTCTCAGCGGAATGGCAGGTTTCTTGATCAACACTGTGCTGAATTCAGCAGAACCAGGCTTCTGACTGAACAGTCTTGATTTTCAGCATAAGTGTAAAAACTGTTACAGACTATTCTGTGACCAGGATATACAAAAATATACAAAGACAAGAGATATTCAAGTAGTAAATTTCTGCTGTCCAACTTTATGCGTTCATATAGAGGGAAAGAAAGACTACTGTTTCATTTACAGACTGAATCAAGAAAAGATTTATGAGTGCAACATTCTCTTTCATTAGGTTATGTGGTGAACTAAGATACTGTGTACTGTGGTTCATTTGAGAATGGTACATCATTTGATTTATTTATTTTGAATTTTGGACTGTTCTGTTTAGAAACCATCGGTATTATAATAACATCCGGCAAAAGCATTATCAACAAAACTGCAAGAAACTTCATCTCCTGAGAGTACAAGGGAAAGAGAAAAAACTTACTTCACTAAAATTAATTTTCAGACATAGGTGATAAAGGAGAAAAGCGGACAGTATAAATAACACTTATGTTCCAAGAACTGCACACCTGAAACTCAGATTTTTATGGGCTTTTGATTTTTCAGAATAAATGTGTGAAAATGTTGCTGCAAAGAATAATTCCTGTGAATGCCATAGTACTGGCCTCCCTAAAATCTTC
The DNA here is from genome assembly GCA_028571105.1 of Tragopan temminckii. NCBI lineage: Eukaryota > Metazoa > Chordata > Aves > Galliformes > Phasianidae > Tragopan > Tragopan temminckii. The sequence goes on along the minus strand of JAOWBP010002559.1, from coordinate 25,238,355 downwards.
CATTGAACGAAATATGCTAATGGAAGAAAACGAGACTTTAGCTAAGCTTAATAATGTTAGCTAAATAAATATTCAAACTCATAGGCTGTAGGATGGCAGCATATTTAACCTGAAAATACGAACATATTCCTATTTGAGCTGTCATTTACATATCCGTAGTATAGTGATTTTCCCTTAGAGATTTCCCATATTATTTTGAATATCCCCTAAAAAAAAATGAAAGCATAACTTTATTTCAGCCAAATCTCTTCAGAACTAAGACTCGTTTGTAGGGTAAAGACAGCAGCTATCTTGACCAATATTTCTATCAGTCTCTTTTGAGGGTCTTCAAATTATAATCCACTGCCAGATCACTAGCCACTCAAATGGCAATTGGAATATGTGTTCTTCAGAAGGTACAATACAGAGACTCCACCAGGTCCAAGAGGAAAACCAGTGTGGCATTAAAGTTACTACTGCATTTTGTCTCCTCTCACCTAGCTCTAAGTTGCCATTGTTTGTTCATTTGAAAGAGAGAGTCAAAATCAGTTGAGCATTGTCACCAGACTCTTTACCATCATTTCCAGCTACAGAATATTTAACTAGGCAGTACAATACACCAAGGAAGTAAACCCCAATTACCCTTATTCTGAATAAATTCTTTGCTTAATTTAAAGGAGATATTTTTATATTCTAGATAGATGCTAGATATGAAAAATGTCAACTCATATAACCACATGATTACAACCACTTTAGTCTGTACAGAATAGAATTTGGATATTTTAAGAACTTTTAAGTTAGAACTGAGTATACTTTGGAATTTACCAGTTTGTAAATGAAAGTTTCCCAGCACTCTAAAAAACTCTGAGGAGATAGTTAAGATAACTTAAGTTTTAAGATGAGGGCTGGCCTTGTTACAAACCTTAAATAACCCAAGAAAATTAGCTTTATTGTCAGTACAATATTCCTACAGCTACATTTTAATAGTACTACTACTGGAAATATAACTGCCCCAAAAATTCAAATACAGATTTATAAATATAAATATATACATGCAGTTCCACATATTAACTCTATTGATTTACAGATAGATAAATAGGTTTATTTAGATTCCGTGTTCAACAGAAACAATGAATGCTGTATATATAACCCCAGCTGAAAAAGAAAAGATACTGTAGGTTATTGTTGGATTTCTTCTCTGACAGCTCCCTTAGGAAATTGTACAAAAGTATTTATTATTTATATATAAGCAAGAATGTCAACACATTTTTAAATAACTGTATTTTTTTTTCTTCTGTCTAGCAATGGAAACTACAGAATAAATTATATATGACGTGTAGCTATTCTAAGAAAGTTAGTATTATGTAGCCAGCAATATACAAATTAGATATAAAATGTTGGATGAAAATAGTACTTTTGGAATGTTGTTGATGTTCCTATTTCATACCACTGTCTATACAAAATTAAGATAAAAAATACTCAACATAGTTTTCTGTAATCTGATAATATCTGTCCATATGAGCACTTTCAGATGTCCTGAGGTGGTATGCCAGCTGTTAGGAAGGTTGCATTTTACTTCAAAACCCACAGGTATATAGCAAACATATTTTGCTATGCATACCATCTGGTACCTGTTTTTACCAGAGAACAGAGTGTGTTTCATCATTAAACCCCATCCTGGAATACTTAAATTAATTCAGACAGATATATACATTTTACTCCCTGTGGGTTTTCCTATCAAAATAATCTTCTTACTTTTTGTGGCAGCAGATGAAGTCACCAGATCAAATTATACTCAAAGATACACACAGAAAACAAATAGAAAATCAATAGGTTTATACAAACATACGTGTTCAAAAAGTAATTAGATGTAAATTACAGCTAATATACAAGTATCATGTATACACAATAGGGTGTCATCTTCTACTTCTCGAATTTTATTGTGGTACAATTTAATTAGAAAATCAGGAGTCACATCAAGGATAGGTATCAATATTCTCCACATTGCTTATTCCTGCAATTTAATTCTAACAATGTTTCTTTTGTGAACCTAATCAAAATTCAAATTAATGACACTTTTGTCCAGTACTTTCATCAGTTTCATTACACAAAGGATATTCTAAGGAAAAGACATATTTTCATCAGTGGAGGAAGGCTGAAATTTATTCCAAGATTATACCAAAAAAAGGATTTTGCATCCCAAACAAATAGAAAAATATGATAAATAAAGAGAAAACAAATAGAACAAAATAACAAAGGAAATGTTTTATCTTCAACTGAATGAACAGTCATTTTGAAATATGAAAACTGATTTTCACAATTATTGAAAAATTGCAGTTTTTCACAAGAAATCAATATAAGTTTGTGTGAATATCCATGTTTTTAATGGGAAAAAAAATAAAAATTAAAGATTACAACTAATTCTTCCCTAGGAACAAAACTTTATTTGATGGTTAGAAAATGTGGATCTGCAAAGCAGTGTTATGGTAATCTACTGAATTAAACAGTTATTACAGAAGGCTGCAATTAGCTGCAAATCTCACTTTTACCCCTGATACCAAGCTCTCATCAGGTGTCACAGTGCTACATATGGAGAGTATTTTTGGAATGCTTTATTCTTTCACCTTCAAGATTTTTGCATAATGAGATTCACTTCTATTCATTTGCTTTTGCTCAGGGTAGCTGATGAATTACACATTACTGTATTAAAAGCATCCTTGGCTTGTACATAAAGGATTAGAACCAATTAATGAGCCAAGATTCAAATGGATTCTTTTTGTCCTGAGTTTTACGTAGTGGTCGTACCCTCCAGACTTGTAAACCAAGTTCTAAACAGAGTTGAACGAAATTCTGCATCCTAAACCAAATGATCTTCAACTTCAAGAACTGGGTCCATGTAGAAGGACTCTAAAGTTTCACAAATTTCATAATAATTCAGGGAATTCAGCATTTCCTTTCCCAATTCAAAGTTTCTGTTAATCCTCAACTGTGACTAGTCCTGAACTAGAAATACTCTCCATCTCGCTTCATCACCCCTTTACAGATGTACGGGTTTAATTTATTCAATTAATTCTGTCTTACCTTATTTTAACAGAGTATTTGTAGAGTCATAATCACCTGTGTAAGTATAAAGTTGAAAGAATTGGTGCTATTTTGTTTTCAGTTCACTCCTTTTTTGCAGAACCGTAAGAGAGAGAATTGGGGTAGTATGTGTGAAATTAATTTAATTACAAGCTCTTAACTTCAAAAAAGTAATGCAGAGCACTAATTTTAAAAAGAGCAGTTTAACTTAGTCAGCAGTGCTAGGGAAGGTTTGAACCAATTAGATTTTAGAAAATCTCAAACAGCTCTCAGCTTTAAGAAACACCACAGGACATCTCCTGGTCGTTTTGCTTTGTTATAAGGATGCTAGGTAATAGGAGACTGAGTTATATTGATGAGGTTTAGTCACATAGTTCTAGGTCATTTACTTTAAGTAACCCAGCTTGGCCAATTTCATTATCATTTATCTTTGTAGTCCATGTATCAGCTATCAGACAGATGCTTGAATACCTTCTGAATAATGAAGAACAAGGATTTACTCACTATTAAGGACAAAACACTAGAAATCATAGTCTGTTGGTTACCTAAGGTTAAAGGTATTTAATCTTATTATTAGGGCTTGAATGTTCCTATAAGCTTTATTCTTGACTCTGCTGTAGATTTTCCTCATGTTTTGTAAATATCTGCTGTTTGTTTCAACATCATCCACAGGCTTTTACTTGCATACAAGACGTCAAAGGACAGCCCAGTTTGTTTAAAAATGAGCAACCATATTCCCACAACTTCATGGAAGAAAACAAAGAGAAAAACAGTAAATCAGCAGCTGAAATTTGCTACAATAAATAGACATATGTATTTTAGCTTATTTTATTATTTTAGTTTTGATTGTGTTGTATGATGCAGAAATGTTTTCATAAAACTTGAGACCTCATATTCTATAGGGAGCTTTTAGTAGCATGGGAGGCATGAAGGAAAGTAGTCTTTGCTCCACCACTACTATATTTATGACAGTGTAGCTTCACCACAAGATCCAAAGATACACAGAAAACACACAGATCAGAGGATGGCGTCCCTAAATTGCCTGCAGTGAGGTAAACTGAAACCTGAGTTTATTTAACCCTGGATACCTCAGCCCCAGGAGGATGGCAGTCAGCAGTCTGAGTTCTTCAGCATCACTGTTAGGCTCACAGCAGAGTTTGAGCTTATTTGTGTATGCAGCATAGAAGTAGTCCTCACAGTGAGTGACAGCAAGGGCTAGAAGAAAATGTCTGACAGGGAGAGAGGTACAGCTTTTCTCAGGATATGTTCAGGTCAGTGGAGTAACCGCTACATTCAGCAGAAGGAACTGCACAATGTAATTCTTAAATAAAAGGTGACTGAATATTCTCTCACCATGACAAGATGTTCTGCTGTGCCATGAGGATGAGCCGCTTACTTTCCTTGATGAGTCATTAACTTTTATTAATTTCATTAATTTGTCATTATCTTTTAAAGTCACCTGAATGAAGTTAAAATAATCCCATGGATAACCAGCTATTGAAAAGTAGTCCATATGGGAAGGGAAGGCCTAATGCATCTGTGCGACATGAACAATCTTTGAGACCATCTCCTTTTGTAAAGATTTAAAAAGCAGCCTAAACATACCAAGGGAGTTGACAGAACCTCAAATCTTCTCAACAAATACGAATAATTTTATGTGTTTGGGGAACTAGCAAGATGGCAAAAAATGTGACTGGAGTAAAGAAAGAAAAAGACAGCTGTCATACCCACCTTGCAGTGCCATACTATTCATACTGACATGCAGCTGCAGGAATTGCACAACAGAATAAATTTAATCAGAATTAAATTTTTATGACATTGCTTAGTTGTAAAAACAGCACCAGACTCTGTTCTCACTTCACATGGAGAAAATGAGACTGAACCAAGTCTACAACCCAATCTGTATGCTGGTGAAGGGAAGCAAGGTCAAGTCCACCATGGGCAAACTATACTGCCAACATTTCTGCACATTCTTTTTTATTCAAATGCTTACATTCTCATATTTGCTCAGTGCATACCACATTTCTTGCATCTTCTTTGCAAGAGAACAAATGATGAGCAGCTGTCTGGCTCACAGTACTTCAATTCAGACCTGCCACCTGTAATAAAACGGTGAAAAATATTCAGGTATATGATTACTGAGATTCTAACAGAGCATTTGTGAGAGGCATTTTTTAATGCATTAAAATAGTGGATTTTTTTCCAGTACTACCATCAACCACTGAGCTGAAGAAAAAGAAACTGAGTTAAAACATAAGATTTGAAGCACAAACCATTATTTGAATTAATCAGATTAACAAAAAGATGAAAACAAAACACAAGCAACGAGACCTTCACATATATTTTCACACATTTGTAATGTGTGAAATCAGAAACAGAACAGTCAAAACCTTATATACTATCAATAACACAGTTGTGAATTAAAAAAACATCATGGGAACAATAATATAGATAAAATGGTTTTTCATTTTTAAGATGAAAACTTGTGTTCTTTTAATTAGTCATAAACCCTAAATGCTCATAAAAATCCCTTGCATGTATAGAAGTTATAGTGTTCTTCCCATTGATTTCAGTAATAGATTTGGACCAGGGCTAGAGAACCTAATGTCTCAATCTATTATCTATTACATGCTATTATGAAGGACAGAAGTTGCTTTGCTGGCTGAGAAACAGATCTAAGGCTGCTGACAGGTATTGCAGAAGAACCAGTTGAGATTATTTAAGAAGTCGCTGACCCCAGCTCTCAGTTTCCCTTGAGATGATATGTCAGGGGTGCATTTCTTAACAACCGTGAGGTCAGTTTGCACTTAGGTTACTGTGAGACACTTTCACTGAACTGATGAAAGAAATGTCATCCCAGGTATAAAGTGACTGACTACCATTGCAAAATCAGAAAAAACTTTTATATTTACACAGCTCAGATTCTTCTTACAAAGCTTACCAGTGTTAGTTGAAACAACAACCTTGGCAGTTTGCAATAGTGTGCAGGATCTTGCACGGATACAGCTAAGGAGATTTTAGCACTTTTCCTGTTGTGTGTTTCTGTCATAAGCTCCCACTGCAAGCTGGTAAAAATTCCAAAAGAAAAAGATAAATGTGATAGAAAATTTTATGTGCTAAAAGCTCATCTGCACACTTAAAAAGAAGCACAGAGAGACAATAGTAAGTGGAAAACTCCCAAACTCCTTCTCCCAAGCCCATCACAAGAGCAATTGACCCACCAGAAAACCATCTCCATATGAACAGAGAGTGGAAACATAAAAGCAGCTGGAAAATCTAAATTAAGGAGTCAGGGAGGGACATTCTGCCCTGGCCCCTCCCCAGCCTCCCATCTCAGGGCTATCCCAGGAGATCCTCAGGCAATGTTCAGGTGTGAAGCCCATGAGGATGAGCAAAGCTTGTAGCACCTGTTGATTGTTTTGCCCTGACTGGGGTGAAGGTGCTGCCAGAGAGGGCAGCAAAATGAGGCTGTTGAGTTGTGTAGTGTGTGCTCTCTGTTTGTGTCTGTTTTGCATATGGTGTATACATGTGTACACTGTTTTTTGCACATACTGAGAACACTCACTCAGCCTCTACTGGTTGACATGAACCTGCTGCAGGAGGCTTGCCTCTCTCAGGGCAGGCAGATCTAAGACAAAGCATGTTCACTTAACAAGGTGATGAATAGTTTTAGTCAATACTCTAACACATGCTCCTTATTCTTTCACAACATTTATGCAGCTAATTACCAGGGGAATTTAGATTTGCAAATACACTGAAAAATAGAATTAAAAACTTTTTAAGAACTATGGATTTTCTTCTTCTTTTGTATTTACTTCTGTCTTACGTTTCTAAAATGTCAGTTTATTTGCAAAGAAAAAATTGGACAAGAAAGGAAACTTCCACAGATGACATGCCAATAGTGATTCTGCCCTATCATCTGTAGCAATAGCAGTGGTTATACGTTCTGTACACATAACCGTGCTTACTTTTAGCAACGTCATTATAAATATGACAAGATCAAGTACAGTTCTTTAAGCACACACTGCTTCTACACAAAAGATTTTTTTCAGCGTCATCTAAAGCAATAAATATAAACAGGGATTTAAAATATATTGAATTATGTCATTGTAATGCCAACAATATTTGTCATTTTCATGTAAGTTGCTTAAAACATTTCTTGATACATTTTGTTTTAAGAAATAATTCAAATGATTTCTGAAGTATAGTCAGTAGAATTTATTCTCTGTAAGACTTTTTAAACTTTACCTTCTTTTGGATGAGAATATTTATTTATTTAAATACATTCATCCCAGTATAGAACTATCCTGAAGCTCTGAGTTTGTTGAGTGCCAGAAGAAGGTGTTGTTAAAAGTATTAAAAAAAATTGGCAAGGGAACACCTGCTCACTTTACTCATCGTAAGTAAAGATGGAAGGAAGACCCTTTATATATATTATCTAGCATTTTATTTCAAAATAAAAATGAACTTCATAGAAAATATTGACATTATATTTTACTCTTCATTAATTTGCATGTGACATTTTTTTCTTCCTCAGATTACTCTGAGGTTTTTCAACTGGCATTGAAAAAGTATCCTCACAGCTTCGTAGGTAGATTTTAACTTGATATGGTTTAGTTCTGTAATGAGTCAGCATTTCTGGATGAATGATCTGATGTAAAGAATTTTGTTGTGTACATCTCTGAGCCACTGAGAAATTGCAGCCTTAATTTCATACATTAACTCTCATGTTTTAGGACTCTTTTTTTGCACTACAGATTGAATGCATGAATAATCATGCCCACGGCAAGACTTGATATTACGGGCAGCTGTCTTGCACAAGAAGAATGAAGATATCCCTGGACAAACAAGAGCTGCCAACTGCTCAGGTTCTTCTGTTGTTGGACCCATTACAGATCCTGCAAAGGCAAGACAACAACAGGCACTGCCACTGAGCTTGCCGTAGTTGCTAAGTCCAGGGAAGGGCTACATATGTGAGGTGACAGCCGCCTCTGAGCAGAGAAGTCAGGGGTGAAGGCAAGGACAAGCTGTAATCACAGTTTTAATTCCCCACTTCTCCTTAGCAGTAGAAAACTGGCAAAGCCAGATCTTCCTGTTCTCTCTTCCGCATGCTTTTGCTTATGCTGCTGCTGAAAAGACTTGAGTCTGTTATGTGCTTCTAGTTCCTCTGAGAATATCATCGGCTGTCCTAGGATGAACTTTGAGAAAACACATTCACTTCAATGAATGTCTTTTATTTCACTGTGAATAACAGCATAGTGATGCTGACCAAAAAATCAGGAGTTTTAACTCTTTAACAGGTATGTAAGCCATACAATATCTTTTAGACATGCACTCAGACAAATGGCCACTCAGGGGCTAATTACATATAAATAATTCCACAGGGGAGTGCAGCAGACATATTGTAGCTGAGATAGCGCTACAGCATAATTCATAATCTTATAATAGTGAAGCAGGGGGTGTTTCTGAGCAAAAGTCCTGCTTGGCTATGATTAATGGTCCATGCACTGTTCAATTTTTATATTTTTTTTAGAACCTTACGCATATTTCTTTACTATAGCCAGGCCTCTTGGCCATGCTTCTGTCATGATGCCTTTTTTGTCTTTTTTATTCAAAGCAGAGGGTCACTGGGAAAGAAAGTTCAGATAAAAGAAATTCCTAGGCTTTTCAGTATTAAGAGGAATCAAGTATCCAGTGCCGCTCAGCTACTTGGCTCACTATAGCATTACAAAGCGTGTAATACTGCAAAGCATAAACTGCTATTCCAATGGTGTGACAGTTTCACCGTATCAAATTTGACACCTTTTCAATAAAATAGGCTAAATTTAGATAACCATATGTTCATCCTGACAAGCTAGCTTCTCCCTGATGTATGTTCTCATGAGCATACAGAAGATCCTCAAAGTTTAACTAGTTTAAAGTGAATTCAAAATACCATATAATTTACTGTAGAAAGTTTGTGGTGTTGAGTAAACATCAGAGTTTAATTAATATATTCTGCCTAGTGAACTAAGATTTAGCTGCACACTACTTGTTAAAGTTAGTGAGTCACACTGGCAAATTCATATATCGTATTAGAAATGTTTTACCTATCCATGCGATTAAAGTCCATTCTCTTTTTACTACCAGAATGACAAAGTTGAATTGTACATGCAGTTTCACAATTACATTCCAGTCTACATCTGCCTCATCTCAAGACAGTTTTAAACAACCATTTGAGACATTTAAAACTAATGATTTTAAAACAAAAGTCCCTCAGAAGTCTCTAACTGCCTTTTTGTTAGTAAGGTTGCATATGATACACAATATCTACTTATGTATGTCTCATAATAAATACTATAAAGGCTGACTTAATTTACTCTATACTAACATCAACGTCATTCTAAAATTCACTTTTTTTTCTGTGTGATCATTTTGCTCATACGCTGATCTTACTGATCTAAAAGCAAGCCAAAATCTGAAGAGCATATCACCTTGCTGAAGGTAGGGGAAATCTTCTGTATACATTTACAGACAAGACAGTGCTGTGAGAAAACACAGAACACATCATTTCTTAAGAGTAATAATTAAAGTGCTAAATAAATGCCAGTGAAAAGAGTTGGACGTCTGTATTTTTTTTATAAACAAACAAACAGGCTCACAATCACACAATTCCAGTGATACTTAATAGCCCGTCTCACTTAAATTTGGCAAAAAAAAACCTGACAATATTTGTTAACCCTGTTTTATAATTACAATACCTTAAAATATGTGCAGAATCTCATCAGTTCATTATGAAGACTAGAAAAGAAAAGCAAGAAAAATACACATCTCTGGAGGCATTATCTGGAAAATTAAATTCAAGATTTAAAGAGAAGATAAAGAAAATTTTCTCCTCACTAAAAATAAATAAATAAATAAATACAACCAAGGATGCTGTGAAATTAATGTCCAAGTTAAATCTTTTTGTTTTCTGGATTCTACAGCTAAGATATTACTTAGAACGTGATTCCACTCCATTTATAAATGGAGAAACCTCAGTAGTTTCATTAAATAGAAATATGAAGTGCTTCACTTTTGAGGCATTATGACAAACATAACAAATACAATGTATACAAACAAATACAATTTATTTTCCTGCTCTTAAAGCGCTATTCCCACTTTTAAATGAGAAAATTGAAGTTAAGAACTGAATGTGTTTCATACTTATAAACACATAAAATTCATGTACATTGAGGACATTTAGCAATGTCAGATGTGGAATCTTCCCTCTCAGAAGCCGTGCATACACAGAGCTTCACACATTGTTATATAAAGGACATTGCTAGAGGAGGGCGGCATTTTTTAAGGGTAAGTTCAGAAGTTTCTAGGAAAGCTACGTTTCTTCAAAACACCAATATTTTTAGAAGATCACATGCAGTGGAAGCCCCTTTGTATTTAAATTCTTCTGACCATGTAATAAGTCCATTCTTAATGTGTGTTCATTGCAAGTTACCCTTGAAGCAATATTTTAACTTTTTTTTTTTAAAAAAAAAACAGTTACCATGGTTGCATCAGAAATACCAAAAAATATTTTAAAAATTAAACTTACATCTGATTTTATACCATGCACTTTTATAGAGAAGTCATATGTATTTAGTTATTATCTGTGCTTCAGTCATTACCACGAAAAAGCTGACAGATTTTAATACAATGAAGGCAAGCCCCTTTTTAGTTGCTCAGTTAAACTTGCTATTAGCATAGCCTATAGCCCAATAATTTCATAGGAAGAAAGGTATTTTTTTTAATGTGAATTGTTCAATTAGAAGACTGCACTTAGTTTTTAACTGTATCTTTGACTATTTGACTTCTTCTATATCCACCTCTGAAGTTCAGTCTCTAACATAGTAATATAATTTAGGGAAAATTCCCTTAACAATCTTTCAAATATTTGTGCGTGTGTGTGTGTGTGTACTCACATGTGTGTATGGTTTATTATTGTTGCAGTTCTATGGAATGACAGGGAGAAGTACCATCTGACTGCACTTATTTCACAGGCAACTGACTCCTGACTTTCTTAATGTGTTTTAACTGGCACAATATGAAGCATTTTCTAGTTCTGATTTCTTCACAGAAATATTATCAGTGTTTCACAGAGAGAGGAGTATGATTTAGCATTAAGCATACTAGCTGATAGCAACCTAGCATGTTTTCTGAAAGCCTATAATAACATAGAACTTCTGGGAAAAATATCCCAAAATGTCCAGAAAAAGGGTGGACATTAGAGAAGACGTAATCTCCGCTGTTGATCTCAGGAAATAATGGGATGTTCCCTTCATTTGGGAACTGTCTTGGTCTCACAGAAAGCAAAATCTCATCATTTCATAAAGAGCAACATCAGACTTTAAACAAGGTACAATCTATGCCTGTTCTCTCCCTCACAGTTTTCCGCATTTTGGACCCCATTTCTATATTTGTACATCGAACAAATCAGATCATTACAACTGATCTGTTTGTTCTCCAAACATTCTTCAAGAAAGATAGGGTCTTTACATATCTTCTAAGTCAATGATCTATAAAGCTGAAATATTTGTGGGAACAATTCATACAGTTTATCTTCCCTATGTATAAATGAAGTTAGCTTTTATTATTAAATTTAAAAAAAAAAAAAAAGCAATTCCTTATTTTCTTAAAAAAAGAAAAAAAAACACACACAAAACTATTATTTCAACTTAAATATACGTAGCAAGACAGAAACCATATACAAATAATTTTAGAAATCCACACAGGTTTAAAGAGAACAAGATCAAGACTATGGAAAAAATAACATTATTATTTTATGTCTGTTTATAGAAATCAATAGTATATTCAATTCTGCTGCAGCTTTCCATAAAAGTCTAGCCATCATAATATTTGTTTTCATTTAAGATAAGAAACATTATTGTCCACTAACCAAACAGGGTATACAATGAAAAATACAAAGACGAACTGAATTTTCATATTTAATATCTGAATCTTCCTTATATATCACTGGAAAAATTAATTCATTTCAGTGAGACAGGAGCAGAGTCTAAGTGGCTGTAATTTATGCTTTGGCTCCCATTCATTTCTGTTCAGTTATCACACTTTCCCATCGTTGTGATAATTTTAAAGCATTTATCCTGTAAATGAATAGTCAGCTTTCGAGCAAACAGTCCATTAGCATTAACCATACTCTTATATGATACACTGACTGAAAAAAGTGTTTCCAATACTTCTCTTGCTCATGACAAATAAGCCATAGGTAAGAAACAAAAAGTAGCAGCTGAAAAGGCAGACTGGAACACTTGATCTCCTAACATCATTTCATTTCTCTTCTGAAATACAAAAATGATTTAGAGCTTACTGAAAAAAATAGAGGAATTGCCTTTCTGTTGACCAAATTATGAGCCTTTGCCTTCTTTATCATAGATTGTATTGAATAAATCAACATCTGTATTTCCTTATATATTTGTCTTACGAAAATTCTGAAGAATCCCAGCTTACTGAAGTACAAAATGTGCAACCGCATAAAGTAATTGAATGAATTGAGTCACTGGCTTTGACTGTTACAAACAGATCATTTCTGTGTCATACATGAAGGAATTTTAAGCATTAAAACCTTACAGCTATCAAGATGTGCACCTTCACTCGAGTTTGACTGAACACTGGCTATGCATCTGCAGGAAATAACTTGCATTAGGGCTTCTGCCTGACAGGAAATCAAGCTGAACCTGATCCAAAGCCCAGTGAAGTCAGCACGAATTTTTTCCTTCAATATTAATTGGCAATGGACCAAGCCCTTTGCACAAAATCTCCTATTTCTTCAACTGTAAAACAGTCCTTATGATTGTCAAACATTTTTCACTTCAGTATACATTCAAAGGGAGACTTTGCAGAACACACCATGAATCCACAAGATGAAGATCAGGCTTGGATTTCTGTGTCAAATAGTAATCTTTAGAAGCTTGTTATATTGCAGATGGAGATTTTAGCTTCCATGTTGCCTTTCTAAAAATAACAGGCAGTATTCCAGTGAACATGCAGCCAACTAGCAATATCAGTGAGCATTTATACTGCAGAGAATCATTCGACAAATCCATTTTATGATCTTCTATAATCAAACTTTTTGTTTTACATATAAAGAAAAAGATTTTAAAAATCTTTAAAAACATGACACATTTCAAAGTCTTTTTATGGTTCGCTGTTGAAGAAAAAAGCCCGTAAACAAAAATGATAATGAATCCACTATCTAAGAACTAATGACTTCCGTGGTTTGCTTTTTTAATGTGTTTTTTTGTTTTTGTTTATTGTCAAGATTGGCAAGTGACAAGAATTAAATGTTGAATTATTAATTGTAATCCAAAAAGAAAAGATTTATATGCATCTCCAGAACAAAGTACAATAAAATCCATTCTCAGGCTTGAAATAAAATACAATAAAAAGGCATTTGCAGTTCCAAGCCCTCATCTCCTCTGTGTGTTATAAAGTATCCCCAAATTTTCCAGCACCATTTGGGCACTTTTCTTTAAAGTGCAGATACTACTTAGTTAAAAATGAACTTGTATGATTTTCGAGTCCTGATCCAAGTCCTACTGTTGCCAGTGAGATATTTTCTGTCAAATTCAGTGGGAATTAAGTACAGTCCATAAGCAAAACTTAGTACCCTATATTAAAATCATTGCTACCAATAGAGATTTATTTCTGACTGCCCCAGTGGCTTACCAGTAAGTTGAGGGGACAGGAACAGTGCATTTCTTGAATCAGCTGTAAAGCAGAAAAGCTGAGGTTACTATTTGGATTCCCTGATGAAATGCTGCAATTGTTTCATTTTCAAGGTAAATGCACCCTGCTATTTCCAGAGTGACCTTGGCAGCCAACTGTGTTGCCCTTTGTGTCAGCAGAAAGAAGGCTGTTGGTGTCAGTGGACTTTGGATCAGGCTTTAAAGACAGAGGAAGATTGCTCAAGGAAGAAAACGGACATAATGAATAGTCCTGATTTTCCAGGTTTTGTCACTTAGAGTTCAGAATATCAACAAGACACTTTAAACCCTGAAGAGTATTTGTAAGTCAATTATTTTGACCTTGTATATTTCTTCAACTGTATACAATAATAAAGAAGAACAAACCTCTCTGACTTACAAAAAAAAAAAAAAAAAGGCAAATACTTTATTTATGAATAGAGATTTTAGCTGCTTTTTACACCATTGCAATGACTAAACAAATAGCATAAAATAAACAAAGGAGAGTATAAAATCACTTTATTCCAGCTGGTATTCCAAGACAACCTTCTGATTAAGTACAGAGTTGGATGTTTCAAGTATGGCACTTATATAAATAAGAGCAGAGAGAAGGTGATATAATCACAGTTAAAAGCAATGAACTCTGTTCCTTTGGTATATGTGTCACCGTAGGTAACTGTAGGTAAGTACGTAACTTGGCCAGCATGAACCAATTCCATCTTATTCGTGCACATATCAGGAAATGAACTGAAATGTACTGATATATTTTGTAGATCACAACTAACATTAGATGATTAAGGTCTCTGGTGTGTGTGGACAGGCAAACAATAAATGGCAAAATTATATTCAGCATTTATTGTTTAGCACAACTAAATGATGCACAAACTATGTTAGAAAATAGCTAGTAATACACACCAGGAATAAACTCTGTGATGTAGACAAGCAAAATAACATCAGACATCTGTGAGATAGGTGAGAGCAGATGTCCTGATTGAGCTGTGGTCACAGTGCAATTACCCTCCTTTTAAAACATGCTTACATCTTACATCACAACAGTTTCCCCCACCCCATCCCACCCCATATAGAGTATCCTTGCAGATTT
>JAOWBP010002559.1:25197204-25220544 GCA_028571105.1 Tragopan temminckii | reverse complement strand
GGGAAGGGAAGGGAAGGGAAGGGAAGGGAAGGGAAGGGAAGGGAAGGGAAGGGAAGGGAAGGGAAGGGAAGGGACAAAAAATGTACACGCACTGAAAAATAAAAATAAAAACTTCTTTCTAACTGAAATAAATCATTTGCTTTGGGAATGGTTCATCCCTTTGGGAAACCTGAAGGCAGTAGTTCATATTAGCGGCTAATGGGCTGCAAAATCTCAGTGTAATGACAGAATTTTGTTTCTGGCAGATTGACAGAGTTTTGTTATTTTGGGGAAGGCTTCAGGGTTAACTGTAGCATAAAAGTAAGGTCAACTCCAGTCAGATAATTTTTAGTAACTTGAAGACTGTGGTGGTTGTCAGGCAACTACAGCAAACGTAAACCAACATTTGCAGATTACCTGGTATACATAAGATTTTTCTCTTGGCATATTGAGAAGCTTGTATTTTATAAGGACATAGCAGTCAGAAAAGTAAAGTGATCATGGCTATCTTGGTCTGTGGAAGAGACAGAGCTTGGATGATATGGGTTCTTCCCAGACTTTCCTTTCCCTGTTTCCACGAGATGTTAATATATCATGAACTGTGTACAAGTTAAAATAAGCAGCTTAGTTCTATTGTTGTGTTTGTATAATCGTAGAATCATAGAACTGCTTAGGTTGGAAGAGACCTCAAAGATCATCTAGTTCCAACACCCCTTACCATGGGCAGGGTTGCTACTCAATAGATCATGCTGCCCACCACCCCATCCAACCTGTCTTGAACACTCCAAGGATGGGCATCTACAGCTTCTCTGGGCAGTCTCACCACCTTCTGAGCAAAGAAGTTCCTCCTAATACCTAATCTAAATCTCCCCTCTCTTAGTTTTAAGCCACCTTGTCTTATCAATGTTTGCCTGCGTAAAAAGTTTATCTCTCTCCTGTTTAAACTCCCTTTAAGTATTGGAAGGCCTCAAGGAGCTGTTCGTGCAGATATTTTTTGAGTCAGGTTGTTGTTGATACACCTATTTTATTGAGAAAATAGTCAACAATCTTGACTTCCTTTTGATTTTGACAATCCCAGTCAGTTTCATTTGCGTTGGATTCCCTGTAACTTGTGCCACAGTCTGATTGTAGTATTATGAATTTTATAGTTGCATTTTACAGAATATTTTTCTGAAAACCCTTGATCAATTACTGATTTCCCATTACAAATGAGAGTTTCACTACACATCCATTGTTGCTCAATGTGGAATAACTTAGTTGAAAATCAATTACCATAAAGTAAGTCATTAGTGTAAACAAGTTCACAGATTTTGTTGGGTTGTTTTTAGACTGTTCAATGTGTGTAGAATAAATAATATTACAAAATCAACAAAAAAGTGATTATACTAGACTAATAATCCTTTATACATTTTTTTTCAGGAACTCAATATTGTATCTTTTATTATTTCCCACTCTTCTAATTTTACGGTAGAAATTGTCCGTATACACATCTTCAGAGTTGCTTTTTGTTGCTGTGCAACAGATGACAGCAGAGGGGCACTCTGAAAAAAACAGAATCTGATGTGGAAGTGTGTTTGAAGGAAAGTGTCATTGAATTGCTCCATGAGGAAAAAATTTCACTCCTTGACATTCACTGACCTACACTTGCTGAATATGAAGACCAAACAGTGGATGTGAGCACAGTGAGGCAGTGAATAGTACATTTCAGCAGTGGTGACAACAGTGGGTCACACGTGCTGGTTCAGATTTTTAAGAGCATAGCTACTGGTGACGGCTATGTTGAAAAATGGTGTTTTGTAGCTGAGAATTTGCTAGATCAAATAGCATTATTGTGCTCTTTGTTGTAGTTTCCAAGGAAATAAATAGGAGACATTACTTTTTGAGCAACCTACATACTTTCTAGGTATTCATCATCAAAAGAAGCTCAAAGGAAAAACACACTGAAATGATATGTAGGTTCTTGTGTCTGCAAAATGGTTACTCTGGTCTTGAAATAACATTTTCTTTCTTTCCTAGCATTTTACTCAACGTTGAGCAGCTATCACTCAAAGCACAGTTACAAAGCTAATTTCCAAGTCATCACAGAGATTTATTATCTGCTCCTAAGAAAACAGATATTCTAGCTACTAGCCTGACAAAAAGAGATAACGTTGTCTTGCTATCTGCGTTGCTAACCCACTTAAAAACAATAATGTAGAAGGCCTGCCCTTTTCACAGTCTAATGCTCTCTGATACAGTTTCCTCAAAAAAACAGAATTAAGTGCATAATTTAACTAATTTTAGCTGTCCTATCTCAAAGCCTCTGTACACAGTCTGTGGTTTATTAAAAGCAATTGTTCAAATAATTTCCAAAACATTTGTGTTTCTATTTTTCTCCTTTCAGTTGTTTAAATAACATTCTACATTGTTCAGTACTAGTGTAAACATTCAATTTCTACCACCTTCTACAAAAGAGCTCTCATAGGACAGGATGAATGGGTTAAGAAATTATATCAAGTGGTAACTCCGAATGACCCCTCACAAAGAATATCTTTGTGTTAAGGGACAAATTGAGGGGCACAACAATGCACTGACATAACTTTTTATATGATAAGTACTTACTTTAAAAACATCACAATCTATAAATAGAGTTCTTACTTAAACCAGCTGATCTAACCTTATTTAACATAGTCCTAGATATAAACTCAGTCACTTTTTGTTAACTTCAAACCTCTGGCTACTCCCTCAGATTGTCTCATGACTATCTGAGAGCCTCAAGCCAGAGCAATGGAGCTGACAAACACTGAGAGTGTGGAGTGTCAAAGGATGCCTGCAGATTTAGACTGAAAAAAGTATTCTGTGAACCACGATTTGAAATCAAGACAAAATATTTTACACAAAGTTCAGAGAGAATCTTGTGCCAAAGTATTAAGAATTTATGAAGACTTTTAAGGAGGTAGGTTGATTATCCAATGCTTTTGAAAGAAAGTGTTATCAGGATGTATCAATAGTTTTGTTTGTTTCTAGTTTAGGAAACATACTGTGCTTTTCACCCCAGATCACCTTGCAATTCTCACATTCATCCCTATGTGACATAATACAGCTGAAAACAGCCCTGGAGCTATTATGCAATGCTAATGCTTTTTTTTTTTTTTTTTGGTTATAGTGGAAATCAGCCATTTTATGTGCAGGCTGTGTGTTACCATTCTGAACCGTCCTACAAAATGGCATATACTTTTTTTTGTTGTTCATTCTAACCTAGCCCTACAAATGCAGTTTCACAGAAACTCATAGAAGATTTATCCTAGTCAATGCTGCTGAAAGAGAAATTTAAATTAATTATAATTTCTTCTGTTACATTTGTGGTTATACCTTTCCTACTTGGAAAAAAACAATCAAATAGTTATGCAAACTATTTTGTTTGAATATTTGCTGTGTGAAAAGTGGTGCTTCTAGAAACCTTAAAAATTATATGGTGATGCCAGAAAGACAGACACATATAGTTAGAAGACACTATAAGTAGAACCTTTAAAATCTTGCTCCCATTGAGATTTAAGAGAACTTTTAGCCATTACTGTGGCAGAAAGTAATGCAGGCCACCAAAGACTCTTCTGGAAATCTCCATCCTCTGTTCCAGTGAACCCTACAAGGATGTAAACATGATACCACCTTACAGATAAAAAAGCTGGTTAATTATTTGCCTTAGGAAAACAAACAAACAAACCTAATCCTAAAATATTAATCATGACAATATCCTTTCAAAGGATTTTTACAGTGATATTTCTGGACATCTTTAAGTGGATATAGTCAAGTATCTACTCCACTGCAACAGGCTGGAGAAAAGCAATTATCACTTGGGCTTTTTTCTCTAATAAGGAGTAACTTCTCTGAGAATATACTGGGGGGTCATTCTAGGAATAAAAATTACTGTTCTTCTGTGTTTTACTTCTTTCATGCTGAAGCACTGATTTTGTGGTCATTTTCCCAAACCAGTGTGAGTTACTGGGCTCTATCTGCCACGTAAGCGACATATTATTCCAGGTGTGATTTGTTACTGCATCTATCTTTTAGCTAGACTGGAATTTGATCCTCCATTCGAAGCATAGAGAGTTCAATTAAATTTTCTGATATGACAGCATTACAGAGAAGGCTACAGATTGAGTATTCTCTCTGTTGTTTCAGATTATACAAGATTTCAATTCAGTCAATAAACCGATCATGCAGAAAGAGATAAGGTCTGTCTGCATTTGTGTTTATATCATTGTATAGAAACTGTTGAGTCACAGCCTGAACCACTGATTGATCAGCTGGGGAATGGACTGCATCAGCCCTGGGAGCACAGATGAAGGCAAGTCACCTGTGGGGTGTCTGGCTCCACCTCTCTTAGACCCCATTTAAGGGCTGACTGCCAGCGTGGAGGGATCTCTGGTTGGAGATCTCTTATGGAGTCCTTTCTACAAGCCTAGGCTTTTGAAGATAGGTGAGCACATTTATTGTCTTGTGAAATACCATCCTATCTGCACTGGTCCCTTTGTTGTTACATTTTTGTATTGCCCTTCCACCCCACTAGCCTTTATCATTGTAACAATCATTGATGATTGGTATTAAAGGACTAATTCAGCTTTATAATATATAAGAAAATACAACTTTTTTTTTTTTATGGGAGAAATGGGAAATGATTAGTGATGTTAGCTGTTTTTTAAGTAGAAAAAATCTTGTTTATTTACAAAAATATTTCATAATATACCAGGATCTTCTTTACTGAAGAACTTTTTGTGGACCTGTATGTAAGTTAGTTGACTGGTGCTGTTGTTGTTGTTACAAAGCTTACATACAGCCCAACCTTATTTACTGAGCATAGATACTAGCTCTGTATTGTTCATTCTGTATAGTCCACATGGAGATGGTACTGGGCCCTCAATAAGGCCTCTCTATCCATTTATCCACACATGGATGAAGTTGTGCCAGCTCTTCTAAGGAAAAGGCAGCTGGCCAAGCAGAATCATCTGCTGGACCACATCCAGCTCACCTTACAGGGTACTAGAGGGACCATCCTGGCCAAAGTTACTCACCCCTGTTCTGAGAATGCCATGAATCTTGGCTGAGCCAAAGAGCTTGCATCTTACAGAAGAATGTTCTTGTCCTGTTTTGTTGTTTTTTTTGGGGGGGGACGGGGGGGGAGAAAAAAACAACATTCTACTTTAATTTGTTGTTTCAGGCTGCATATCTCCCATAGAAAATTCAGTAAGATGGGGAGATTTTGAGGGATTTCCTTTTGCAATTACAACTAAGCATGTGTCTATTGCTTTTAGTTAATTGAGCAAACAATGCCCTTGATAGCCATTTCCTTTCACCAGAGTCAAAGGCAATTCAATTAACTAATTGCCAGAAGGGGTTGTTAACTGCTGGTGGTTAACCACTATTGAGAAAATTATTACTAAGTACCATTAGATAGCGCAAGCAGGAGTGAAAGGGAAGAAACATGGTTTCTGAATTTTATACTTATTCCTTCAAATGTGTTATTACAGTAGACTCCAAGATATAGCATCTTCCATTCTCACTACAGAAAAAAATAAGGGGAAAAAAACATTTACTCTATAGAGCAAAAACATTATCCTGTTGTTAGGAATTATTATTCATGTGGTAAGTAATGACATAAGTTGTCAAGAAAACTGCAAATCGCTCTTAACCTTTCATGTTGAAATTAGGCACTTAGTCCAGTAATATGTAGAATAACAATATTTTACTGGTATTTACAAGATAGAGTAAAGGATAGTGGGTTTTCATGGCATTCACAAAGAAGATTTAAAAGTAAAAAAATAAAACAACTTAATCTAAGCTATAGCTAATTCTGTATATGGATTTGGACCAGATCTAAGTGATGTCCTCATCACAAAGACTAAAACAGTACTCACTGTTTAGTGAGTACTTTCATTTGATTTTTCAAGATTTTAAGGAATTATTGGTAGAGTACTTAAAGCAGACTTTATTTTAATATAAAAAAAAATTCCATGTGTATTTTATTTATGTTGACAAAATATCTGGTAATAGATGTGTTGTACTAAATCCAAATCCATAAAAGAACTGTCTGTGCAATGTGAACTCAGATAAAAACATATTATACTTCTCAACAGTTGAGTATCCATGTGAACTGTGAGTTCACTGAAAGGTTGGATTTTAAAGGCAATTAACGTACTGTAACTTACTGATGAATAGCCTGTCTGTTGCCAATTGAGAGTTTGATGCACAAATTCTCAAAGGAAAACTTGTTATTCACAGGAAAAAAAAATACTATACTCTGGGATACTACTTTTATTTCCTTTGCAACATATTTCTGAAGTGGATTTTAGTAAGAATGAAAGAAAGAATGAAAGTCAACTTTTGTGTGTAATTGATGTAAGAAAAGACATGAAAGAGTTGCTGTGTTTGATTTAGATAGCAGATTCAATATGAGTATATTACATGCCTTTTAAAGGGCAAAAGGAAGGCAGGAAGGGCTAATGTACTCAGAAACTAAACAAACCATATCCAAATATACATTTGTGATTTATTTTTGGCTACAAAGACAACTCTTACTCAAGGTATCTAACTCCAAATACCCTAGGTTCAGAGCACCCCTTTAAGTATGGAGGAGGAACAGTTTAAGCAAGACCTTGAATGGGTGGTGGATGTTTTACTGTATTTTTGTAAAATAAATAAAGCAAGTTTCAAACAATTTTTTCATCATAGCCTCAACACAGCAGGGAACAAAAGCAATCATCTCTTGTGTTCAAACCATTAGAATAACTATCCTCCTTCGGCAGATTAGCTCTCTACATATAGCTTCACAATGGAATTTAGATAGCACTTTAGCTGTTTAAATTTAGACAGCTACTTCAGTTCCCTAAAGCTGTGAGACCCTCACAAAGCCTTACTTAGCCTGAAAGGCACTGAAATTATCTCAGCTCCAAAATAATCTCCCAGTAAGTTCTTCTAGGTGCCCAAGTTTCTGATGCTAGATAGACATATCCTATGCAAATCTTGAAGATGCTGAGCAGCTGTGAATGTGAAAATGACAGATTCTCAAATTAGGCATTCTGTAACTTGGCTTGTCTCTTGGGACTAATCTCATAGACATCCTCATACGCCAACAATCAAATCAGATTTCAGCCACTCTATTGCCAGAGGAGATGTTACATTATCTCTAAATAATATTCACTTCTTGGTCATTTATTGAGGGGATCACAGGAAAGATCTGCTTTCAAATTCCACTTCCAAATCAGGGGCTACACGGAAGCTATGTACTTCAGTCTTTTCACTGAGGCATAGTATAAAACAGAAACAGTATTTCTGCCTGATTTTTATTATTTGTTTCTTAGGGATTTTTGTTTGCTTTTTCAGAGTAGGCTATTAGAAGCCAGATAAATTAATAGGATTAAGAATCCAACATGCAACTAGCCCCTTTCTCCAGTCCTGGAGAATTCATTTCATTAGTAACCTTCTCTTTTTCTTAGTTGGTCTTCATCACAGGCTGGCTTGGCTGAATTTTACCCAGCTACTTGCTGCTGCGGATTCTATTCTTAAGATCTGAAACCTCTCTAATTCAGGAAAATTTAAAGTCTGGGCTGAGGAGTTCACTAGTCAACCTACCAATCAGATCCACTAAAACTAATTCTACTTGAAATAGACATCAAATTTCAAATTATTGCTGCTTTAAATGACACTGAATCAGCTATGACTCAGGATCACAGTCCAAGGGCCTTGTCACAAGGAGAAGCTAGGCAGGTATGCAACTATTTCCAAGCCTATATCCTCAGTTGCAACCCCCTTGAGTTCAGTACAGTCTGTTATCTGCTTTTAGCATACCATGTACACCTGCAGCACTTAAAAAATTATAGTCATAAGAGGATGGAGAAGGCTATTAGAGGATGAAAGGAGTTTGTTAGAAATGACCATAAATAGTGAATTTAAAAAATACTCCACTGGGCTTAACATGCCATACCAAAAATTGACTTAGTCTGGAAAATCAGCTTTTGTCAGGATTGTCTGGACAATTGGCATATAGTTTAAGAGGAGTCCACTACATAGCCTCTGTAAAAATACCACCAATAATGACCTTATCTGAGATTTTTCCTTGCTAATGATTTAAAAATGTTACTTCAAAGAATTTTATACTAAATAATACCTGAAGACTGGGAAGAAAGAAATTAAGACAATACTATTCATTAGTCTTAGAGGTCTGACTGGAATCTGAAGACTTTTCTATTTTATGTGAATTTTAGAGAAAAAAATGTATTGTTTGATTTTTTTATAGCTGCTAGGAAGAAGTTGCAGTTAAGAAAATTCTCTTCTGTTGTAGATTCTCAGGATGTGTGACATAAAGTGAATGAACGTGAAGTGGAACAACAGAAAGTCAAATAAGATATTTGCATAACATTTGTCCAAATCAGCAAATGATGAATATATTTTAAGTGTGATAAGTAGACATATAGATTTGATTGAAAAATACTGGGGGGGGGGATCACTACTTTAGAGTAATAGTTGTTATTTAGGAACTTATGACATTTAAGGCACATCAGCATTTTGTTTTTATTTAAACTCAACACATACTTGTTCCATTATACTTTAAATTTGTTTTGGTTCTATAGTTTCTTAAATATATAAAAGTCTGCTTTTTGATGTTTTGAAAAAATGAAATGAATCAATCCTTCTTTTGGTATACATAAACTGATATAGTGTTATCTTATTGCTTTGCATTTCCAACAGAGCTATAACATGCACAATATTTTTAAATATTATGATGTGATGAATAATAAAAAACTTATGGGATATCTTTAAATGCTCTTGCTGAAGAATTTGACAGTTTAGGGAGGGTTTTAACAGATCATTTTCTTGTTTATTTCATCCTACAGAAGACAAAGAGACTTATGTACTTCAATACAGTGTTGTGGGAGAGATTTGCAACTTGAGTCCAAACTAGTAAGTAATGCAGCAAACCTTATTGTCGCACTGCAACTGAGTTAACGTGTTAGACTTGTACACCAGCCTTAGCTTGGATGCAATGCTGCAGTACAACATTGAAATTTTTTTTAAATATTAAATTATATTGTACTAGATATGGCTGTGCACTCTGCATAAGGACTCTGTTTGCAAGCCTGGAGCTAGATCCAAGGTCATCAGAATTAAACCAAACATTGCTATTTTGTCAGAACACTGCACATCTTGTGATTATGTGAGAATTAATCTTGCTTATCTCTCTAATTCTCCTGGAGAAACTATAGCTATAGGAGGAATCTGAAACATACGTTACTGCTACAAGGTAAAATTATGCTTTTATTTTCTGTGTTTTCCTATATAATTCCAGCAACAGGAAATGCTACAAGCCTCCCAATCTGCCAAACAACAGGTTATTTTATTAGGCATGAATGAAATGCAGTGTTCACAGAAATAACATACTGTGAGTTACAGATATGTTTACCACTTCATCCCAAGCTCATTCCTGTTCCAGTTTAGTTTTATATCAATATGTTGTTACATTCAGAAGGAGCAGATAGAAACTAGTATAAGCAGTGATGTTATATTAGGAATCTTGAAGACAAAAAAAATGATTTCTATAGAGAACTTGCTACTCCTCATTATGAAATTATATTAAACTTGCGGGCAATGTCCTATGCACTTTTGTGTATTCTGTGTTGAGAAAAGAAAAGCTGAGATCTTCCAACAAGCGATTTCTATTATACAGGTAAATATCATTTAACTTGTATCTTATTTGTGAACATGCCATTTGAAGAAAATAATCTGGAATTCTAAATATCATCACTTTGGAGATTTAAACTCAAAGAAAAATCAATTTGAAAAGAAACAAGGAAATGTACGGAAGATTGTTTTGCTCAATTTACGTTACCTAAAGGTTAGCTAGGTCCAAGGTTCAAAACAGCCGGTATTCAGTTCTTCAGGAGTGTCAACTTTGTTGTCTAGTGGTTTGTGACACTGCAGAAGAAGAAATGAAAGCTGCATACTGCTGGAAATAGGAGGAAAACCAGCTTTTAGCCCTATGACATTACATAAGAACTGCAACACTGTGACTGAATTCTGCTGGCATCAGCTGAAATGCAGCAGGAGGAGCTCTCCACCACCTTGACATCCCATGTGAACCTATAGTTCACAGTAGCCACCTCCTGAGTAAATGCATTCAATTTGGGGAAAAAAAAAAAAACAAAAAACAAAAAAAGAAAAAACAGCAAAGCAGTCAAGTGTGGAAGTGGGGCAAATGCATCTGATAATTTATATCTACTGAACTACATGTAGTGACTTTCTTCCATTGAAAATTAGCTGGTCTTAGTTCCATCATTTTTATATTTAATTTTTGGAATTATGTCTCAGATTTTGACCTTCTAGAAAATGTCAGTAACTATGCAGATGATATTAAGTTGACAATATTATTAGCATAAAATGCTATCATTAGAATAATTGCATATGGTAAGTACAGGGAAATTTTCATGTCCATATTATCTGGTTGTTCTATGTATAATACAGCAGCTAGACCCCAGAGAAATGTTAATTTATTTACTGTTCAGTATATCAGTATACTTTCAAGAAAGCAAGTGTGCCATGTGTGAAAATGAGAAATTATCCCTGCAATTTTTGTTATATTGCTGCTGCTGCTAAATGCCTACTATTTTTATTGCTGTCATGTACTACCCAACAAACAAGAAGTAAAATGAGTGGGCTTGCAAAGTTATGTATAAAGATTTTCATTCTATTATGAATAACAAAAGATATTTTAATCTTGGTATAAATACAGCACTATGATGTGCGTTTATATATTAAATTAAGGGGTTATTAATTCTGTTTACAGAAACACATGAATACCGATTTATATGAATCCTGTTCTAACACAGGAAATTTGTTTTCAGTAAAAGAGAAAAAGCATCCTGGTGAAAAGAGAAAATCTAATGTTGTAAGAACAGCAAACCTAATTTCATTTTATTATGACCAGGAAGTCACCAACTTTACTTACAGACCTGGGAAGACTAAAATGGGGATATTGCTGTTTGGCACTGTAATGTTAGCATTTTGTGTCAATGTTAAGAACATCCCAGTCAAGCTACTGCCAGTAGATACTATTCCCTTGCATCACAGAGATCCAAGCCTCTATTTCTTTCATAGATTAACAAATTCTGCTGAAGAAATAGCACTCCTAAAGCTGAACAACAAATTTCGGGCTTACTGTTTGGTGTTTAAGTCAGTGATAAACGACAGTCAGTAACTGTTTAGCCAGACCAATAAAAGTAACATATGTTGTTATATAATTTGCATTTCTGGAGAACAGAACTACCAAAATAGGTACAATAACATATAACATTCCAATGTTTTAGGCCAAAACATATCCTTCTCCATAGCTAGTACTAGGCAGGTGAGAAGAAACAAGTGTTTTAACTTGTAGTGGAAATGTAATTATCAGACTGAGGGAAACGTGTTAGACTAGAAGCATGAGTCATACATGGCAATACAAGCTATTCACTGTTGTAGCACAGTCCTGCCAAAGAAATGCACTTCTGATTATTGACCTTTGATATTAGAATTAGAACAAATATACAGATTTTATGGAGAGGAGAAGTTAATACTGTTTCAAATTCTCCCCTGGGACTCTGACCCCTAAAATGTACCAGCCTACTCAATTCTGATCTGTTGCAAGGAGGAATTCTTGCCCAAACTAAAGGTGAAACTGAATCTTTTTCTAGTTGTGCCAGCACTCAGTTTCTGAGAAGTTGCAATAGAAAACTTATCAAAAACTCAGTGACTGCTAAGGCTAAAAAAGATGGAAATTTTTCTGACAGATAATGTAAAATTTTAAATGAATAAAGAGCAGCCCTTAGGTACAATCTCCTATACTTGCCAGAGGATGTATTATCAATTTTATTTAAATTTTGAGAGTGATTAATATAAACAAAGGCAGTTTAGTAATGCTTTACCCATTTGTAGATTAAACAAAGACTCATTAGCTCATGTGAGACAGTTCAGTCTTATTTTTAGCTACACTACGGCTGGTGCAATGCCTCTTCTTTTAGCATTTTCATTTTGCATTGCTTTCAGTCCTGACATGAAAGTTAACATTAATCTGCCAACTCATTCTGATTGGATTGCTTTGGAAGTCACTCCAAAGTCACAATGGCTAAATGGGATGAAACTGTAAGACAGAAATGCATTGCAGTTAATACCTCCGCATACTGAAGCTAAGCCAGGGCCAGCCCTAATTCCTAAAAGAAAACAAATCCACAATAATCCATCCTTTAATTCTGAACAGAGTGGCATAATGCCAAATAATATAAAACATGCATTCCTTACTAAAACATTGCATCTTATTCCACCATGGTTTCTCTTGGCCTTTTATTCATGTAATTTGAGGTCAGTGAGCAGCATACATGCGAAGGTGTTATCTATACTGACACTTACAGCACTCCAGTATTCTCCTGAAGTAAGAGGACTTAGGGAGGAAATGGTTGTTGAAACAATATGTTTGAGTTGCAAGAATTAGAGTACAAAAATTAAGATTCTTCCTAGTACAATAGCCATTCCTGCATGGGATTTTTTTTTTTGAGTGCATTTTAGTCATGTGCAATTGGATAAACTACAATTGTTACTATTATTTTCTTAATCCAGGTCAGATTTTGGTTTTGCAAAAAGCAAGGATGGTCCCATTCACGTCTAATTAGACTCAAACCAGAGATTTTGATTAGGAGCATGCTGATTTTAGTCCAAACCTAGACTGTGTTTTTAGAATCTATTCTCCCTAAAGTCCTTTTGTGATGATAATTTAGTGTGACAAAAAAGAACCAGTTTAGATATTTCTATCTTCATCCAAATATGTTTCTTCATATAGAAATGATCCTTAAAATATTTTTACTAACATGTAGTGTTCCACAAATATGCATATTGGGATCTGTTAGGTGGCTAACAAGTATCTCTAGAGGTCAGGAATCATTTAGGACTCCTTAGGATTCCTTTGTGATAGTTGTTTTATCATGTAAGTATCATATAATATTAAAATCTGTTTTATATTATTAACATATATATTTCAATTTCATGTTATGTCAGACTGTAAGAGTTGTGAATTACCTGACCAGAGCTGACAAACAAGAACAAAGCAATGAAGTGTCCCACTAGTTTCAGGATTGACCAACGTTACTGTAAATGAAATCCCTATAGTCCTGAAATTCTAAGGCCTGGAAGTGAAATATTTCTTCACAGTACAGAAATATTTTAAGAAATTCAACTTAACACACATTATAGGATATTGATAACAATAATTCATTTTTCTGAACTGAACTTGATGTATCCTTGACCATAGGTGCAGTGTACAGACAAAAATGATCTTTTCCCTTCCGCCATGTTTTTTGCACTGTAGTATATCTGACTCCAGTGCCATTGTCAATGCATAGCTGAATGTCTGAAGTATAATGATAAGTAACCATGAGTTGCTTATATTTAGCCGTGTCTGCATTCAGTTCTATGTGATGAACTGGAATGACTTTGGAAAGCAATGTCACTTCATCAGGTTAACCCTACATTTGTAGCAGGCCCTATCTGTTCACCTGTATTGTGCTGACAGAGCTATTTGCTTCTGTTCTGAGGTCCAGCAGTAGCTCAGCATTGGGCATGTATATGTATATAAGGGAGCATTCATGCCTATTGTTAAAATATCTGTTTTTAAAGGTTGAAAACCCTACTTACCTCTAGCAAATGCTGCAAACAATTGACTCACAAGTGAACTATAAATAATGTTCAGAACGTAGGGCCCATGTAGCATGCTGCTCTAACATTGCTGAGTATTCAGAACCTGCTGCCTCTGGTAGCTATATAAGTCATGTTCATGACAGGTTCAGGCTTCAGTTGCCCAGAGCCCAAGATCCGGCATGTGTTTTGGAACAAGAGCATTTGCAGATTAGTGAATACCAGCCACAGGGCCAGGTATGATGTGGTAAATTGGAAATACAAAGTGTCTCTACTGACATTCTGAATATTACCACAGAACAATATAAAATGTAAGGATTGGGAGATGAGGGGAGCATCTGCAATTTAGGCAGTTTAGGCAATTTAGAGAGCAACAGCCCTAGCCTCCATCATATGCAAGCCTTCTGATTTGGGCAGAATTTTGAAGGAAGAACTGCAGACATAGAAAGTAAGATGGAAGTGGTTTTGGCAAGTATAGATCTTCCCAGACTGGGCTGCTAAATTGTTGACCAACATCAAAGCAAGTGTGGTGGGAGGTGGAGCTGTTCTGGTTGTCTCCCTGTGGGTTAATGGTCAAGATCTAACCAAGGAAAGGACAAAACAGAGCACTCGGCTGCCTGGAAGTACCCGGGGAGAAGGGAAGGAAAAGGAGTAGATATTCCATGTTTTGCCATTCAGAATGATGCAGCAAGTCTCCAGCACCCCTACCACATTCAAACAGAACTGCAATCAGTTCCCTGCCTGGCAGGAAGAGAATAAAAGGAAAATGAAATACATGGTCAAAAAAATGATCCCAGCTACTGTGACACGTATGAAACATCAGCTCTGTGTCTGAATTCATTGTACCCTTTTCCGAGAAGCTTTGTTGTCTGTCCTAGAAGAAAATGAAATGTGAGATTATGGAAGCAAGATTTTAGCAGGGATATAGCCATTTTTTCACTGTGCTGTATCTCAGGTATTACGTTCATCGAGAATCTGAGCTGTAGTGCATACATTTATGGGCTGCTTTTACGTCATGTCAGCTAGACGCTCAGTAGCTCAATACCTCTATGATGAGGATGTGCCTACTTCTACAGCTATTGAAACAAGATCACTGCATTTGCATTCCAGCTTGGTTTATGAATCAACATTTTCACGCTCCAGTCTCTTAATTAACTCAATTAACTCTTTAATATACATATGTAGATGAATTAGTCAATTGGACTGTGCAGTTGTTCCACAAGCCATGTTGTGGGTCTAATCTATCTACTTGTGTTGAAAAGTTGGCTGGGATATAAAAAAGACAATTCATAAATTAAACTACAGAGGAAATGTTTGGATTTTGAGCTTTTGTTCTGAGACAGTAAATGAATGAAGCAAAGGTCTTATTTCTCATCATTTTTTTAGTATTTACCCGGGCAAAGCTACTTTGAATATTATTCAGTCACTGCTGTTTAAACCCAAGTTTATAGGAAGTTCTACATCTCACATGAAAAACGATGTCTTTCCTTTATGGCAAAGGATAATTACATGTAAAAGCACGGTAATCTTGAGTTACAACTGGTCAAAAAATGTAATATAATAATTTTAATTTTTAATAATTTTGGGGTCCCCTGTTTCCCTTTTCCGGAGGCACAGATTTTGCTAAATTCCTTCACCCCACTAGCCATGGAACCAGCTGAACCAGTCCTTAAACTGTTGACATACAGTTACAGATATTTCTGCTGTTGTACTTTGCATGTTTTACTTTATTTTATTTAAATTTATTTTAATATATTTTTCTATTTCAAATTGTGCTGGGAAAATCCCTCCATATATATGTTGTGGGAAAATGCTGCAGTTGATTAAATAGAAATGATATTAAATGCACAGAGGATTGACTTGTGGCTTGTTGTTTTTGTTTTTACATCAAAATCCCATACAGGTATAAATGCATTCTTTTGCTCCCTGACATAGCACCAGTAATTGAAATTCAAAGTGTGCATGCTGGACTGTTTTCCAGCTCTGTAGTAAGGACGAGAGGTTTAAATGAAAACAGAGTCCCAGCTTTGCCCTTTGCCCTCCCTGTCTTACCACATTCTACTCTAACCTTCTGTTAAAGAATTCTTCCATCAGCTCTCAGATAACTGAACATATATCTGTGTGAGTTCAAGCAAAATTCATCTCCAGTGTGTCACAATATTTTAAATGAACCAGTTGATTGCAGAAAAAAATGTTTAGTAGATTTTCAAATTCAGTGAAAAGTAATAAAGATTTTTTCTGGGATTTGTCAGTTGTAGGGTTAATGTTTTCAGAAGACTTAAAATGAACACTGATTTTGGTTGAAAAAATGATTATGACATCATTTTTCCCCAAATATACTATAAAATGCCAATAATTCTTTTGATTTTCCTAGGGCATGGCAGAGGACTGTAAGTCTGTTCCTTCTTACAGAATTTTGTGAATTATGGCTTCACTATGGATTTCTGAGATATTTTTAGCAGAAGTGAAATAAAAAGGAGTTATTAAGAGTAAAATTATTGAATGATTTGACATTACACCTGAAGCATAAAAACCAACTTCCACTTCATCTCTTCATATTCTGCTTCTCTAGCTTAGATATATCTGGTATTTACTTGGATGCTGAAAAGGGCAGGGCACAGCAGGCCAGGGAAGGGAAGGGAAAGGAAAGTGATTCCTGCATATAGTGAAAATGTTTTTAAAAAAAATGTCTTTACATGTGATGTGATATGTCTAAAATACAATTGTCGTAATATAACTTTAATTAAAAGAGAAGACCTTATAAGCTTATGTCAAGAACATTGACAGTTCACTATAGGGAGGTGGAAAAGGAATTTTCGCTAAGTTTTATCTTGTACTTCTGGAAATTACTTGAAGACTACCAATCATTTTCCCTTGATTCTTTCCTGATGGGTCAGCACAAAATGAGAAAAAAAGGCTAAAGTGTTTATTGCATAGTAAGTATTTAGAGAATTAGAGATTTTGAGCCATTCGTTTAGATTGTCTGTCATTTTTACTGAGATTTTATTTGCTAAATAGACCAGAAAAATGTTTTATAAGCCCCTGAAATGCTTTCAATAATTCAATTTCCTCATTTTTCATGTCAGTCTCTCACTTTTCTGTCCTGTAGCTGGAAGTCAGAAAGACAAAATCCTGGTTCATAAGTTGAAAGAACACCATTAGACAGAGTTCATTGACCTGAGTCTTCCACAGTATTAACTTTACTTATGATACCACTAAATTGCAATACAGTTTTCATTGCTTCAGAAAACTGTATGAGAGCATTGCAAGAGGCAAACTTTCTGATGCCTCCTTAGCACCTCTTGTGGCCATTGCTCAGATACAGATAAAGGGTGGAAGTGAAATGACTGCACAAGATCAAAATTAAACAGACATAGAGTAGGGTTTAAAGAAGCCTTAAAATAACTGGACAATCAGTATAAAACAAATGAGTATTCTGGAACTAGATATGATACTTTTTTTTTTTTTAATTTGGTGAAGTTTCAGACTCAATTACAGTAAAAGTCACATAAATACACTGTCAAAATTTTAGCTGCCAATTTAATGATATCAATTAATTTAAATCCTACAATCTATAAGGGATGATTTTTTGTTCATTATGTAAACTGTTGTATGTAGAAAATTAAATTAAAGGCAGAGGCTATTTCTCACATGTCCTACATGAAATATGTACCATTTAGATCAGGGGAAGAATAGTATATGAGGCATGTTTCACACAAAGTAGTTAAGCAATTATGGGTGAAGTCTCCAGTTTTTCCACAGTCTTTAGCCTCATAGCAATTACATATGGTTTTAAACAACGGTGACAACCTCAGAGTATTTTTAAGGAAAAGAAACAACACAGGATAGGAAGTCAGCAACTCACAAGTGTTTCTGATGAGCAGGATATTATGTGTAATATTTAGACTTGTAATATTTTGAGTATGAAAACTTCTGTGGCACCTAATATAGCAGAACATTGAGATATTTTTCAATGTAGTGCTAATAAAAAACTTTCTGATTGTTAATATACATAAATGCATGAAGCCATTGTGGTATTAGTAACATACTTCTTAATCATCTTGTTTAGAAAAATGCACGCAAGTTCAGTTTTACAAGTTATAGGAACCTTAAGAGAACACCAAAAATCTAAGTATGGAAATAGAGTTATTTGCCCTATCATAAGTAATGCAAGAAGTGGAGAATGGATAGTGATATTCTTAACATGATCTAAAAATTTTGGATTACTAACAAGGATCATTAACTTCTGGGATCTATGCAGGCCATGCCTGAGGACTATATTAAAGCAGATTTTAGGAAAGAATATAGCTTTATCTTCTCTCCTCTCTTTTCACATAAAAAAGTATTCGTTCTGTTACTTCTAGCATAGAGGATGCAAAATATTGTTGCGTGGGTAGTTACTGAATTAATTGTCCAGTAGCTTGAACTGACTTCTTTTCCTCCAGCAGGCAAGTAGAACACCATCTAGCTTGATGAAACCTGAGGAAAGAAAGACTTGGAATCTGGTGCTAAGAATTTCTAGGTGTTAACGCTACTGAGAGTATCACTAGAAAGTAACTTATTCTGCTGCCTCACTGAGAAAAAAGAGGGAGGAACTTGATGCAGCATAGTGGAAGAGTAGTCTAAAAGTCATCATGATATTGTGCCACATCTAGTAATGAGCACTCACCCACAATGCATGTTGACCTCAGAAAGTCTGTGCTGAGTACTTAAGGAATTTACTGACATTCAGATTGAAGAGAATCCTGAGGAAGGGCAAGATTAAGAAGGTGAGTCAGCAGCACTACAGCTCTCCATTATGCCATTACCTGCTGCTATCAGACTGAAAACATTTCATTCTTCTTATTCTCACTTTGAGCCTGAACCTAATCCTATGCTAATGTAAATTCTGCATAGAACAGGCAGATTTCATCACAGTGCTTTTTGTAAAGTGCAGTTGTGAATATTACGTTATTTGAAATGACAAAAAAAATTACTCTGTATATACAATAACCATATAGTGGTTTAATTAATGTTGTTTCATTGGTTGGATGGTTTGGGTTTTTCATTTTGCCTTTTAGGTCTTGCTTTTTTTTCTTTGTTTGTTTCTTGGTTTGTTTGTGTTGAAAACTTCCCTTGTCTTACAAGCATCACCATAATATGTCCTCATCCTGGAGCACTACATTACATATCTTGTAAAAATACTCTCTACCAGTATAAATAAAGGCTTTATACATGTCACTCCTTATTAATATCACAGCATTAGAAACCAGATACAAAAGGGAGGAGGGCAAAATAGTTGTTGCTTTATTTAGAAATGAAGTACATGGGGAAAAAAAATGTCTCACTAGTTACAAAGCACATGGTGATGTCACTTTCCACAAAGATTTTGGTGCAAGGAATATAACAGTCTGTATCAGTTAATTTTTGTAACACTTAACACTAACTGGAGCAGAAGGAAAATACAGTATGTTCCATTACTGCCGTTGTTTATGGCTAAATATAGGAATCCTATAGAGCCTGTAGGTAAATTCTTGTTATCTAAGGGATCAGTCAAGTCTACACAGGAAGACAAGGCCATCATACACTGTTAAGATGCCTAATGTTTGCTCAAGAATGTTTAGAAACATATGACCTGAGTTCACTCTTGAAATAAGTTGTCCTCTTCAATGTGTTTGCAGCCAAACCACTGCCTGTGTCTCAGCTGTATGACAAAAGGTTTTATATCAGAATGGTACCTGTATGCACACCGTGCCCTCACATGTTGTACAATCAATGGATGTATAGACGTTATAAATACCAAAGAGCTCAGCTAAGCTGTTATTATACTGGAGCAAAGAAAAGATAAAGTGCTCACCCGTATCCTGGGCTCACTAGGAATCTCCAGAAGAGATGATCTCCAGAAGAGATCCTTCCCCATTGGTAGTCAGCTCTTAAATGGGTCTAGCAGGGGTGGAGTCAGGCTCCACCCCTTCCGGCAGCACGGGTGAATTGCCTTCACCTGTGCTCCCGTGGCTGACTCATTGCTTGCCCCAGGTGATCAATCAGAGGTTCAGGCCATGATTCAGCAGTTCCCATACACATGTCCTCCTTAACTTAAAGTGAAATCTGATTATTCAGGGAGGGAAGAGTTGCAGTGAAATGCAGTGTTGTGTATATAATTTTGTGTAACATGACATGATTTCTTAGGGGAAAGTTTTTTTACTGATTTTAAATATAAGCACCTGCTGACATATCACGATGTTGACAAGATAGGAAAGCCTGTACTCAGACTGTATACATGCAA
This sequence comes from Tragopan temminckii, assembly GCA_028571105.1. Lineage (NCBI taxonomy): Eukaryota > Metazoa > Chordata > Aves > Galliformes > Phasianidae > Tragopan > Tragopan temminckii. Next base: position 25,200,608 of record JAOWBP010002559.1, on the reverse strand, counting down.
AATAGTGCATACTAACGTGCAAATGGACAATCGTTTTTGCATAACAAACACAATTTTCAAAAGTTTTTTGCTTGCTTGTTTCACCTTTCCAGATTTATCACATCATGATTTTTAACACAAATTTTGAAATAACTTAATAGAAGCCCATAGGAAAATTACAATAACAGCTACTGATTCTTGGAATCTGGTTGAAATATTGACCTGAAAACCTCGTGTTAACAGTTCCTAGAGTGTACATCTGAGGATTTAAAAGTTCCAAGTGAAAATATTTTACATTCCTCAGAAGAATAACATACATTAAAAAATTCTTGTTCCTTGATACCAAAGAAGACTGAAATGTCCAGGCTGAATGTATCCCAGCTGCATATGCTCTTTGTGAGTGGTGATGGGTTCAGCCTTTCATGTGATGCAGATGCAGGGAATGTTCACATTACCCTGCCACAAATGTGTTGCATCCTCATGCCTTGTAAAGGGGAGAATGCGGTAATTGAAACTCCCACAAACTAAAAAGCTGGCTGCAGTGCAATTCACTGTTTATGCACTTCAGTTTCATCTGTTGTGCTGAGATCCTTTTGTGCATATTGATTTCTACTATAGGTATTTTAGAGATGCTTTTTATGCTAATGTTTTGGGAAAGGTACTGGGAAAAAATGGTGTCCCAATGCCTCCCCACACTGGAAGCACTATATTGGATCAATCCTTTCTCTTGTCCAAGGAGGCTCAAATGCATCTTTACTGTGTGTTACAAGTGCACTAGAAGTGTAGCTGCTTTTTAGATGATTAGCCTCTCTTAATTTACTGATTTAGAGAGAGAGAAGAATGATAATATATTATAAACCCAGCCATAGGAGCAAGAAGAAAAGGTCCTGTTTTTATTTCTTCCTGTTAGCTTAAACTTTTCTCTTCCATGTCTATAATGTAAGCAGTATTTTAAATTTATAAGAGCTAATATCTTAACGGTTAAAGCATGAGAGGTGTTGGTTTTTTTAATCTTTATACAGACGGTGCTATGAAAATAGTTTGACAAGTTAGTTTCATTATGAATTAGCACTTTTCAGCCTATTTCCTTTTATTCATAGATCTAACAAACTTTTTTTCCTCTGCTTTTACAGGGAATAATGAAAACCATGAAAATCTTATTTTTGTCCTAACTTCTCCAGGTAGATGACATTCATTTTAAAAAAAAATTCTCTTGGGATTGTTGTAAAATGGGGGTCATATTTTACACTGCTCTATGGTTTTTGCATATAAGAGTTACACAAAAGGTAGGAACACGGAGTTGTGTGAAAACACTGACACATATAAACACCATATGTCTAGGACAGAATAACTGCCTAGGATCACAGCATGCAGAAAGGAGCCTCCAGAGAATCATTCATCTCTCTTCAATAAAGTAGTTGCCTGAGACATGCAGAGTTAGTTATCTCCTGTTTATCAGAGAAAGCATGAATGTTCAGCTTAAAAAGTACACTTCATGCTTAGCTGATAAAATTAGTTACTTCGGGATAGTGAAATGAGTTTTCTTTTGATCTAATCAAATTTACACAGATGTGTATTTACACAGATGACATGAGTATAAACTTTTGTACCACTGAATAAAAAAATAATGAACGTCACTGTAACTTCTGAATAACTTCAAGGCAAAATTTTTCATTTTCTCTTACGGTACAACAAAATGGAGTATACATCATGTCAGAAGTTTCACAGAAAATTTTGAATGTCAAATGACTAGAGCTTAATGTTTAGAGCAAGAGGAAAATTTAATTTCAAATCAGAATTAGAGTTCAGTTTTTTCTCTGTAAACCTACAAAAAATTGTAAGATCAAAATGACTAAAGTTTAAGATGTGGAAATTGATGTAAATTCTTCATTGTTATTCTGCCTGTAATACTTTTTGTCAGCTTGTCCCACATTTCTTCAGATTGTCTTTAAGTTCTTGGCTACATTAGAAACTAGGTCCCATATGGTTCTGGAAACAACCCAACACTAACATCAGAGGAGTTACTACTAATCTGGAAATTCAATCCCACCCCGTATCCGAAATATGAAAGCATTCAGATTCCAAGTACTTTTTTGGCTGGCCTTCAGTTAACATCAAAGTTCTAAATGTAACGTACATTACGGCAGGAAACCAATGCAGAGAGGAGAGAGTGAGTAGGTAGCATTCCACTCTGTATGGCCAGAAATAGATCTGCTGTTGTTAGCAGATCTGCCACTAAATGCAGTGCACAACACTGTAAATGTCACAGCATTGTACTAACTGCATCTTACAAAAATATCACACCAGGGTGATATTGATGCAGTCTCCTCTGTTATATGCAGATGCAGCGTTAACGTGGAAGAGATCAGCCATCATACCCATACATTTTTTGCTGTGAAAACATGTAGGATATTTTTATAGCTGTCTGGATTCCCCCTTTTCCTTCAGGCATCTCTCCTCAGGCAGCCTTCCAAATACAAAGCCATCATATAAGCAAAATAAATATATAAAATAATTGGCTGAGCACCGCACATACACAACCTAGGAATTTTAAAGGAACAGGCTAGAAATTTGGTTTTCTGCTTGAAAGACAACAGAGAATAAAAAACATAACAGCTAATCTCTAGCGATCACTGAGAATGTTCAAAACTGACCTTTTATTGTTTTATTTTTAAAATGTATATAAAATAGAGTATAATTGCCTTTAATTTTGTGAACTTGACATTATTTGCTTGTTCTTTTTTGTTTGGTGATATATCATTCAGGATTGAGCAATTCTAATCTATATTTTTGCAGACATAAGAAGTGAAATAGTTCCACAAAGTTCCCTGAAATAAAATGCATGTAAGTGAAACAACACCCATCAGAGAGTATTGTGAAAGCATGACAGCATTGGTCAAATGATTTTAAAACAGAATTAAATCCCAGGAAGAACTCTGGAAGGCAAAATTCCTTCCATGGAAATCTAAATCATATGTACCCTGAAAATTTCCCTATTTCCGCATACATCGACCATAGAATCATAGAATCATAGAATCACCAAGGTTGTAAAAGACCCACAGGATCATCCAGTCCAACAATCCACTCACCACCAATAGTTCTCACTAAACCATGTCCCTCAGTACAATGTTCAAATGTTCCTTGAACACTTCCAGGGTTGGTGACTCCACCACATCCCTGAACAGCCCATTCCAATACCTGACCACTCTTTCAGAGGAGCAGTATTTCCTAAAATCCAGCCTGAATCTCTCCTGGCACAGCTCAAAGCTATTCCCTCTAGTCCTATCACTAATTACATGATAGAAGAGGCCAACTCCCAGCTCGCTTCAACCTCCTTTCAGGTAGTTATAGAGAGCAATAAGGTTTCCTCTGAGCCTTCTCTTCTCCAGACCGAACAATCCCAGCTCCTTTAGCCTCTCCTCATA
>JAOWBP010002559.1:25170765-25197104 GCA_028571105.1 Tragopan temminckii | reverse complement strand
GGGGGAAGTGTGAATTTATATGTGGATATTTAGGGCATTACAATTTTCTCTTCAAGCAGTCAAAACTGATGAACAGCTGCATTGTACTCTTTATTAGTGGTGTTTTGAAAATTGCCAAAGATATACTAGACAATTCTAATGTATTGTATGTGTTTTTGAAAAAGCTGTATCTCTCCTGAGTCCAATACTTAATGTATAAACTATTGGGAAAGTCATCTGTAGTTAAAAAAAAAAAAAAAAAAAAAAAAAAAAAAAAAAGTAATGATACAATACAAGTCTTTAAAATTTCCTTTTTTTTTTTTCGTTTTTTTTTCTTTTTAATTTTAACTCTTATCTCATAGCCATGCTGTTTCAGATGCATTTCTTTAGTTTATAACTTCTGTTTCAGTATGTATTTCACTTTAGCTTATAAAATGCCATCTTCTCCATATAAAAGGGATGTTTTATTCATGACGTTCTATAACTTAGCTAGGACCCACTTCTCTTTTTTCTCTGTTACAAAATAGAGATAACTTTTGCTAAGAAATGAGAAATCTGTTTTTTTTTCTTGCTAGATAATCCTTACTGCAAAACTTTGGGCTATGCTATCAATGTAATCACCTTTTTTTTTTTTTCTTTTTTTTCTTTTTTTTTTTTTTTTGCTTACTGTCATGATACAAAGATTAATTTAACTTAGAAATTTTAGAGTGTTGTTTCTTAAGAATTAATTATCACTCTTTAACTTCATTCTAATTTTTCATATATCATATTTACTGTATTAATTACTAAAAAAAATTAAAAGATCAATTTCTCCTAGATTCTCCATCAGAATTCAATTGTTCTATTTATTTCTGAACTACAGCACTGTATTAACTGTCTTTTAAAGTGAGATTGATAGCCAGGTTATAAAGGAGGTATTTTGCTAGTTTTTCCCTAAACATCCTTCATAAATAATGTGGCTTCTCACCTTGCTACAGTACATAACTCCTATTGATTACTTCCTTTCTGTTTAATTCCAGTTCTGTTTATCACTGAAGGGCACATGCAGGAATTCTGACAGATTGATCAGCATGTGCGAGATGCAGTTTAAGGAAGTAATAGTAATGACCTTCTACTGAAAAGTCAAACCAAGTTGTTGTGTGAAGTGTGTTCTTTAATAACCTGAACCATGACTTAGGTATTTTCTGTATTTTCTGAGGTAACTGTGGCATTTATGTAATATGCTGTACATAAATACTAAGCAAAGATTCACAAACGACAGTTAATCATTTCTGCCAATTAAAAAAAGCAAACAACATGAATTTTGAGACATTACTTTTAACTTCTTTTGAAAAATGGAATACTATAGGAATGCAATTCAAAGGAACATCAAAGTTATAAATAGCTTGCTTTCAGTATTGCACATCTAGCAGACAAGGCACCTGGCTTTTTGAAAGTAGTAAAGGAAGACAGAGTTGGTATTTTCTATTGATAAAGAATTCAGTATGGCAAGTCTCAAAATGATTTTGGATTCAAAAACTTAGATATTAAGATTGCATTTTAAAGTGAAACAGATTACTAAAATCTCAACAACAAAGGATATTAATGACACATTCCAAGCAATTTAAATAAAAGATGGAACATCAGTACTGTAGCAGAAAGAGCATTCAAGGCAAATGCATTATTTATTGAACTCAGTGGTTTGTGAGTATTGTACAAAAGAATATGAGAATATACATAGGGATCTTCAACTTGTCATTCAGCCTTACATACACTGAAAATGTGGACATTAAGAAAGAGGAGTAAGAAATGACTGGAAGTTGTTTGGTCACTTTTGTCCTGAAAGTATCTTAGAAGTGTGTTTGGGCTGATTTGGATCAAGGAAGAAAAAAGATTGAAGTGTAATGTCTGTACTATCCTTTAAAAATCATCACACTGTCAATTTCATGCTTTGTAAGATGAATTGATGGCTGTTGGGCACCTGAGGCTTCTTGTTTAAAATAGAAAAAAAAAAAAAAAAGACAAAAAACAAACAACAACAACAAAAAACCCCACAAAGCAGTGCTCTCGATGATTTCTTCTCATATGGGTGTGTAGCGTGGAAATTCTCAGGTGACTATAGCACTCCACCTAATGTCAAAATAAGAGAACAGGAAAAGAAAAAAAAAAACTCATCTGCCCTGGTCAAAACTTGACCAAGATAAATTTAGCACCATTTCTTTTCTTTTACTCTACTGAAATACTTCAAGTTCTGCAAAGAGAGACAAAGGAAATAATTTAACCAGCTGTCATTAAGCTCCCTGTTGTTCCTATTTTCCTGCTTACAGTATGATGTGACTGCCTCAGACCTCCAAAAAGTTTCAAAACTTCAGGTCTGATATGTTCAGAATTTCCATTTTGGCATCGGAAGTTGTTTTACATCTATTCTTAATGTGATATTTCTAATACTCTGAGATCCTAAGTCCTTTTAATATTTTGATGAAGAGATAAGCATAGAAACAGTTTTCAACTTGCATCAAGTACTAGCATAACAAGCAATAGGAAAGATAAGATGCAGTTCTCTGATTGCTGAGATCTAGTTGTGAGCAGAAGACAATCTGCAAAGTCCCATTTTTCTGAGCATACCCGATTTCAAAGCAAGACCTGAATATTGGTTCACTGTGTCCTGAGGTTATTTTGGCTCTTCTTATTAGATATGAACCTAATTACAGTGGCTTGATCCCATTTAAGTGGCAATTACTAGATGCCGCTGTTTTTACATCAATGCTAGTTATCGTTGCTGTCAGTGTTGAAGACTACAAAATAAATTGTGTGATTTCTGAAACTGGAAATGCTGGAGGTATGATTTATCTTCTCCTAAGGCAAGTAACTTCAATATCCTTTTCATCCATATCATCAACATCTCTGTGATTTCTGATTGCCATTCTATTAGCTGTTCACTCAAATAGACTGACTCAAACTGTATTTCACATAATAATTATCTTGTACTGGTTCCCTAGATGTACTCATTACATCATGAATTAAATTAGTTTGTAAGTGACCTTTACTTGAGGACTGCTTTTAAGTGTCATTTCAGTACATGGAATAGCAGAAAAATCTTCTGATATTAGGGCACGTCTCTGCAGAGCAATTCTGAAGCTCCTTAAAAATTAGGAGAAATGAGAAGCATTAAGACAAGGAAAGAGATAAAAAAAAAAAAAAAAAAAAAAAATTGACTACCTTGTCACACTTCTAAATAGTTTTGGACTGTGTCACTAAGCAGGATTCAAAGTTCATAGTCATCTTTAATCAAACCTGACACATTATGATCTTGGCAAGTGTAACTGAACGGATATGTTGCATAAGTAAGAGACCTACAGCACTGCATAGCTGTGCAGAAATCAAAAATTCCATATATCTAACTTTGTGCCTAACATGATTATTATACTATTTATTACTGTTTTATTTTCTTGTTTTGTTCATATTTCATAATGAGTAAGAATGCAGAAAATAGAAATACAAAAAAATCCAGAAAATGACTACTATTACTAGATGTTTTGATAAATTACTCTTTTGTATTATATCTAAAAACTTCAAAAGCAAAAGACAGGGGTGCATTTGAAACTTCAACATTGCTATTAAATACCTCTAACTGTCCAGTGCAATACATGACTTCAGGACTCTCTCCAAAAGAGTTTGAGCAAATCGGTGTTTGATGGTGTCTGCTGGAATGAAAGCAGTGAACCAGCCATTTTGGTCCATGAGTTCTTCTGACAGCACTTTTGCAGAAGTGCTGAGAGGGTATAGCTTATCATTTGATCTAAGGGTCATCTCAGATGCAGCCACCTCTGACAACCATTTGATCCTGTCAGTTGGAGATCTTCTTACCTCAACTAGCATAAGTAAAGTGCAGAGATGGTAACATCACAGCAACTGAGGTACAGAACAGATCTTCCACTACTGTTGCTTGTCCTCTATCAGCTCTTTAGCTGAATAACTTCAGAACTTCAATCTGAAGAAATTTACATCTCATAACGTATGATCTTTTCTCGTCATTTCAAAGTAAACACAAAAAACAAATTGCCAGCTTTACAGGCATTCAAAGGTTTTATAACATTATTTCATATAATTTGTAGAAACTATCATACAAAACTACTTGAATATATTCTATTCAATATGTCTTACCTTATTCTCAGGCCTGTTAAACGACATAATTTTTAACAGTTAAATATTTATTGATTATTTTAATTAAATCTGTAGCCTGTGTTTTATATTTTGCAAATTAGTTTCCCGCAGTCCTTTTTACCAAGTTTTATATCTAGCTGATGCTGCTATATGTACTTGGAATTGAGTTATATTTCTGTTCAAAGCAGATTAAACCTGCAATGAAATTTCTGGTTCTAATAGAAGTAGTTGATTTCTTTAACTCTAGTGAGCACAAGTAAGTGTTGCTGTTAATGCATAACTAAAGATTAAGTTCAAAACAGTTAACCAACTATTGTTATCTTTGTTTCTTAAACAAACAAACAAACAAAAAAAAGATTCTTTAAAAATGCATTATTAAATGATATTTTTTCACTTTGTATGAAACAGGGTTAATTGCATTAATAAAATACTCCACTGTGCAATTATTTGCATGAAACTAATCATTTGTACTTTTTGATTTTTTATCTTCCTTGTCTGCATTTTATCATTAGAATTTTTACTTTATATTTTACAGTTTTAAATTGAAGATTTTGCTTGGTAAAGGTCTAATTTAAATCATGTCCATGGAAATAACTTCTACTGTTTTGCAAGTGATTGCAACAGCGGGTGCATTTGCTGAAATCTGTTTTTCTTCTTCCTGTTAGAATGTCTCAAATAAAAATGGGATTTAAAAAAAAAAAAAAAAAAAGTTTCTTCCTACCAAAGGAATTCAAATTTAACATGTAGCACTTTAAAGATATTATTGGAAATGCACTTAAGGAGCTACATTTCCACTTGATGCAACTCTGTAGCTCAGGGTGATTTTGGTCAAATAACACTTACTGAGTTCATGGATTCTTACTGAGTTCATGGATTTGTGTTATAAACCAATAAGCAAATTTTGATAGAATCAAAAGAATGTATCCTTAAAATATGGAACAAATATAGAGCATAAGCTATGTGACAATTTGTCTTGCTCTATTTCCTCAAAAAATTTTCTGTTCAATTACTCAAATATCTTCACAATACTCTAGATATTAATGGTGAAAGACATGGCATATAGACAGGATATTCAAGCTGAATTATCACTGCTTTTGTTCATAAGGGATCTCAGGGTGCATTTTGTAAAAGCAAGATTGTCATCTTCAACAGTCTTGAACACAATCTATGATCATAGTCTTTCTGATCAAATTCCCTTTGCAATTTTAACTGGATGTAATAATCTTCATCTCCTATCTTAAACTAAATAAAAGACACATGAAATTACATTGGAGCCTTTCTATCTGTACTTTTAGACTTGAGATGCTTTTATGCTTATGCAGATTTGATATTGATAGAGAATGCATATATGTGTGTTTACTTATCTACCTACATTCTAAACATGCAAGATCAGGCACTTAAGTGTTGGAAAACTGATGCACTGCCAACTTGAAACTGTTGTCCTTAAGCTTATGAACCCGGTATTTTGCCATCATGTCATCAACTCGTGTTTCTTTGCTTACTTCCAGCCATAGTAGTATTGCAAAGGAAAAAAGGAAAAGCAGCCCTATGCACCTTTTCCTCATCTTTTTGGCCTTTTACAAAGTATAGTGGCTGTAGAGTGAGAAAAGATGGGTGAGAAGCAAGGTTCTCTCTCTGTTTCCTCTACAGCATTCCCTTCTGTTACCCAGAAAAACCTGTGTTGCTCTTTACCAAGCATAAACAGATACAGCTGTGCTTCAGAACTATAGGTATTAGAAAATGCTTGGCAGCTCAAAATTTCAACTTCAATAAATGTTCCAGTTTATGAATTAAAAGCAAATGGTGTTTCTTGAGTCTACCGTCTCTAAACTGGGAAACATTTAACACCATTGTAAGTACTAGAAGAATCAGTAATATTTGTAAAGGATGTATTTTGTAGAGAGAGATAAACTCCACAGAGATATTGTAACAAAGCTCATACTCATTGTTCAGAATAGCATTTGGGTGATGGATAATATGCAAGGTATGGACTGACACCACAAACGCTGAATTGAAAAAAAAAAAACAAAAATTTCTCTTTATTTGCTTTCTGAAAAAAAATCTTCTTGAAACCCTATAAATTGACCATTAAAATGATCTAATTAAAGCGTATTGATTAAATACATTTTTTTCTGTGATACATATTAGTGCTTTCTCTTTCAAAACTAAAAGAAGTTATTGTCTTGCAAGATATACCATTTAATTTGAGTTTGGATTTAACTGAGGTGCTGTATTTGAACAAATCTTTGACTAGAAGAATTTCATTTCTAAATACACATATTTCTAATCTATGTATTTATTACATTTTAATCTGAATAACCGTGTTTAATGCAAACTATTATCTGTATTTTATTAGGCTTAGACACTGGCTACTTTAATAGCTGTTTGTTTAAAGGTAACATTCAAGGATAATTAAGCATTTTCTATTTGTTATTCCTTTGTGTGATGTAATGCTAACAATTTAGAGTCTAAAAACCTTTAGGAAATCTTGCTGGATACATCAATTTCCAGAAACAGTTATCAGATATGTTGTACAACAGAAATAACAGATTTATGGGATCCAAATAAGAGAAAATGGTGACATTGGCCAGAAAGTACAGCCTTGCTAATGCACACATCACACCTAAGTTCTTTCTTTACAAGCAACAGGATGTTCAGAAGAAGCTTACACTGTCATCTGCTCTTAGATTTCAGGAGATACCTATATGCCTGTTCTCTTCTTGTCCAGCTTAATGATAGAAGCACAATTTGGAAATACTATTTCAATTTTGGATTCTGCATTTGCAAAGAAAAAGAGTAAAATTCTTCCTTGTGTGCAACTAAAATCCAAATTGTAAATATGTGTTATTAGAAGTATCTAAAAGTATATAAGTATGTAAGAGCTGCAAGCAAATATTTGTCACAGTAATACATGGTTGTTAAGTTTTCATCCTTATTTTGTGCTGTCACCATAGTACCAGGACAGATATACATGCTTTTCTTCACAATCATTTGTATTAAGAAGGAAGGATGAAGTCATTTCATAATCACGTGTCTGTAATCAGAATGTTAAGAGGTATTAAATATCCTGAAGTCAGTAGTTTTGTTACAAGAATTACACATGGTTTTTTGTTGTTGTTGTTGTTGTTTGTTTTTGGTTTTGTTTTTTTTCACCAAAATAATAGACTTCTATTATATAAGGTAAGGGAAATTAGTATTGTCAGACCTAGACATTACAATTGAATCCTTAAAAATCATGCAACTCCAATGACTTTCATGTGGATCAGTATTTACAACCACAAGAAGGTTCTTCTACACAGGGTTACATCTATTATTTCAGTAGTAGACTGAAGTGAAATAAACTGTGATAATGAGAATTACAAATGTTATATACAGTGCTAATACTTTTATTAAAAATAATCCCAGAAGTATTAATCGTGGTCAGTGTTAAAAGAATATTCAGAATAATTCTAAATTATTATTATTATTGTATTATATATTATTATAATTCTAAATTATTCTGAAGCATGAAGTCATATTTTGGGGATTTTTATATTAAAATGTCACTATTTTTACATGTAAGGACATTATTTTGTCTCAAGTTTCTGAAAACTCTTTTTTTGCAGTCTGGAAAACCTTTTAAATGAAGAAACATATTTTTAAAAAGAAATCAGAGCTCAGAAATAAAACAAGTAGTGACCTTAAAAGTCAAACATTGTAATAGGAAAGAGAGAGCTTGCCTCTCATTGAAGCTGGTGGGAGTCACATCTGAGTTGTTTCTATTCTGCTTTAGAGCAGAATTCAGGAACTCTTGTACAGCTTTGTATTTTAATACATATTGCAAATCTAATGAGCAAAGCAAAAGTCAAGCATTATTGGAGCTATTTATCTTTTTCTGTATGAAGAAAAAGTCAAATTCTAACTGTAGTTTTTATTATAAAATACACTCCTAAGTCCTAAAGATTCTGATCTGCTTTGACATCTTACTAATCGCTGTTCAAACTGAAAATTTTCTTGTACCAGTCCATTGCAGCCCAGATGGTGCAAATGATAGGTGCCTCCTGTTTTCTGAAATTGGTTTGCAGCCTCTGGATTACTTGTGTGGTAAGATTGCTTCCCAGAATGGTTCACAGAATCCTTTTAGGGACTGGACAAACTTGTATTCATTTCTTCCAGGCCTTTTTTGTGAATTAAGCCTGGCACAATTAGAGCTGCTCTCTTTTGATCGTATGTTCTGGACAAGGATTGTAGTTCATTTACCATTTCTCAAGTGACCATGTCAAAGCACATTATAGAGCATGATCCTGGAGGAGATGTTTCTACTATCTGCACCAAAGCATACATATTTGCAAATTCATGAGCTTTTTTTGAAATTCATGAGCCATTCTCTGCTTTGTTTTTCATTTTTTTTTCTACAGTAGAATATTCAGATTCTATCTTTTTCTTTTCTGAGTGCGTATCACCACAACTTCTATTAAATATCAAATAAATAATAAAAATAAAATATGCATATAAATGTAAAGTAGGAAAAAACCATGCATGAATTATAGTACTAATCCTTAGCCACAATCCAGGGAGGTAGTTGAGTCACCATCCCTGAATATATTTAAAAACTGTTTGGATGTGGTGCTCAGGGACATGATTTAGCAGTGGGTTGTTAGGGTTATAAGGTTAGGTTGTGGTTGGACTCAATGATCTTTAAGGTCTTTTCCAACCTAAGCGATTCTATGATTCTAGAATTCTATTCCTTCATTCAATGCATTTCCAACTGAAATTGTACTATATATGCAATTTATATTTATTTCCTAAGTTTCCATTTATCTGATATTTTTTGCTGTTATTTATACTAAATTATCTTTCTCTGTGGTAGATTCCACTGATAAAGTATTTCTTTGTGCTAATACTGTGTCTGTGCAGAGACAAAGGAATTGTACCAGACTGTGACTGCACGAAGGTGTGCATTTTTATCCAGTTGCCTTGGATTGTATGAGCATCTCTCCAATAAATCCCATCTACATTTCACACTGGACTCAGAAGAGGATGTATGGACAGTAATAATCACCAAGATAATTTGTTGAACCCTTCTATCTGTGATGACTTTTGTGTGGGCACTTGATGGACACCATCAAAATGATTTTTAATTTCATGCATATTTTATGCTACTCACATCTTCAGGAGATAAAGTCAGAAGAGCAGTTATTATTCCCACTTACATGGAGTAACATAGATAACAATACATATTGTAAAATGAATAAAATTTATTTATGTACAAATTCATCATTTTTTACTTAATACAAAATCTTGGAAACATGAAGATCTTTGAAAATAACAATAAAACGTATTTGTGTAAATGAGTAGTAGCGCTAGTGAACTGCACTAATATTTTACATATTGTCTATAACAGGCATTTTTATTGTAGTACGTGGAAAATAGAATAGTTATAGAGTTAATGAAACGATATCATATAACAACATGAGCTTCAGTTCAACAGGTCATTTTTTTTTCCTTTCTCTAGATTTGTTGGTTTCATTTAAATTTCTACTGCGTAAGCATAAGAGATGACAAATTTACTGGGGAAAAAAAGGTGAAAAATGGGATTGCTTCCTTCTCTATAACCCAGCATTAAATAAGTACAACCACAGATTATTAAAGAAAAACACAATGAGCAAGTCACCTACAGTCCCCCATATCCAAACAGATTTGAAAATTGATTTCCAGAGCAAAGTGATTTTCATTGCTCCACGGAAACCTCACTGAAGTTTTCATTTACTAGATTTTTTTTTATTTTGTGTGTGTGTGTGTGTGTGTGTAATTCTGGCTATTGGGGAAATTTTTGTTAAGATGGTTGTACAAGATAAACAAACCTTTTGTTAAACTCTATTTAGTGAACTGCCTGTGCCATGTGATTGAGGTATTTTCTATTTTTCAGTTCTGGAAACTGAAAATCCAGAAATAATAACAGCCAAGATCACTGTTGCTTTGCAAATAGGCAAAGATGCTGATGAACTTTACAGAACTTTCCTACTAGTCGTGCCCCAGCCCTATCTGTGATCAGGCAAGTACACCAAGAACCAATTTTGTGAATAAAGCAAGGAATATGTTGCACCTATTTAGCAGATCTACTTTTTACACAGTCTAATAGTGATAGGACAAAGAGGGATGAACTCAAAGAGGGGAGACTTGATTAGATATTATGAGGAAACTCAGAGGGTGATGAGGCACTGGCAGAGGTTACTCCAGAAATGCCCCATCCCTAGAGGCATTCAAGGCCAGGCTGGATGGGGCCCTGTGGAACCTGGTCTAGCAGGCAGCAGCCCTGACAACAACAGGGGTTGGAACTGGATGGATTTTAAGGTCTCTTCTAACACAAACCTGTCTATGTTTGATGATTCTATGAGTCTATACAGACATGTAACTGACTTCAGTAGAAGAGACTTCTAGACTTGACTAAAAGTGATGTATTTTGCTGTATTATGCTGTGGCAAAATTTGCCAAGCTGCTTTAAAGTAATGAATCATAATAACATTAGAATAATGCTCTCCAGATGAGCAAAGATACATTCATTGTAAAACCAACTGCGTTTATACTAGGAAAGTGGGTGTATGAAGAAAGCCATTACTGTAACACAGAGGTGTTCACAATGTCTTAAACAGAATGATGCATAGACTACACGGTGATAATTACATGCTATGGTATCTTAGGATGCTTAAAGATTCAGTAAGGCATAAATTAATGTGTCATATTGAATGATACATCCATTCCCCCTATTGTCCAGGGACAATGAAGAATTATTTAATGGTCAGGTAAGTTAAAATATTCTGTCAGAACATTCTTTACAAACCTTTCTTATGTTTCCTGAAACTCCACAGGAGTCAAAAACCTACCTTTGGAATTTTTTTCTATTGCTGCTAAAAGGTGACCTTGGAGGATCGGATCCAGCCCATGCTGCTGAGTTGATTGTTGCCCTTCTCATGCACTGCTTGAAGCTTGCAGCAATGTAAAAATGCTATCACCATTGGCAGAATTCCCTATATCCCGTACTATGAAATAACATATACAAAACCTGTATAATCTTGAAGATGTAAAAGCTGGATGGAAAAAAAAAAAAAAAAAAAAAAAGGAAAATGTGTTTAATTTGCTCATATTTTGGGCTCATTAAATTGATTCAATGATTAGGTTTGAAATAAATAAGTAACTATACCAGTCCCAAAGCATTTCGATGCTAGAAGCAGTAATAGTGTACTTCAAACATTCAAAGCTAGATTTTCCTGTGACATACTGCCCTCTTGTGCATCAGTAACTTAGTTATGGAGATAATCTGAGAAGCTTATTCAAGCTGGAGATCAATGCTGTGAATATAACAACCTGAAAACCATTCCCAAGAGCATGGGGTATGTTTCATTGAATTATAAGTGCAAATAATAGAGTTCCATATGCTGTAGATTGCTCACATAGGTCTGCTTCTTCCATAATTTCCTTCTCCTGAAGTTTCACCTTATTTATGTCAAGTTTCTGAGCCAGCAGAATAAGATGTTAGCTGTGAGTAGGATTTTGTTGCTATTTTCACTACATCTGATGGACTGTAGAATCACATTAGAGAAAGGTGATGAAGATGTAATAAACTAGTGGAAAACAAAAAGTTCTGTGTAAAGGAAGTAAAGACTTTTGCCAAGTACTCATTTCACTGAGTTTCAAAAGAAAACTGTAGACAGAGGTGTAGTAGTGTAATGTAGTAGTGCAATGAGATGGAAAGTACTGCGATAATAGCAGGGTGGAAAAGTCTTTAACTGCAGCAAATGGGAACAAGCACAAATGCAGCACCCACAACCTCAAAAATGAAGGAAAAGAGCTTTTTATCTGTGGAAGGCCTCGGTTAGGCAGGGATCTCCAACAAGATACACCCTCACCTCCACTGGCAAACCTTAGATGAGGTCTGGAAAGGGCTGGAGCCAGGATCCACCCCTTCTGGTTATGCAGGTGCATATAATGCAGCTGAGCTCCCCCGGGTTGATCCTGCCTTCCCACCAGGCACCGTTTCAGGCTGTGATTAACATTTCTGCTACAAGTACTTTCCCAGTTTCTCCAAGTGCATTAAACCCTATGGTCAGAAACTCTGTTACTGAGTCAGTTATCATGATCATAATATATGTGCCCTGATGATTTTTTCTGAGCTGTTGCTCCACTAGAAATAAATTATCAAGGCATAACTACTATTAGCCATGACTGGTCCCATCACTTTCCTTGAAAGGTAGGTCTAAAATCTATTAATCATTTTTTTTGAAAGTTTCTCTCTTTTTTTGGTAGTCAGCATACTTTCATCTTTCAAAAGAATCATTCTGTAATACTATTTCTATTTGATGTATATGAGTAAATTATATTCATTTCTTTTATCTCTTCAATACCTGTGCTCTCTTGCACACATGTAGAGTTTTTTTGCTAAAAGTTTTGCAATATTTGTAGATGATTGACACATCTTCAATTAACCTTTTTCTATATGATTCTATGTCAATTGACATATTAATTCTTTATTCAATAAAGATGTTATATTTCTTCCTTTCAATGTAGATTTTAAATCACTTTTGGTTAAAAACTAATAAAGAAGACTTCAGAGCAGAGGATTTCCCATTTTAAATTTAACATGAGAATCAGCAAATACCTTTTATCACAGGGACTTCTTTATGGACTTATATATAGTTTATCATATTTTTATTACTGTTTAATTAATGGTTGAATGGTTGAATTAAATGTTGCATTAGTGACATTTTCTATAAATAGAGAAGCATTTTGAGTCAAAATAATTGTTTTTCAAATTTGTTTTACAACTTGAAAATATTATTAATAATGAGACAGCTCTCAAGTGAAATTTCTAAACCTGGCATAAAACCCGTACGGAACATATGTGCTAAGGCAGGGGCAGCTGTAGGTTAAGTCCAAACAGGAAGCTGCCTGAGGCAGCAACAGAGAGAGCATAATCACAATGGCAGCAGAACAGCTTCCCCAAGCACCATCTGGTGTACTGAGATTTTAGTGCCTTCCCAAACTCAATAGTGACAAAGCATATCTTGTTCCCTGTCCTCCTGGCCTTGGTCCTCTCTCTTCCTCCTCCTGGAAGACAAAGGTGATCTGGCTGGAAAGAAACAGGAGCTCTCCCCTTCACTGCTCTTCTCTCAGAGCATCAAGCTGCACTGGATCAGAGTCCAAACAGAAGGACTTTTATCGTCATTCATTTTTCTTCACTGCTAATAGAACTTGAGACTTCCCTGAGAGAAAATCAGTGTACTGATTTCTGCACAACTAAACTGAGTTTGAGTGGGATGAATTTCATTTTCTTTAGAGCAGCTTATATGGTGCTGCGTTTTGAATGTATGACAAAACAAATATATGACCCAAACCCAAGTTTCAGCTATGGCTGAGCAGTGTTTTCAGCAAGTAGACTAGGGGTTCACAAGAAGTATGGAAGGGGACACAGCCAGGACAGCTGACCCAGCTTTAGCTGAAACTGAGTAAAAGTACAAAGAGGAAGACCATACTTAGTTGCTTTTTGGAAGTTACATTAAATATGGGTCTCTTTGGAGAAATTTAAAATCTAATTACTAAGAATGCAGAAAACGAAGAGTTTTGACAGTCAGAAATGTAAGGAAGACATTCAAGTTAAAAACCTGAGTCAAGTCAACAGTAATATTTGTTTTAAACAGTGTACTTCAGAGAGGAAACTGTGGCTGAATACCTATAGGGAATGTTGCACTTGTATTTCCAACAGTTTGAAATCTGACAATACTCATATGTCAGCCTACATATGAAAAAAAAAAAAAAAAAAAAAAAAGAACATTCTTCTGAATATTAATTAAACAAAAGACAAATTCTGAGGGAATGTTTGATATATATAGGTTATAAATGCCGTCCCTTGCTGAGAAAAACAGAAACTAACTGTCAAATACAGATTTTTAGGTTGTTTTTCTTTTCACTGCAGGCCAATCAGTCTCACCTCTATGCCTGGCAAGATCATGGAGCAGATCTTCCTGAAGGTACATGGCAAAAAAAGATGAGGTGGTGGGAGGTAACCAACATGGCTTCTCCAAGGGCAAGTCATGCCTGGCAAAACTGTAGGCAACTGATGTCATCTACCTGGTCTTGTGCAAAGCATTTGACACTGCCCCCCATGACATCCTTCACCAGATTGGAGAAAAATGGATTTGATGGATGGACCACTTGCTGGATAAGGAATTGGCTGGATGGTTGCACTCAAAGAGTTGCGGCCAATGACTCAATGTCCAAGTGGAAACTAGTGATCAGTGTTAGGACCAGTGTTATTTAACACCTTTTAGGTGACATGAACAGTGAGACCGAGTGCACTCTCAGCAAGTTTGCAGACAACACCAAGCTGAGTGGTGCAGCTGACGGTCTAGTGGGAAAGGATTCTATCCAGTGGGACATGGACAGGCTTGAGTGATGGGGCGGTGCCAAATTCATGAATTTCAACAAGGCCAAGTGCAAGGTCCTGCATTTGAGTTGGCACAATCCCAAGTACTATACAGGTTGGGCAGAGAATGGCTTGAAAGCAGCCCTGAGGAGAAGGATTTGGGAGTGCTGATTGAAGGAAGACTCAGCATGAGCCAGTAGTGTGTGCTTGCAGCCCAGAAGGAGAACTGTATCCTGGTTTGCACCAGGAAAAGCGTGATCAGCAGGTCAAGGGAGGTGATTCTGCCCCTCTACTTTGCTCTCATGGGACCCCACCTGGAGTATTGTGTCTAGTGCTGGTGCCCCCAATGTAAGAAGGACATGGAGTTGTTGGAGCTGGTCCAGTGGAGGTCCACGAAGGTGATCAAAGAACTGGAACACCTGTCCTGTGAGGACAGGCTCAGAGAGCTGGGGTTCTTCAGCCTGGAGAAGAGAAGACTCCAAGGAAAACTTATGGTGGCCTTCTGGTACCTGAAGGGAGCCTACAGGAAAGCTGGGGAAGAACTTTTTACGAGGGCAGGTAGCAACAGGATGAAGAGAAATGGTTTTAAACTAGAAAAGGGTAGATTTAGGCTAGATATCAGAGAGAAATTCTTTACTGTGGGGGTAGTGAGACACTGGAACAGGTTGCCCAGTGAGGCTGTGAATGCCCCTTCCCTGAAACCATTCAAGTATAACTTGAAACAGTCAATGCAATCCCACCATTTAGATCAGATAACTGTGGTAAGCACTCCAACATTTTTGTAAGCCATGTGTTTTCAGTCTCCTAAATTCACATTCTAACTGTGGAAATTCTATGTATCACGTGAGATTTTCATTGCTGATTTCTCAAAGCTAGAGCAGAGTTGTGGGACATCATCATTAAGTATTACATGGATTTAAAATCATAATCTGGAGTAGTTTAGCATAACAGTTCTACTAGTAGTTTCCTTAAAGTTTTCTCCAGGGGGCAAACAAACAAGAATGTTAATAGAACTACTTATGTGCAAGAGTTATACCAGTATTTTAGTTGGAAAGTTAAAATGCTTAGCTATCATTGTTCTGGTCTGATTTTCAACTCCATTGTTGATGTGAGTAGATTATATATTTGTATCTTTCTAAAATTAAGTTTCCTGAGACCTGTGTGTTGTACACTTTGCCACCTCTGGATTTCTCTCAACCTTCTTTGCAATTGAATTTTTGGCATAGTCATGATTATTTTCTCCTGACACAAAACAAGTCTGTTTTCAGCCCAGATACATGGGAGCCCATGGTATTTGCAAATCACTGAATTTTACCTTTTACTATCCAGGGAATTTATAGATATTTTTGATGAGAACTGCTATTTGTCATCTCTCCTTTCCAAACTTGAACCTTGTAGAAGAGCAAATACAGCATCAGCTCATTTGGATTCAAGATGTTTTAAATAAATTCAGGATATGTACATCTGGAATTAGTTCATTACTAGTTTGATATTTTAGAAAGATTTATATATTGAATATTATATTTTGTGAATAATGTATTTTTTCTTAGTGATGAGAAAATTATTTTAAATTATGAGATCAAATTTAGAAAGATTTACAAAGCAGTAAGAAAGGACCTATCCAGCTAAAGTTCTATTTCAAAATATATTTAAAGTAGATTTCATAATATAAGTATTTATATATATATATGTATATATATAAAATTATAAATATATAATAATTATATAATAATTATATAAGGATATTATGAAAAGTATTCTAGGGAAAGAAAACAATTGTATAGTACTTAAATTTGGAGGCAGTTGCAAATCAGGACAGACTACAAACCTGAGAAAATACAGAGAGAAATTACTGCATACAGTTCAAGAAAACTGGGCAATATAAGAGGTATTAAAGACTCAATTTAGATAAATGCAAAGCAATACTTACAAAATACTGGTAGCAAGCAAAAAAAAAATGCAATATTAAAATAGCTGATGACAAATCAGGAAAGTTGAGAAATATTCTTTAATAGATAAGTCTCTTGAGCAACAGCAACCTTTCAGTGGCTCCTCCAGAAATTTCTATGATGTTAGTTGTCATGGATGGAGATTTTTTTAAAAAAGATAGGAGTGAAATGTATTTCTTCCTAATCTTCAGCATACCTCATGACAGTTGTTTTTCTTAAACTTAGATCTAGACTTAAGAAATGTGAGGACACTTTGATAGTTTAATTATCCAGAAGAAAAGCTGAGAGATATGACTACTTAACCCAACATGCAAAATAAATACTGAATTCATTTGAATTCTATTGAATTATTCTCTGTAGTTAGATTCTGAGATTTACTGCCACACCATGTAGATAATGGATAACTACTGGTAAAAAAATTATATTTTCTGTTCTTTTCTTTTCCTATAAAACAATAAGAAGGCAGCTATCATAATATTTCCTGGCAGCTTAGTCATTCTTTTTAATCTCTGAGAGATTGAGTACTCTGGTTCTGCTTAAATAACACATGATTCCATGGCAAAATTCCACATACACTGTTGATATAATAGATAACACTGAGAATTTTATTTATTGATGCATGTTTTAGGGGGGAAGGGAGAGAGAATTTGTTTCTTTAAAAGAACAGATCAGCCTGTAAAATCTGGTGTTTTAACTATGACTTCTAAATATACACACAGTATTTCACTCAAGTTGGGTAATCTGAGGTATGTTGGGATATATCAGCTCCATAGCCTGGCACTCTGATAGTTACACTCTCTCTATTTCGTGCTGGTGGCACTTTGGCTCAGTCATGACTGATTAGTGACCTAATTAGACAAAAATATAAAATTACACAGAGTCATGCCTTGCCAGGAACTAAGATGACTGTCCAAGGGCACGAATTTCTATGCAGAACCTATATCATTAATCTATTTTCCAGCAGCTGGGAGATCCGGAGGGAAGGAAATACTATGACATAAAAAACAATGGCACAGTAGATGTCTTTATATTAGACAGTCAGATAATTTACAGTGCAGCAGAGATGAAAGAATTCAGCATCTAATGAAAGTATCATCCTTGGCTATATTACTTATGTGGACTGGGGATTTCCTTGCAAAGAAGAATGCCATATTATTGACACATTCACCTTTATTCAAATATCTGAGACTGGAACAACAGAATTTGAAATTGCTAGATTCTCATGGTATAGTATTACTTTGAAGCTTCTTGCACATTGTTCTTACTTTTTCATCAGTGATGACAGTTTCATCATTGGACATCTCTGGAAATAATTTGTGATTAAATGCCAGAAATGGTGATAACACGTTGAGGATAATTTTCGTGAGGCCACTAGATGGAGCCAGATCTATTGTTTGAATTAAAAAAAAAAAAAAAAAAAAAAGGCACCACCATTAACACAAAATACTGCCACATGAAATAACAAGGATATTTCTAGACTTCTCTTTCTAGATATCTTTCTATAAATTCAGGGTATATTTAGAGTTAATTTTGCAGTGGATACATAATTCTAGCCATTTAGTTCATTTCTGAAGTTGACATTTTATTGTTTATTGTTAGTGGACTTCTAGTGTGTGACATCCAGCATTGGTTTGAGTCTACTTCAGAGTAGTGATGAGGGAAGTCAGTGATGATATAAACACAGGATAGCTGAAGTGATCAGTCAGGTAAATTGTTGGACATTGAAAAGGCAAAAATAATGAAGTAAAGCACTGCAATTCATAAAGTATTACATTTTCTTAAGGTTCAGCTATAGATCCAAGATTTATTGAAGACAAAAAATCAACCAGAATTATTTTTTCCCCAAAAAGCATTGTAGAAAAGACAGTAAAGAAGTGTACATCTACAGTGTTCTCAAACACTTCATAAAATTAGGCTGCATCTCCTTCAAACTCAGTCACGACTGACAATGGAGTATCATCCCTGTCTTACAGGAAGGTGGTAATGGTAATGATTCTTAGTACCATTATTTTTTTGTCTCAATCCCAATATATGCTTACATTATGTTTCTATAAGTGCTTTTTTAGGATTATTTAGACTGAAGAAAAAAGTCATCTTGCTTTCCTGTCATTATCTCGGTGATTCCCAATGTAAATAGTTATATATTTCTACATTCATTTAGTTAGATGCTCCAAAACTTAGGTAACTACTGATGCAAATGTTTCTCTAAAGATTTTGAAAGTCTTCCTTAAAAACATAAACTTTCTGATTAACCATCTGTTCCACTGTGCCATATATGATTAGGAGTGTTAGCTAAGCAGACATGTCATTCAGCCAGAAAGTATATGCACCCTTTAGTGCCTTACTGTTGTTGATTCATTAGCAACGCTGCCTAGGAATTCAAGAGAATACGAAGTTGGTCTTCCAATATACACATATAAAAAACCTTTGCATTTGTTTGGGGAAAAAAAAAAAAAAAAAAAAAAAAAAAAAAAAAAAAAAAAAAAGTTAAAATAAAATGCCAGTACTAATAACAAAAATCTAGGTTCAGTTTAGGCATTCGCCTATGAGCCTCCTTTAGGTAGACTTAATAAGACTACAACTTCTCCCCTCAGCTTTTTCCATGATCCCAAAGAAACCCAGTTCTTTCAGCTCCTGGTCATAGGGCACACATTACAGTCTCTCATATTGGTGGCCTTCCAAAAGTCTTTCTCCAGTTTGACAATATGTCCTTGTGCTGAGGATCTCATGCTGGGCTCGTTACTGCAGATGTGACCTCCTAAGTACCAAATGCACAGTAAGGAGCATCCATTCCCCTGGAATGTCTGTTGTGGTCCAGCTGTGTGCCCAGCACACAGTCAGCCCCACTGCCACAAAAGCACACTACTGGCTCTCGTTCAACTGGTATAGCAAAATAACCCAGAAAGACCCTCTTGGTTTGGTCAGAGGTATAAATTCATATGATCAAAATTTTCTAGAGAGATGCTTGTATTTTTACCAGACCTGTCTTCTTTGCAGCTTTTGATGCAGCTGCACACTAGCCCCACGAAAACAGATACTGGCTAATTCTGCCTGCCTAACTTTGCCTACATGTAAATACATGTGAATATTTAGCTTCCATACTGTATGAATCCTTCTTTGTTTTCTGGTTCATAGCTTGCTTTCTGAGGTATTTCTTGTGATAAGACTCTAGGAGATGAGAGATGGGTGTTGCTGTGTGGTAATCAACATCACTGTATGGACAATTTCACATTTGAAAGCATTTCTTTGGAGCTGCTTACCTTTGGAAGATAGTGCTCAGGACTGTTTACTGGCAGAAGATCTAGCCTGTGACCAAATAACTTCTGTTTGCTGTGGGAGACTGGGGGATGATACCATTGTATCCTGTGAAGGCAAGATACAAGTGGGTGCCTCCCTGCTCCCTCTTATCTGCTGGCAAGGCCAGGAAGATAAGAACAAAGGAGTTTCTGCTGAGATCCCAGAGCCAGAAGCTGTCACTCCAAAGAGAGCTGCTCGACCACTTTGGACTTATAAATAAATTGGTACTACCATTGAAAAGTGGCCATCATTGCCGTGGTCACCATTGTTGTCAACGGAACAACAACTCCCGATGACCCACCACTACTGAAGATCAAAGACTGAACTACGAACCATGCCAGATCCATGGTGGTGACTATCTCCCTCTTGCTTCCTATAAAGAATCCTTGCTTCTTCTTTCCTATCTTTTCTATCTCCCTCCTTCCCTTCCCCATTACCCTAATTCATAATAGTGTCTGTCCTCCCCTTCCCCATCTCCCTAATTAAGATTTGTAATAAATTGGTCTGACCAACATTTGAACCGTTGTTTCTTAATCTCACCCTGGGTATACAGATATTAAAAGAACCTCCTCTCCCTCCTATAAATTGGAGCGAGACACATACACAAACCAAGAGTTGTAAATCAATCCTTAGAAGTAGCCTGAGGGTGAAATAACCCCTAGGGCAAGCATATTTTAGTTTCGGGACACCAAAAATATTTTTAGGAGTCAAAGTTTTTTTCCAAGTGATTTTAGGGATGTCTGGAGATTTTCTGGTGTTGTGTTGTTGTTATTTGATTATTTTTCATATATATATATATATATATTGCATGTAGGTACAGAAAGCTAATTTTTCTCTCTAGTCTTAGACTATGCTGTAGCTAAATAACTACATCCTACAGCTAAATCTTGAGACAGCTCTCTTTGCTAGAAACCATGAAGTTCCTCCAAGTCTTGCATTTGTGCTCTCACAGGTTGTATTTGTTTATTTGTTTTTATTTTTTTTATTTACTTCAAATTGCTGCCTTTTTAGAAAGTCAACTCTAAAGAGAAGTAGAAAATTAAGCTAAACAGATTTTCACTTGACTAGAGGGTATAACCATGATAAAAATAGTCATTAAATGTGAAAGCTATGAATCTAAAAGGTGAAGGTCTACTTTAGTCTTCCAGCCTACTGAAATGTTCCAAATACTTGGCTGTGCTACAAGCTGTTCTCATTACCAACTGGCTGGTAGCTGCAGGAGACTGTCCTGTGGGAGGTGACCTATAGACGAGGGTTAAAATTTTAAGCCTGAATAGGGGCATCAAGATTCAGCCATGTGTAATGTGCTGAAATAGTCTATGAAAACAAAACCCTTTGCCCAAACAAAACATCCACCTCATTCTCCACATTTATTGTCAGTCATGTCTTCAATTTTTTTTTCTGATTTTTTTTCTTGTTTTGTCATGTACTGTTGTTTTTCAGAAAATGCAAGCATGTTTTCCAAACTTCCATCCCGTTGGCAATAATATGTCAGTTCTTCTTAGGACAAATGTGTTATTTTGATTAGCCTGATACCATTTTAGAAATGCTGCTTTGTCCTGAGGCTCAGTGTAGTCTTCCTTATCTCAAGTGTTAAAAATGCCTCAGCAGTCTTTTGCTCCTTCAAAGCCCTTGCTTTATGGCATTGTACTGAATTTAGGAGAAAATTTTTAAAAGTATGTCATCTTCGCTTTGGTTTCTTCCTCTCTCTGAGCTCAGTTTCATATTCAGTCCTAGGTATTCTTTTTTCTTTTCTTCTTTCAGATGACAAAATAGTCACTTTTCACTGTCATATAAAGTTACTTAACTCCTAGATCATTCTCGATAATACAGGCTGTCATATGTCTGTATATGTATGCATTTTTTCCTGATTTCTATCATAATATCAAATTAAAAACAAACAAATAAACATCTGTTCATTTATTTCTAACAGTCTCAGGAACAGAGAGCTCTCTACAATTACTACTTCCCAGATTATTGCACTAAACTGAAACAGAGAGAATAATGCAGAGTATGTCTGAATTTTGACATTATAGTCATATATATAGTCATATATATGTAATTACAACATTCAAAAATTGTTTCGATGTCCAAGGACTTGTAATAAGGCTAATTGTGTAGCAGCATGAAAATGGCCATGATAAGCACAATAAATTCTTTTAAAGTCCTCTTTTACAGTTCTCAATGCAGAGAACCTCCCTAGCCATCTCTTTCCAAGCCTACTCGTATATAATACAGCACAGCCTTCACTACTCTGAAAATTTCACTTCTCTTGTAACTTTATTATCCAGACAAAACAGTTCTGTCTCAGATTTCCCAGATAAAAAATCGGTCTCAGATTTTAGATAAAAATAGTAAACTAATTTAAATCAAAGCTGAGATGATGACAGATTGCATAGAACAAAGTGAGAGTAGCAGTGTCAAAATGTGAAGAACACTGATATTTTGATGGGCCTTGGAAGGCCACTATTGTTGGCTGAAACACTTAAGTCATGCACACATCCCTAGCAATGTCATACAACTGTCATAATGCAGCATCAAGACTTTAATTTAGACTTTTTTAATAGTTGATGTCAGGGAGCAGCTTGCATTAGTAAAGATCTTCATTCAAAAATAAACTGGGATCATATTGTGCTGCATAATGATATTAAATTGATGGAAATCAAATAAACAGTGCTTCTCACACTTTTGCTCCTTAACACTGAGAAATCTGGCTCTTCTTTTTTGTACATTTATCATTATACCGAGTGTCACAATCATGCTAAAATACTGCAGAGGGCACTAGTGGTGCATATGAGCAACTGTTGAGCAAACCCACAATTTCAGCTACGTGAAATTAGGACAGCATATGTTCACAAGTATTTATTCATTCTCTACCCTCAGACTTCTTTGGTCTAAGGCCTGGTGTTACAATCATATCTGGCCAAATGATCTTAGAAACAAATTAAAAATAGAAATAAAATAAGATTCTGAGAATTAAGCAGTTCATAGTTCTTATATATTTCAAACTTATTAAAAAGAACATGGCAGGTGGATTTAAAAAAAAAACAAAAAACAAAAAACAAACAAACAACAACAACAACAAAAAAAAAACAGCCCCACAATTTAAACAAAAGATGCATTTCAAATCTTTGTGCATCTTTCTCTGGGACATTTTAGGTTTTAGATCTCATCATTCATATGAACTCATACCAAATCACAATTTTAATATTTAAATGACAGAACTACTTTTAAAAATTCACTTGTGCTTTAAATAGATACATTATACCATAGAACACACTTGATTCATTCTCTGATGATCATTCAAAGGGAAGGTTTGTTTCTATTTCCGTATCTGTTTCTGAGTAGTACTTTGACTTTAGGCAAATGACTACTTAGTTTCTGTATGGCTGAAAATTGGGTGTGATTCCTTGTAAAGCGATTTATAATTCTTGGACAAAATGTTTTATATTCGTGTGAATAGTTTTAGGAAAATAATTCAACATTTATGATCCTAGAGACTGTATCTATTTAGCCTGATCTCCATTATTTTCAGGCTAGAAATTTTGAATGGAAAAAGGAGATTTTGACGCACTGTTTAAGAAGTTTGCCTCCCGGTTCTTCCCACAGAGACAAAGTAATCTCCTCGCAGATACAAAGTAAGCAGCATATACCGGAGGTGCCAGTGCTGGAGGTATTTGATGCAACCAGATGCCCGCCATCCTATTCTTCTGGTGCCTAAAGCAAACCCCCGCCCCATCTATGATTAAAAAAGTAGGAAAATGTTCCTGGTAGGGAAAAGTTCAAGGAGGTATCTGTTTGTACTAACTCCAAGGAAGTTAGTGAATGATTTGGTCATATTCTCTGGATTGCTAGATACTACAGAATGAGTTTTCAATCTAGCATTAAAAAAAAAAAAAAAAAAAAAAAAAAAAACGTTAAAGGACCAGAAGCTGTGAGTTGAAGATAGATCATATCACATTAGGTGTGTTTATGTTTTTAAGATTAACTAGATACTGGAGTGATATGTCAAGGCAGCTTCCTCTTACATTCATGAACGTATCTATTTTTCACTCTGAGAGCTATTCTCTTCTGAGGTTAGAAATAAATTCAGAGAGATTCTGTGCTGTCCTAGCAAAATCAGTCCCATCTAACTTCAGATCTAGACCTAGGTCTTCCATCTGATCCTAGAAGAGGGAGTACAAAATATTTTACAAGTCCATACCCATGCTTCTAATGTGGCTTATGTAAGGTTTATTTTATTCCACTGGCTCCTGACTGTCATTCATAAAACTTGCAGCATTTGCTATCCAAATAGCTTCCAGCTACTGACATTATATCCTCTAGCATATCTGCTTACATTCTGCTGTTCTGCTTCCAGACAGCATTCGTCTTTGAGCACATAGTCTCACTAGATGCATGATGGCTTGCTCTGCTGTCTTTATTGAAAGCACTCAAGTAGCAGGTGTTCTTTAAACAAAGCATCTCTGTGATTTGATATTTTAAAATCCTTCAGATTAGTTTTAAATTTGCTAATATTAAACACAAGATTTTTTACTCACTGACTTTCATGAGATTACTATAAAGCTATTTAAAAATTAATTATCCTGAAGGAAAATTGACTAACAAGACCCTAGTAATCTATAATAACCATTCAAAAATTCTACTACTCAGGTGACTGAGACAATCTTTTTACAAATATTAAATCTGCATAAATCAGCATAGTCAAACAGGTAAATGGCCCCAGCTCTTCATTCGTTTCTATGTTTCTCCTTCCTACGACATGATCTTTCTTCCTTACAGTTGCACCCTATACTACATCCATAAGACTCTGATTCAAAAGTTGGGATAATGGAAATTACTTGGGTTAAAACTAATTCAGCACAATAAATACATAAAGGAATGATTATTGTGTTCTGTAGTTCTTTCATACATTCGCAAATGATTGTTTTGGAATAAGGAGTAGAACAGTATAGGGATGTGAAAATAAGCACAAAAACTATTCAGTTTCTCTTTGGGATGAGTGACCAAACCACAAATATTTGTGAAACTACTTGCTTTGCACCTCTTGCTCCATTGTGGCCAGTTTAAGACCAGTTTATGGTTTAGTAATAGCATAGCTGAAGTGTTAAATATCTTCTTATCAAGGTACCACATCAATCAGCATTTTATAAGTGCAGTCAGTAATGCTATTGTAATAATCCTGAATCACTGAGAACTTTGAGACAAAGTAATCCCATTTGACATCGAAAGAGTGACATGCAACTAGAAATTTTACAGAGCACATACAAATCACTTTCGTGGTACTAGTTCATGATTTTTTTTAATAGTAGATGAAGAAATAATGTTAGGAGCTCTTAATTCTTATTTATTTATTTATTTTATCTTCACTAGCAGTATTGTGAGCATTTAACATCTTGGAAGAGGACACGCAATATTTCATCTCATTCAATGTCAGATATTACTCAGATGATGACTTTAGATGAAGTTTAAATATTCCATAGAGTAGAAATAAATTATTCTTATATCACATTTCTGAGTGATATAGTAAGATGCTGAGTTTACAGAACATAAATGAAAATCAGCTGAAAAGAAACAGTGAGTCACTTAATCTAATAAATATCTTTACTGTTAGGAAAAGATTTCTCCAACACATGGAAAACTATCTACAGAAAGGGTAGTGTCAGATGAATAAACCACAGAGCTATGTATTCTGAGACATTTGATTGCTCATAACTGCAATTTGATCATGAAGTCCATCTGCATAGTATGTTCCATTGATTGCAGATAACTGAGTGACTAATCCCACTGAACCTCAGCAGTATAAAAGTTAGCTACCTGCTTTAAGTTACTTATCTGGATTGCATTTATGTCTTGTCAATGCAGACATAAATATACCATTCAAATGGGATGAACCATCCTTGGGTCTCTTTCCATTGCCTATAGAGATAAAATAACTTGAAATTTTCTTTTTAGGCTGGTAAATATAAGTGAGCTAAAGGTTATCCAAGTATCCAAGTAGTTCCCTGGATAAGGCTTCAGTTTCTTTCTGAATGGTTTCTCTGTGAATTTAAGATTTCATTGAATTAGGAGCATTACACAACAGTGAAATTCAGGCCGAATTTTTTGTCTTTAGGAGTCTTTAATATATCTGTATTTTATTTTTTCTAGGTCCAAATTAGGAATGATATCTAACTACTCTTGTAAAACACTTTCTTACAGTTCATTTGTAGTAAAAGTAACTAATTCTAAATATATTAAGAAATAATGTGATTTAATGGACATGGAATTTCCTGGTAATGAATTCTGAGTTGATATTAATCTGTATACTGACACCAAAACATGATAATTAGTGATGTGAAATTTGTTGCTCTAAGGGCACTAAAGCCAATACTGCACTTGTACAAACAGGCTGCATTCTTATTCAATCTAATTTAGATTTTGGTTAAGATCTCAGTGCAGAATTTACCCCAAGTCTAATGCTTAGAATCATTATGAATATTTGTATCCTGAAAAGAAAGACCGTAAGAAAGGAAGGAAGGGAAGGGAAGGGAAGGGAAGGGAAGGGAAGGGAAGGGAAGGGAAGGGAAGGG
>JAOWBP010002559.1:25140248-25170665 GCA_028571105.1 Tragopan temminckii | reverse complement strand
AGGGAACCTGCTTTGGCAGGGGGGTTGGACTCGATCTCTGAGGTCCCTTCCAACCCCTATGATTCTGTGATTCTATGTATGTATGTATATGTATAACGCGTATTTGCACACCTATTTTGAATGATAGGAGAAAAGGTTTCTACTTACCTAAAAAAGTAGAGTCACCTTGGATGTGTGAAGTAGAGAACTTCACTTGGCATTATGTCTCATCCCAGTATATTGCTCTGCTTTTGCAATATGCTACAGTATTAAGGACAATACAAAAGGAACATAATGATAAAGAGCTGATTTCCCTTTTTTTCCTCAGATGTGGGGGTGCAGTTCAGGAAACTGGAAATCTTTAGCTTGAGAGACTCCAATGTGTTTTCTGCTTCTCTTTGATATATTTGATTTAAAAGACGATGCTGATATGCAGAAATTTGCAGTTTATACCTGTTATATGAGCAAGAGTGCAAATTAAACTGGGTTTTTGGAAAATATGATCAGAGTGTATGGAGCTGTTGTTCTTGCCAATAGCTTGTTTCAAGCACAGCATAAACTAACTGATTACTGAAGCAGGATTTTTCTTCAAAACACTTTCATCTAGCTGCAGTAATTTCCTTTCTCTTTGGTAACCTGTACACTAAATTATGAATCCATTTAACACCTTTTTAATCAGTGATTATCTACATAGTACTTGCAGAATTTGTCCTTATTGAGCAGCTGGAATTCATATTAGTAAGGTGAAACTGTGTTCCTGTAGAGACGTACTGACAAAGTGGTTCCTCTAGTAAATAGGGGACTGCCACAATAGCATTTACATAACATTTTTGTATTTTCTTATTTGCAACAGATTCTGATGGGTTTTAGTACAGAAATCATGGTTTATGCCAATTGCCTGATTTCCAGCTTATCATTTGGCCATGCCAAACCAAGCAACAGTGGAATCAATATGCCAAGAAATTTGCTTCTGTCTTGAGATGTCCTTTCTTTTCAAGGAGAAACGTCATAGGAATTTGCATTTCACCACTCTTTATTCAATTTAATTCTTTGGATTATTTTTTTGCAAGTTCTGGTTTTGAAAATATTTAAGTTGCTTGAGCTGATTCTACCCCCTGTCTTCAACCAACAAATTTCATTATTTGGTGGAAATTCCTGACACTTGAAGATCCAAGTTTTTAAACAATTTAAAACATTCATGATCAGAATATATCAGTGCTGTTGGTGCCTAAGGCAGTTCCAGTCTTATCCCTGGCTTTCTGTCTTATGTGCTGACATAATCAGCTGTGTAGTGAACTGAGTCAGGAAGCTGATCTGAGTAAAACCAAAGCTAATTGTGATTTTTCTCTTTTTAAACTGGGTTAAACCTGGGTTAAGTGTCTTGTCTCATTGCCTGCACTACTAGATTAACATTTCTACTGTCATAAGAAAGAAAAGAACACAGGGAAATCAATCATTTCTGACCACACAGATGCTCTAGGTGGGCATAAATTTATTGTGAAACAGTTCAAACCTCTGAAAGACACTGCACATCCCAATCTGCAGTTCTTCAAACTGGTTTCTCTTTCTCTAGGGAATGGGGGCTGTTCTTTCTCACCACAGCTCTTCAATTTCATTTTTAAAATAAATTTTCTTTGCAGAATATTCCACATATGAAAGAATAAATTATATTTTTAAGGAAGTAGAGGGTTACTGGAAAGAGCATTAAAAAATAATTTCAGTCCAGTTGATTTCTTTCTGTGCTAAGATATTAGGCCATGTGAGTAATGTTTAACAGGCAGATATATCTCAGCTTTAACAACACCTTTGATACAGTTTTGTGACAAGTCACAAGTGAGATAAGAAAGTGAAGTTTATATGGAAGTAGAGTAAGATATAGGGACAGAAGAATGATTGTAGAGCTGTATTCTGAGGAGCTGGTATCTTTCTAGTTCTAACTGGAGTGAGGAGAAGGCTAACAAGCTCTAAAGCTGTTAAGAACTAAAATGCTGGAATACTGCCAGTTGATGTCAGTGTAGACACCTGTAAATGTGGAAAGGCAGGCTTGGAACTGGAAATGAACTTAGTAATGGAGAAATAGCCTGAAAGTAGTAAACACAAAAATCCCTTGTTAAGTGGGAGTAGTGAGTGTCTTATATATCAAATGAGAAACTAATTTGGTAGTAGCATTTCTTCTGAAGAGGATTTGAAGAACGTAGCATATGACAGTTCGAGTTCAACATCTTTTGCTGATCTTCCAGAAAATATTCACGTATGGCAGTTTCACAATAAATGGAAAGGTTAACTGTAAGATTTATGAAGTAACTCTTCCAGTTGACTTCACCTTAAAGAAACTGCGAGTCCAGACTTGAGGATGGTGGTTCAAAAAAGATGTATGCCCACGAGAGGCAGTCTGGAGAGGCTAGGTGTCTGAAACCAGAAAAAATCCATGACGAATGACCAAATAAACTGAGGTAATTCCGTCTGCAAAGAATAGTCTAAGGGCAGATGTAATAACTGGCCTTAACACCTAAAAATATCTAAAAGGTCACATGAATTAAGCTGACTTGTTAAGACTATGACTTTTTGGTGTTGCTATGCAGCAGTGTTAGTTCTTGCTGCTATGAATTTCCTGATATCTTGAAGTAATAAATATAACTCTCCAGAAATGCAAATGTGGTATCTGTGGCTCTGTTATAACATCTGGCATTTCCTAGTTTCTCTGTGAAGTTGTTTGTGAGGTTAAAAAACATTTTCTTGGGGGGAGGGAGGGGAGAGGGGGAGTTATTCGGGAATTATTCCAAGATCAGTGTTCCCAACCAGTTATTGGTTGCTCTTTAATAAACCAGTTCTTGTTTTGAATGGTGTTCATACTTCCTCAAAAAGTTGTGGCTTTCTGTTCTGGGACCCTTCTAATGCTAGCTTCTGTCAGTGTTCCCTAACCTGCTCACTTTTCACTCATAGAAGCCTGTACCTCTTTGTGTGTGATGCATATCCCCATTGGGACTGTCCTAGAAGTGCCCCTGGCTGTCCATAGTGGGCCCAGGGAAAAGTATGTTTAGGTAGCCTTGTTCTTCTCAACTGTAAGGAAAATTCTTAGAGAATCTTTTATAGTTTTAAGAAAGGCAGTTGTTGCCTACTTTTTTTTTTTTTTTCCTAACTCCTAACTGCCTGTTAGGAGCAGGTGGCTTTTTTTTTTTTTCCTGAAGTCATTTACAGAAAGGATTCCAGTACAGAGATCTTACATCTCTTGCATTTGAATTTGATTTGTTTTCAAGCTTGTAGTAACTAGGTTTATGACCAAAAAATTAGAATTTTGTTGTGAACAAGCGTGGCAGATCCCACCATATTATTTTCTAGGGCATTTGTTTCTGGATCTGAAATTCCTTTTTTTTTTTTTTTTTTTTTTTGTCCTTGTTGTTGTTGGAACAACAAAAATTTTGATCTGCAGTAACCTGTCTGCCAGTGTGTCTTCTTATACCAGCTCCTTTATAGGTTTGCATATTTCTGAGGGAGAGTTTGGGACACAAAGCATTTAAAGAAGTTGGTAATGCTACATTTTCTGCTTTTGCTACCATCTGGCTTGAGGAAGTAAGGATAGCTGGTTACAATTATGTTGCATGTATGCTTCTTGCTGTACCAGAAATAGACTGAGAAAAATCTCGGGAATGAAAATAGCTGCTCTGTCTTCTCCACAGGTTTCTCCTTGACCACTTGTAAAATTTCAGAGATGTCACTGATAATTTGTCTTTGTAAGCCGTTATTTTGAGTTTTTTTGTGTGATGAAGGGAGGGGAACAAAACTTAGGAGTATTCCAATCATTTAAAAAATAGATATAAAAATTCGTCATGTGACAGATAGAGGCCCTGGATAATGTAAACTCATGGTAGGAAATGAAAACTCTGAGTTGAAAAACTCTGTATTCCATTCCCATTTTTTTCATGAATACATATTCTGTTGAGAACTCCAGATGCTTTACAGAATTTTTTTAGAATGTTTTTAGATTTATGGTCCATCTGAGTTGCACGTAATCAAATCATTTTGCTTTGGGATGAAAGTTTATAAGAATTGCCTGTGACCTGAACAATTCCCTCCTGCTTTGGGTAAAGAAACATGTCAAATACTGATATTTCAGTGGCCTATTTCTTCTATCCATCTTCGCTACTCTGTATTTCACCAAATTAAACTTGATTGAGTAGATAGATTGCTGTGTACGTAAAAACACACTTTATGTGTCTCAACTGCCACTTAAGCAGTTGGCTGCACAAATATATTCACAATGTCTCAGTTTTCATATTTTGGAATTAATATTTATTCAAATGAACAACCCATCAGTGAGAGCTCATTTGAAAAAGTAAATTGGAAATGTGACTGAAAACAAAAACTTCAGAGAGTGGGTTTGTTGAGTTTTCTTTCGTTTGTTGGTTTGTCTTTTGGCTTTTTTTCGGTTTGTTTAGAAAACATTTCTTCTCTTGTTTCTTACGTCACTTCTTTGTGAACTTACTATTTGTGAAATTCAGCATGTTGAGGATTAGTTTCCTCAGTTCTGCCTGTCTTTCATTACTTCAACAGATACTGTTATTTTCCTTTACACTTGCTTGCGTGGCTCTGTGAAGCATCTGGATGCAGAGATAAGTCAGCTGCTTGTTGGAGATGTGCCAGAAAGCGGTCCGAACTTCTGACTGAACAAAAAACCCAGTCCTTATTTATTGTTTTGAAGTGTATGGGATCTCTTAAAGTATTTTCTTATCTTTATTTAAAATGTTTTTAGAAATTACTTTTAATTCCTATCTCTTCCTCCCTTTCCAAGATTGTGGACTGGTTGGCTGTTCCTAGGAGAATATACTGATACAAATGCCATGGAGATGAATTGTAGCAGAAAAGGATTTGAGGTGATGCAGATGGGCAGTGTGCTTTAGGCATCAGATCAAATATGTACGAGAACATCTTTTCTGTCTAATACCATGGGTAAGGTATATATTCAGGTCTCCCATTCCATAAAATTGCAGTGGCTAGAGGAAAATGGAATTTTCTTTGTTCAGACAATAGCATCACGATTTGAGTGAAACCAAGTATGTAGAACAAACAAAGCATGTGAGACAGGGAACCTGGGATCCCTTTCAATATTCATACATTTACTGAAATGTTCTACTCCCCTTTTCTTCAGAGAGGTAACACTGGGAGCGTGAACTCACTATCTTCTGAGTGCTCAGAGAGCCTGCAATAATATTTTGTACTTTCAGAGCATGTTTCCAGTTGTTTTTTCTTCTTCATAAATATTGAAATGAACTCTTCTATTTACTTTTTGAAGGACATGTGAATTCATTCAAGATAACTTGGACAAAAGGAGCACCTTTTGTGCTGAGGCACAAAGCAGCTGATACGAGGACTGTCATGTACAAAATGGAGGAGTTCAGAGGGGAAAATTGAGTTTTTTGGCACATTATATCCAGGAGTTGGGTGTTTAAGGTACAATTTGTAGAGGTCAGTCCTTCAGTCCCTCAGAGTTATTCTGATTCCCACAACTTCTGGGTGAGATCTATGTAATAAAATTCAGAGAGGACTTCATGAAAGAAAAGGTGCACCTGGAATAAATTGCCTAATGTTTCAGAGCTGTGTATTTAAGAGTTAGATTCTGAGTTCTGTATATAAATATGAATCCATCAAAGGAACCACCTCTCTAAATTGATCCACAAAGAGTAGCTATTTTTATGCAATTCTTATTCATACATTCATATTCGGGATGTTTGATTCAATCTCTATGTCTGCAGGGAGTCAACATTTGGAACTTGGAATGATGGCTTCAATAACCTAAATTGTATTCTGAATCTCTGTGCATCACACACACACACACACACACACACACACACACAAAGAAGCTGAAAAATAAGTAAAAATAGCTCCGCTTTGATAACAGGCATACACGTTAATAATACAGGCAGTTTTGCCTATCTTCCTTTTTCCATCTCTCTGTAAAAGATAATTGTAGTAAAAAAAAAAATCAATATGCAGTATTTTAATTATTTATCCATATATAAATATCTAAATTATGACTAAAAATGAAGACAATAAGCTGCAGGAGGCTATCTGCTTTAGTGTGTGGATTTTGTTTGGTGATTTTTTTTCATTGGTTTGTTTTGTTATTGCTTTTGAGGTTTGTTGGTTGCTTGTTTTATTTTTTTTCTTTGTTTTGCTTTTTTTTTTTTTTTTTTCCTCAGAAGCTGAATTTTCCCTATTCAGTCTTCAACAGTACCTTAACACTAAGTCAAACACCAAGAGACTAAGGGTGAATTTCTTTCCTGGTGTTCTAAATAATTTCCTATGCCTCATGAAAGAGTTATATTTTCACTTGTAATTATTGCTTCTCTTTAAAGTTCAGTAGGTTTCTGATGGCTAAAATAACTTGAACATTCATTAGAATAGCATATGGTGTGGGGGAAGATACTTGCGTTTTGAAGTGTGCGAATCCATGCACACCCATGGAAAACTGGTAATAATTTGAATTCCTCATGAAGCTAATGCCAAGAACATAACTGTATAAAGAAATCTGCAGCTACTACGTGAAGTCTTGCATGTACAGACTGCTTTTTTTATGAAAGAAAAGGTATTTTTGCTTGAAGATTGGAGAAATGGAGACTTATTCATGCATTCCCTGTTTAGTAGAAAAACAACAACAACAAAAAACCCTTGCATTGCACTTGCAATGCAAAAAAAAAAAAAAAAAAAAAAAAAAAAGAGTACTAGAAAGTTTTATTTATTTAAAAGCAAAGGTTAAAGTCATTTCCATATGTATCCACTAGTAAATATGTAAAAGTCTGCTCATTTACATTTAGCTGTTGATTTTTGACTTATAGTTTGTTAAATTGCTTTTTTATATAACAGGTGTGCCTTAGAAGTATATTGTTTACTAGTTTGGTTAGTTTGTTGGACTTTTTTTTTTTTCCACAGTAAACAGTCTTTTGTTGCTAGCGTTGGTTTCCACAACAAATTCAAAAATCATGTCAAGTAAGCTGTATTAGATTAAGCTCATAATTCTGAAACTGTTGTAAGTAAAGGATTGAGAAAAGAAGGCTTGAAACCTCCTAGGCACTGAGTGCATACTTAAGTCAGGGGTTCCAATTGAAATGTTAGGTATCTACTACTGTTCTTTGTGTACAATTTAGGGTGGATGTATACAAAAATAGCTTAATCACAAAACTAATAAAAGCATGCAGATACAAACTGCAAAATTTTGTTATTCCATGTCATGTTGTCTTTGTTTCAACTGAAATATGAGATCTGCCTTGTGATACTATCAAGCTGGATTTTATATAAAAGTTGGATTTGTGCTGTTTATACATAAAAGCTCCTCCATTTGTCTGCCAGATTAAATATATGTATATACACAGTGAGATGCATTAAATTCAATATGTTTTGTATTTATTTTGGGTTATTTGGTAGTTATTCTAGTTTCTTAGAGGAAAATCTATGAAACAGAATTTGAGTAGTACTTCTTGTTTCTTTGGCCTGCCTCCTGCTCAGCAGAATCCTATTAGCTATATACAGAGAGACTTATCCTTGAAGTAAGTCTTGAAGTATCATATGAAAGCTGTGAATCTATAAACAAATAATATTTAGTGCTGCAACCAATTTTAGGTAAGGAAAACTGAAAATAGGGCACCTATTTTAGTGCAATTATTCCTTTCTTTATAAGTATTTGCTGTCTTAATCAAAGAAGCCTTTGATTCACATACAGTCTTTGAAATCACACTTCACTGTACACTGCATGAATCGCAAGAAAATGTCTGAGGACAGCTGCAGCCCAACAGTCCAGTTGCAAAACTTACAGCATCAGATTATTGCTGTTAGAGAAACCTTTTTCTGTAACTCAAGTATATCTTTACCTGAGAATTTATTTTTGCTTTCCCAGTGTTCCATTCATTAGAAGTTGTTTAAGCATTTGAAGGTCTGAGATTGAAGTTATTTTTGTAATGATTATCAGTCTTTATCTCAGCTACAAGGAGCACTGTGTGACTGAAGCTGTAGTCACGAATAGTGGCCTTGAATTTAAAAATAAAAATCAAATTAAAAAAAATAGTTCTAATGTACCAACAGCATGCTGCTACAATATACACTTCCATAATACAGAAGAGCAGAAAAAGTTTGATATGATAAGCAGAAGAAATATCATGACCTCTTGTAAGAATCTAGATGGTAGATTTATTTTTGTTCCTTTTTCATGTTGATATATTTGTTGTTACATGAAAGGTAACATTCATAGTATTAGTTAAAAAATCTCATCTCTTCAGAAGCCAAGCATTCATTTTTCAAAATTTTTTCTTTGAAATTGGTCTGGAAATTTCTTTTGATAAGGGACACTTTAAAATAAATTGATTTTTCTAAGGGTGAAGTAACTTTATAAGCTCTATAGGCCCTTCAGAGGGATAGACAGGGTAGGAAGAGAGGGGGAGTTGCTGTTTATGTTAGTAAGTGGGTAGATTGTGAAGAGCTGTGTCTGAGTAACAGCCTTGACCAGGTTGAGAGTGTATGGGTTAAAATCAGGGGTTGGTCCAGTAAAGGACATCTAGTGGCTGGAATCTACTACTAGCCACCTGATCAAGGGGAGCCTGTTGGCAAGGCCTTCTTGCTTCAACTCCAGAAAGTGTCATGCTCATGGGCTCTTGTTCTCATGGGGGATTTCAGCCACCCAAATATCTGCTGAGATAGTGGCATGGCAGGCGGTAGACAATCCAGGAGCTTCTTGGAGTCTGTTGAGGATAACTTTCTGGTCCAGGTATTACGCAAACTGATCTGAAGCCTTACTGGACCTGGTGCTTACCGATGCAGAGGAGATCATTAGAGATGTTAAGACTGGAGGCAGCCTGGGCTGTAGTGATCGTGGCCTGGTGGAGTTTGTTATCTGGAGGAGTGCAGGCCTGACAAAAAGTAGTCAGAACCCTGAACTTTGGGAGACAAGCTTCTGGCTGCTCAACGAACTGCTGGATGGGATCTCCTGGGAAGGTGGCCTTAAGGGCATAGGTATAAACAGAGCTAACAGCTATTTAAGGACATCCTTCTGTGATTGCAAGAGCTCTCCATCCTCCAGCAGAAGAAATTGTGCAGAGGAGATGGGCAACCAGCATGGCTGAGCAGAGACCTTCAGCTTTAATTGAGGGAAAAGAGGGAAATGTACAGGAAGTAGAAGCAGTGTTGTGTAGCCTGCGAAGAATATAGGGATATTGTCTGCGTATGTAGAGATAAGATCAGGAAAGCCAAGGCACAACTGGAGCTGAACTTGGTAAGGGATGTGAAAAATAACAAGGGGTTCTGTGGGTACATAGACAGGAGGAGCCAGACCAAGGAGGGTGTTTCCCCTCTGATAAATGAGGGTGGAGAACTGGCTTCCTCGGACATGGAAAACGCTGAGGTGCTCAGTAAGTGCTTTGCCTTGGTCTTCACTGGTGATCAGGCTCCTCATGTCTGCCAGGACTCTGAACCTCTAGATATGGGTGAGAGGAGTGTATTCTGTCCCAGTGTTACAGTGAAACAAGTCCGAGACCTCCTCATGAAACTGCATATACATAAGTCCATGGGGCCAGATGAAATGCATCTCAGGGTTCTGAGAGAGATGGCAGATGTGGTTGCCAAGCTGCTTGCCATCATATTTGAAAAATCATGGCTGTTGGGTGAAATCCCCAGTGACTGGGAAAAGGGAAATGTTTTCCTTTCTTAAAAATGGGAGTAAAGGATGATCTGGAAAACTACAGGCTGGTGAGCTTCATCTCAGTGCCTGGGAAGATCATGGAGCAGATTCTTGTGGTTACCAGTTAAGGCACATTCAAGATAAAGAGGTGATCCACAACAGCCAGCATAGCTTCACCAAGGGCAGATCTTACCTGACCAATCTGGTGGACTTCTATAATGGAGTGACAGCATCGGTGGAAAGGAGAGGGGCAACAGATGTCATCTACCTGGAATTCTGCAAAGCCTTTGACATGGTCCCTCACCACATCCTTCTCTCTAAATTAGAGAAGTATGGATTTGAAAGATGGACTGTTTGATGAATTAAGAACTGGTTGTCTGGTTGCAGCCAAAGGGCTGTGATCAGTGGTTCAGTGTCAGAGTGGAGGCTGGTCACAAGTTATGTCCCTCAAGGCTCGATCTTGGGACCAGTGCTCTTGAACATCTTCATCAATGACATAGACAATGGAATTGAGTGCACTCTCAGCAAGTTTACAGATGATACCAAGCTGAGCAGTGCAGTTGATACACTGGAGGGAAGGGAAGCCATCCAGAGGGACCTGGGCAGGCTGGAGAAGTGGGCCCGTGTGAACCTCATGAGGTTCAACAAGGCCAAGTGCAATAAGTGACACTTATGTTAAGACTAACGTTAAGGAAGTAGAAAATTTTTAGAATGGAAAATCAGAGGCTTGAGAAGTTAGAAAGAACCTTGTTCCTTTGAAACTTTCC
The DNA here is from genome assembly GCA_028571105.1 of Tragopan temminckii. Taxonomy (NCBI): domain Eukaryota; kingdom Metazoa; phylum Chordata; class Aves; order Galliformes; family Phasianidae; genus Tragopan; species Tragopan temminckii. The sequence continues at coordinate 25,160,258 of JAOWBP010002559.1, read as the reverse complement.
AGAGTAAACAACCACAGGGCAAGTGATTTCAGAAGTGTACAAGGATCAAGAAATGAGATTTCCACCAGTTACCAGAGAGAAAATTAATGAAGCTTTTAAGCAGAATGAAGTCGGAAAGTGTCCATCTGAGAAGACTTTGGGTCACACTGAAGTGTTAGCATGTACTGCTTCTGCCCAAAATAGGCTTAGCTAGATTGAGAACTGTGCATAACAGCAAGTACCTCAGGGACGACTCAGATACTTAGAAAATTCTACCTCAAAGTACACAAAATACTATTGTAAGTTCTTTGATGCATTAAAGACTTCATCTGAAGGGTCAGAGTTGCAAATGCCAGTGTAAGATAAAGGGAATTTCACATAGCTTAGGGGTAGTTCCTAATATTTTTTTATTTCTTATTTTGTTTTAGAGAGTGTCAGTCTGCTATATCTGATCTACAATGAATGCCAAATCCACAATCAACAAAGAAATTTTTGCCCCACATGATGAAAGGATGCTGGGAGCAGTCCAAGTTAAAAGAAGAACCAAAAAAAAGATTCCTTTCCTTGCTACTGGGGGTCAGGGTGAATATTTAACATACATCTGCCTGTCAGGTAAGATTAAAGATTTTGACATTCAATTGTCTGTTTTAGTTTATCTTTAGTTAATTGATTACATGTTACCCATAGCTGTGCAGTGCTGTCTGACTTGAATCTTAGTAATGTAAGCAGAGAATAATAGCATTCAGAATGCAGGCTATTAATATTTGTGCTGCATAATAAATAGATTGATGATTTCTTTGTTTAAAAAATGTTCTCTTACAGCATAACTACAGATTATGAAGAGAGAAAATTTGCAAAAAGTCTTTTCCTATCAAGTTTAAGATATTTCTTGGAGGGATAAAATTTATGTTGTACCTGCTTTTTAAGCCCTGAAATTTCTGATTTGAAGCAAATACATTTTTTTCTTATTTTCATAATTACATCTGTGTTACAAACTTACTGGGTCCTTAAATATGAAACTTTCATCCAGAATGTTTTTAGCTTGTTGACATACAGAGCCTCTGTTGGTCTTCAGTCACTTGACTTTAAAAAAAAGGTGAAGGAGAAAATAGATGCTTTGAAGGAGAAAATGATGTAAAAACCTCTTTTGAGATGTCACAGGTTACAGGGAGGAATGACCTATTTGTCGCTAAGTTGTTCACATGAATCATGAGTTTCTCCAAGGTCAAAACAGTGCTAGTGAGAGTCTGAATTTCAGTTTTGTAGAACAGGCTGGGTAGTAGCTGTAAATTTTGCTATATACTTTTTATATTTTGTAATGAAAGCAGTGTTCAGTTCATTTACTTTAATATATATAAATAAAACACACTGAATTAAATCCCCTGTAGTTTTAGTGTCTGGAAACTAAGTATGTGTGAATATATATGGTACACTAAGGTGTTGTAGTCATGTTTTTAAGCATCAGTTTCTTCTTTATAGAGTGTGCATCTTAATGGAGGTAAAATCAGTGGTCAGAGGACAAGTGGCCTGTAAAGACTGGTAGATTGCCATTGTGTTTGAAGTAAACAGAAAATAGATTTTAATGGACTCTGTCAAATCTTTTTTCACTGCAAATTAAGTTAAAACTCTCAAAACGTAGAATTTATAGCAATCGCGGAATCACTGGGTTTAGAAACATGGTGCATAGGTGCAGAATTTATATCTACATGTTGCCAAATAACATTTGTATATGTATGTAAATATGCGTATATTAAATATGAGCTGCACAGCATCTGTACACTCATATTGATCACAAATAGGCAAAACAGATTTAACATCTTCTACTTGCCATTTTCCCCATTTACGATAGTTTAAAGAAAGGGTTTGATTCAGCTAGGATTTTTCCTAGATTTGTGGTTGGGATATCCTCTTAGGATGTATGGGTTGGAGGTTTCGATTTCCTCACATCATGAAAAAAAAAGAGTTATAATTTCTGACTTGTTATGAAACAAGGCTCAACTCGTTTTCTTTTTGGTGGTCAGTTTTTAGAAGTTCTATTTATTTTTCCTGAGTAGTCTTATTTAAAATAATAATTCTATTTTAGGACAGTGCAGACATGTTCAGAGTGTACATGTGACACATCTGTGTTCATGAGTAAAGATTAGAGGCATGAGCTATGCTTACAGTTTTATGTAGGCGAATTCTATTCATCTGATTGTTGGTTTCTTAATTTATTTTTTTTATCTTTTTACCATTTTGAGGAATTTAACTTCTCAGCTCAGCCATTCCCATGTTCATGTGTAGCAGCCAAAATGGACTTAGAGATGTTAAATGATCTTATAGATGCATCTAATGTCTTTCTGCAACAGGGTAATGTGTCATGAGTAAGAGAAATAGCAGAGGTCTTGATTTCAACATAGCTTCTCATTAATGACAATGAGAAATATTCACAGTGTAAATAAAATTACTGGAAATCTGTGTAATTATATTAGGAGAGTCATATGTGGCATGCTGTTAGTGATGTTCTGCAGGAGTATGAAAGTATCATAGTAGTCTATGGTATCAAACATATTGTATGACTGGGAATTTCAGTAGATGACAACAAGAGACTGGGTCTACCAGGCTGTTCCCATGTTTGAGGGCAGATTTAGAACTCTAAAGTGATCAAAAATATGATGAAATGCAATACGATCAAGCGCAATTAGTCAAGAGTAATAGATGACACAGAACTAAAGGGTAGGTAGTAACTGTTTCTGCCAGTATTGTTAAAGGAAATTGAAATAATAATGATCTTAGCTGCAGTAAGGAGTTGTATTATCTTTATGGATTTATTTTATTTTTTTTTAATTCATAAGTTACTGTGTGAATGGTAGTTCTGCTGTATCCACAGTCAAACATGAATTTATCTTGGGGTTGCTGAGTGTACTAATATAATCTGTGACCATCCATTCCTCTGTGATTTACTGTTAAGTGTGAGAAGCATTGGTGGAGAGCTCTGAATGTTAGCTTCCACTTAAAACGAGTGTTGCTGAGTGTTGCAACACTAGTTTTAGAAACAAATTTGTAAACCTTTCATTCTTGTCCAATTTTTTTTTCCCCAGATTTCTGTATATTAGGTAAATATAGTTAGTGACTAAAATATTTTCATGCTCTTAGTTTCCTTAAACTGATTTAATCTGTCTTTTGCTAAGAGAAATTTGATAAAGTTTAAAGCTGAATTAGTCAGTTGAAAGAATCTGCTTAAAAACTAACTTGTCAAGAGACTTATGTTTGGAAATACAAATGTGTCTTGCCTAGTTACAGTTTAATTCAAGATAGAGCACAGAAATCTAGATACCAGACATTGTAATAGCTGCTTTTACTTTCTACTGAGTTTATAACTGAAAAATTACACAATTTTTTATAATTTAATTTGTTTTGTTTTATGTGTTGGATTGAAAATACATTATAACCTAATTGTTTTCTACCTGCTTTTTTGTAAATGAGGAGAGAGATCCTGAGCAGGGGCAGTTCACCACCCTCGCCTTTAGGATTCCAAGATAATATAGCTGGTGCACTTAAGTATTAAAATAATCAAATGTTAAACAGAGCGAAGTGGGTGAGTAAGGGAGGTTCTTCCTTCAAAACTGCATTTGTTGTATATACTGGAGTTTGTATTTGAATTGATTAGAAGGAAATACTCATTAATGCTTCAAAAAGGTGTACCTAAAGCCTGAGAGTTATGACTGAAGGCAGGAAAGAATGCTGCTGCAAAACTGCTTATTGCACTTGTAAAGATTGAACAGTTGGATTGCCTGCGACATTCATGCCCTTTGTATTTACATGGCTGACAAAGACAGATGGGCAAGCACAGCCAAGGGAGATCCTAAGGGAGTTATTTAGCTGAAGAACTGCAAGCAAGGAGTAGACAGAGGTGAAGTGTGGTTGTAGGCAGAACAGAGAATATAAAAACTGGAATTATCATTATTACTATTAAATGTAGAAAATGATTTGACATAGAGAAAAGGCAAGAAATTCAGAGCTGAAAGTGGGTATTTATCACCTCCTCCACACTAGCAGACCTACTAATGGTTATTGGATCAGATCTAAGTTTTCATTTTATAATCATTGTCTCATATAATTCAAACAAATGTTTAGAAAAGCTCTTTGACTTACTTAGAATGTTAACTGAAGTATAAAATACTTAAAAGGTCACTTCAAAGGTATAGGACATGGGCAATATTTTCTGAAACTAGTTGTGTTATTTCCTTTCACATGATATCATTGACTTCTTAGCAACTTTGAATGTTGAAAGGGGTTTTAATTTGTTATAATGCATTGGAAGTGTTCCAGTTTGTGCATATGGAATTGGCATCGACCTTTTCAGAACTGAAAGTCTGTTGCAGTTGCAAGTAACTGAATGAATCAGATGGTTCTTTTTGCACATGAATTCTCATGTGTCATAACTCTTAGCTGCACCATTCTCTTTCTTGTCCTTCTTGTTAAAATGTTGGAATTTATGTGTAAATATCAGAAGATAATATTGTTTAAAACTTAGGGTGGAAACTTATTTTTTTTGTTGTTACTGTTCCTCTCTTTACTGTCTCCAAATGAAATCAACATGCTGTCAGTTCAAGGGTTTATTTCTTCTATGTGAAACTGCAATCTTTTGAAAATGATGAAAGAAAATCTAAAAGGAAGTGGAGGGTAAAAAAAAAAAAGCCATAGAAAAAAGTACACAAAAATTAGGTGTACATGCAGGGGAAGACCACATTTATTTTTTATAATTTCACTAAAATTTAACCTTATTGACCACATCACAATTTTTCTCAAACAGAAAGTTAATAAGCTTTAAAAGAGATTTGTAGTTACCACAGTGTGTGGGGGTGGATTTTTCCCTTCTCCTGCTTCAAAGTATACAAAGAGACAGAGATATACCTTGGCTTATATTAGTTCTATGAATACCCTCTGTTTCGGCTCTTAGAACATACTTACTTCAGCTAAAATATAACCACACCACTTGGTTTCACTTTAAATATGAGCTTCATATTCTTTTTTTTTTTTTTTTGTCTCCAGCCAGGGGTGCCATAAAGCTGTTTTTCAAACATAAACTTGTTATTCCTTTCAAAGTGACTGTTCATGGAATAGAAAGTTACTTGAAAATGACATATCCCTCCTTCCTTTGAAAGTAAGTTAATATGGCTGTCAGAAATTGTCCATAATTTAATGGGAAATCCCAGGGCAGGTTTTTTGCAGTTGATTTTTCAGTGTGATAATTGAAGTGAAAATTGAAAAGTAGTGATAAGGCGTTTTTGATTAAAATAATTCACTTTCTTGTGTGTTCTCACTTGTCATGTCAGTTTTGATCCTGTGCTGAAGTTACCATTTTCTAATTTATTTCTTTAATTCTTCCTTTTCCCATTTTCTTATAATGAAGAGAATTCTCAAGGTTTTTTTTTTCTCAGGATTCAAGAAACCAAAGTAAATTTCGTTTTTCCACTCCTTTTCCAGGAGAATTTTGTAGGTACTTTGTCATACAGTGTGAAGAGTTGTTATTGGGTATTTTTCTGGGAATATTTTCTCTCTGTTTAAACATAGTATTAAGGAGTGAGGATAATACTACAGTGTTGATGGTCAAGCATAGGGCACTCACTCTGGAGGGGTATCTGGCCTACATAGGTGTCAGGATTTCCACTATATGTTTTATTACTTCTGCAAAATAGAACATAATTTGTCTTCCGCAAGTTCTGTCCAACCTGGACAGCTACTTGATAGTTACTGCGGATCAGTTGTAGTAGTTGCCATAACCTCATGGACTTAGATTAGTACAACAGGCTGAACATCAGGCTTTCTGTTGATATGTGAGTTTTATTAGGGAAAACATTTCGGGATCTGTACTCAGTGCAAAGGCTGCCAGTTATATACAGTAACTTTAAGGTAAAGAAAAGTGTGGCTACCATTGCCAGTTCTCTGTCTAAAATTTTTGCCATTTTATCTTAAAATATCTGTTAACTTTCTGTTGGTCTATGAAAAAACTTCTCCAGAGTTCAATGGACAGGACTCTGCCATATCAAACGTGAACATGGTAATTCTTATTTCTTGGCAGCATTCTGTACAAGCACAGATTCCTTGAAGACTTCCTGTTGGCTACTGATCCCTCTAAAGCCTCAATTTGCAGTCAGTGACTGCTTTTGCTTCCAGTTGAACACAGTTGTAACCTGCAGAAATTTTGTGTACCTTCTGCATTCTTATTGACTAAATCAATGATGCAGTTCAGTAGTTTGAATGGAGTTACATTTGGTGGTTTTCCACACACATGCAATTCAGTTCCAATTCAACGACAGGTTCTTAGCATTTATTTTGACTTCTGTACACTGATGCTCATGTGTCTATATAGTGAGTTAACTATCTTACAGAGGCTTTTTGTCTTAAGTCATACAGCTGAGCTAGTGCAAGTGATGAATATGGTTCTCTGGCCATGGTGAACATGAATAACTTCAGCTGACTTCTGATGTTACGAAACAATTAAGACTCACATTATATCTGGAAAAAAATGAAGCGCAATGATAGACATACTATAAGGAAAACTTTTTGTTTTTTAACAGTAAGATCAGTGAATAATTAGTGTAGGCAACTTGGAAAAATTATTGTATAATCTGTCATTGGAGACTTTAGTAAGAAGCTGTAGAATTGTGCCAAGAATTGCATAAATATGACAAGTTTTACATTTAAGATGAAGAAGGTGCTCTGGGAAATCACTTGGGTTTACTTCTAGATCAGTAATAGTACTATTTTCTCATGCATAAGATACTGGTTATTATTTTCCTAATTGTACGGCTTGATATGCTTAGATGCAATTGTTGATGTATGCCCCTGTAAAACACGATGATAGGCTGGTGCTTGTATTTGTTGCCAGGCAAAGTTAAATCCACTGATGGAGTTAATTTCAACAGTTTGTTACGTATTATACAAAGAAAAATGAAAAGCTTACTAACTCCTGTACAATTAATATTAAAGCCATTTCTGCATAACAAAATTCTAAGTTGGAAAACATGCTTATATCACCAGATACACAAGAATGATTGTGGTTTTTTACTGATCCATTTCCCCCTTATTAATATTGCTTCAGAAAGGAAGTAGAATCCCATTTAAAAGATATAGAAGCTAATATGCCCCTTCAACATTCTAGCCTTTTATTTACCAGGGTTTCTTTCAAACTTAATTAACCACATCAGGAATTTGGATGAATTTTGACATTGACTCATGCCTCTACTTTTCTGTTTAAAATAGCTAAATCAAAATATACTGATGATTGTTGAGTTATTTTAAAATTTTAACTAGAAATGTAGTTATGCAGAGGTATAATGTTTTCATTAATCTGTCTATGGAGTAAACAAAGGCCATTACAGCTATGTTTTTCTTGTAAGAAGAATAAAATATCCAAGAGATGTCTCAGAACTTCTTTAATATGAGACTTTAACATTGCACTTATTTTGCTTTGAGTTGAAGTATTAGCTGAGCGGATTTTGTTGTTTGTTTGTTTTTTCTTTAAACAGTACTTAAACATCAGTTTTGTAATGTGCTTAGTCCTGCAAATGGAAATCCTTCATAAACTAGAAAAGACAAAAACTGTGAAAAAGCAAATGAACAAAACAACACAAGCAAGCTTCTCTTCCTCCCAGTTCTTCCAAGGGAAAGTTCCTAAGCATCACTGTCCTATCTTGGTAATAACTTTAAGACAAAGATTTAATTATTCACTTACCTTTAGGATAAATGCATATCTTCAGTGTTGTGCTCAGTGACTGGTATTCATTGTTCATACTGACTATTAAGATGGCCAATGGAGAGTACTGATATTTTTGTATAACTTGACATGATTTGACATTTGAAACTTGACATTATTTGATTCAGGCAGTGGACATGCATATGTCTGTATAGGCATATATTGAATATATACATGTGTATGAAGTCTCAATTCATACTCAGCTACTAGCCTCAGTGCTTGCTGAAACTAGCAGAAATTGTTTGTAGTAATGCTGGCTGATTAGAGCTGGTGGTGCTCAAACAGCTTGTGTCATGTCATGAAAGACTGACACTGCTGACATGGATAATGTTAGTCTCAGAACAGCTTTCCTGTTCCATGACAGCCTAATGAATTTGCCACAATGTTGAGATTGCGGGTGCAGTCAGTGCTCATATGAAATTGTTGAAATTGTTAAAATATAATTGCTTTCATTTACTTCCAATTATGATAGATTGTAATACTGAATGCTGTTCTTAACTAAGCCTTTTTTTTTTTTTTTTTTTTTTTTGTATCAGAACTTTTTATCAGGGTATTTTTGATATCTTAGCTCTTTGGTACTCCAAGGGGTTTTTAGAAGTCTAAATATCACTTTCTCTTAATGTTCATGCCAAGTTCCATTTTAGAAAGGGAATTTCCAAAACGTTATCTAAGAGTCTTTGAAAATCTTTGAGGAATAAGATCACGCAGGTGGACAATTGATTGCTTTTGGAGTTATCCTTCTGTTCTTCATTATTGATCTTTGTGTTTATTTAAAAATAGAAAAATAAGAGGAGGGGTTTTTTTTGGCAGAAGGACTAATTTATTGATGGTATTCAGAGTAAAACCTTTATCATATATTGATGCTCTGAATCTTTCTGATTGTGTCCAGTTGTTCAATTTAATGTAACCAAAACTTTGCATAAAATGTTTGCTTAGGTGGGAATTCTGTTTTAGCAAACCTACAGAATTGTTTATTTGAAAGCACATAATCTACAATTTGTGATTTATTTCTTTATTTATTTTTCTCTTAAAAGTGAAGGAAGAATGTTTGTATGCTTCTGTCAATCTATCTCTCTGTACTTAATCTAATTTACATGCAGGAAATATATATATATATATTTTTAGTTTTAAGCTGCAGGTATACAGTCATGCTTCTGATCACTGTGTGTTGTTTCATAGTCTTGCTAGTGGTTTGTTTTTGCACTTTGATCTTTTATTTTATTCTATATAAATTTTACAGGATAGAAATATAGCAGGTAGGTAAAGTTTGGAAGTTAACTATCATGTATCACTTTCAGTTTTATAAGGTGATATGTTGATCTGGGAATCTTGTGTTACCGCCTCTTATTTTATGGAGAGTTAAGATCTTTGTGTTGTTTTATCCTCCAATTCATGTACACATGCACTTCTTGGAAAGATTTCCAAAACCCCAAAGTGTGATGCTGGGGGGGAGAGGGAACAAAACAAAAACACAAGAAGTCCGGATAAAAATCTAGAAATCTGTATGAGATAAGTGAGGAATCAGACATAACTTTGCAATAATAAATAGGGATAGACTTAACGCTCACAATAGAAGGTGTTTATTGATGTAGTAAAGTTATGTGTAAAAAACAAAACAAAACAAAACAAAAAACAAAAAAAACAAAAAAAAAAAACTTCACAAAGCTGTATGTTGGAGGCCTTATGTTGTCCTTTTACTCACAAAAGAAGCTTAATGAGGTTTTAATTCCTAAGGAGATGGAAGTAGCTTCCCTTGGTGAACACAGCATATTTTGCTGCACTTTTTTTTGGTCAGAACATGACAGATGCTTGCATCAAGTTTACTGGCAGGTTAAAGTGTTTGAATGTCATGTTGTCTTTGGAAGTAGTTTGTTCATTCTCTGTCCAAATGTCTGTATGTGATTTAAAATAAATAAATAATAAAAATAAAAAAGCAGAGCTAGAAATAAGAATGTAATCTACAATGTTCTATGATAACTTTGCCTTCAACTTGGAATATGGCAGCTATGGAAATAGGACCTATATGAGTGTCTTCTGATTGCTAGTTTTTGTAGAAATCATTCTCTTTACAATAGCAATTCAAATTGTGTTTTCCTTTGAGGCAGGATTCAGTTTGAACGGTTTTATGAAGTTTCATGGTACTGGAGTTTAGCATTACTGCACTCTGACTCATCGTGATACAAATTGTAGGAAACATCTGGAGTTCTATCCAGTTGTATTTCAGAAAATGTTTCTGTCAGTTACTATGTAGCTTTGCTCTGAGTTAGTTGTAACAGCTAGAAGCTCTATTTCTCCTAGACCATTAATTGCAGTGTTATGAACTCATATAGGTAAACATCAGCTTAAAATCTTATCCTGTCACTGTACTCTAAGCTGTAGGAATTAAATCCACCATGTTTTTTCACAGTTGTTCTGTTTGAAGTCAGTACCATCAAACAATTTTCAGTGTAGAGCAGTTCATAAGAAGTACTTTAAGAAGTAATTGCTAAGCCAATTAGAGTACTACATCAAGCTCCTCTGTCATTAGGTAGGCTTTTATTGTTGCTTTGTCAAAGATGAGTAATGCATTCCTGATCTTCAAGCTTTTTTTTTTTTTTTTTTTTTTTTTTTCATCTGCAAATAATCATTTTAAAGTGAATTAAATACAAAACAGATCAGGATTGATAACTTCATCTGCTGTTGTGATTTGATTGTGACCCAAGGTCATCCAAACTGCTGCCACAGAAGCTTACATACTAATCAAGGAACAGGCCAATTATGACATACTGCAGGGGAGGTATTTAGAGCTAATTCTTCCCAATTCTCCCTCAGTGGTGTAACTGAAAATTTCCAACTAGCAATATATATATTTATGCATATATGCTATCTGAAATAATTGTCCTGTATGTATGGAGCCAAAGCTCTGTTTTACCTACATTAAGATTTTTACAGAAGTTGTTTTTTGTAATCTGATTATGCGTGTCCTAATAAGAAGGCAAAAAATAACATATGAAGGGTGGGGAGGCTGAATGAATATGAAGTATGCAAAGTTTTTTGGCCTTGTGCCAAGGAGGAGCTGCCCATATATCTAAGCTAAAACAATCTCTAGTAACTGTTTAACTGGAACTGCTTCACAGAGAAAGCCTGCCCCACCCTTTCAGTGGCTCTTTTGCTGTGTTTTTTTAGAGCTCTGCAGTATGTAAAACCTTTTGTAGCCTCAGGGGAATGATCACATTACAACTGTACTGCAGCTCAAATTTTCCATTGTTAGTGTTAGGGAAAAAAATCTCATTTTCTTCCCATGAGGAATTTCACCTATTTCATCTATGAGATGATGAAATTTTCCTCATAGTCTTTTGACTTTTTCTTTTATAGAGGCTTAAATATTTACCTTATCTTTGAATGGACCTTCTGAAACACAGAGCAGTTCTCTACAAGCAGCTTTTTTGAGATGACTATTGTTAAATTACAGTATATGTGAATATAATAAATCCGCATTAAAATTTTTTAATGCTTTACAGATATTTCATTTAGTATGTCAGAGGGCAGTATCTCAAAAAAAAAAAAAAAAAAAAAAAAAAAAAAAAAAAAAAAAAAAAAAAAAAACAACTTGAGCAATTTTAAATGGAAGCCTGTATCTTGATGATTTGGTCTCCTTGAAAGTTGTCTGACACAAGATTTTCTCATTCCTGTTGGGATGTTTAAGCAAATGAAGGACATTAATAAGACTTAAGGTAAATTCTTTTTCAGGGGATTAATCTAAGGTATTGTTTTAATCTGAAACATAGTCATCATGTATGTAAAATTCCTCAGGCAGTTTTATCCTCTCAATGCAGAATCTGGTTGTTTGTCTGTATTGTCTCCTCAGATATGTCTTCAGAGGAGATGCTCAGCTGGAAGGGAAGCTGCAACATAAGCTGCTTGCTGGATGAAATAACTACTAAATGCTGTTCATGGATAATATGATATGAGCCCCTGCTGTGTTAGTTTTCTTAAATCTCTGCCTCTTGTCCCTCTGTAGTAAGAGCTATTTTCTGTGACTGGATCACTGACTTGGAAGATAACAGAATTTTTAAATCAAAGGAATATTCTCTTACCAGTAACTTTGGTTTGAAGGCACATATACAATATATACTGTTCCAAAATGGGAGGAAAAAATGAAACTTTAAATAAACAAATATTTCTAACCTCCAGTTATTATGTTTGTTCATCTGTAATCATAGCAGATTACTAAAGAAATCTCAATAGCTCTAGCACTAGGTTGTCTGAAATTGTCTAAAATGAAGTCTGATGAATTTTGCTGGCCTTGTTTGTTTTTGGCACCTAATATTTTTTTTTAAACCTACTTGAAAACAAGAGCTAGGTAAAGAACTTATGAAAAAGTTCTCAAATATATATATATATTTGTATTTAGATATTACAATCTCTTTTTAATAATAGTTTTCTTAAATTTTCTTAAATTTTAAATAAGAAATTTTAATTTCTTAAGTGAATGTAGCATACAAATATGCACAAATGATTCTTTACCTGTATCATCTATGTGAGAGAATGTTGGTTACTTACCCATGGTTTACTATGTAATGCAAACTAGTTTGGAAGCTAAAGAACAGAAATGATCTTCAGCTATGGAGAATGTAAAATTTGAAAAGGCTTGAAGAGATGCTGTGAAATTTATCATGAATTGGAGAAGAAAAGAAAATGTCCTGCTTACAGCATTTGAAGGATTCTAAAATTATAGACCAGTGTATTTGTTGAGGTTAGGGTCTTGAACACTGTTCAATTTGTTCAGTTAGGGTCTTGAACACTGTTATTTATTGCTTTATACAAAGGTGTGCTCTTGGTTTTCTAGCTAGAGACTGATGTAGTAATACTGATCAGTAATACATACTTCTGAAATATTTATTGTGCTAACATCAAACAGCTTATTTTCTTAGCAAGGAGGAGGGCTTCGGAGGCATATGATGTGTACAATATGATGATGCCATTTTGAAAGACAGATGTTTAAACCTGTACTGAAATCCTGTAAGACTAAAACATTTTAACATTGACATCCAGTGGTAGTGGTTTTGTTTTTTTTTTTTTTTTTTTTTTTTTTTTTTTTGCATTTCAGTTCATGAGAAATAACACAGATTTCATTAATGCTCTAATTGTCTTTTAAATGGAATAAGAACTACCTTTTTTAGTCATATTTCACTACTTATGTTATGCTAATTAAATAGCATCTCAAAAAATTAATTTGTATTGGGGCAATTGTGTTATTCAGATTCTGTCTGCTAAAATTACTCAGAACAGCAGTGTAAGCAAGTAGAATTATTGCCAAGAGTTATATTTGCCATTCATTTAGATAATACAGTCTCCAAATCTTGAGTCATCAGTTGTGTTATTTCTTAGTACCTCTTTGAACTCAAAGCTGAATAGAGAAAATCTTTTAATTAGAGATCTTTACAGAAATTCCACAGCTGGAGACTGACAGCTGGAGAAAAGTGTGTATTGCTGAACAAATGTTGTACCGATCTAGAGACATTCTGTGTATTGGATATTCTTCTGTTTTGTTGAATTTTTGTGTGACTTCTTATGTCTACCTGATAAAGACGATTCAAAGTTTAAAAGCAGTAAATCCTGGAAGCATTGTAAACAGTTTGATTTGACAATTATTACCCCCATTACCCCAGCTTGTTCAGAACAATTTACTCTTTGAAAATGAGTTAGTATCGGCAGTGAGAACTTGTCTTACAGTGGAACTCTTAGGAGCAATATGAAAATTGCCCTTTTTTTTTTCTTTTTTTCCCTAAGTACAGACTTTGAGCTCCTATATCCACAGATGACATTGAGTGAGAATTCCATGTCAAGTTCAAGACAAGGGTTTATTTCCCCTGTCATTTTGCACCTGATCTGGTTAGTGTATGCCCATTTGACTGAAAGATTTGGGAGAAATTGGAACAACAGTGCATCAAGCAAGACATGTTCCTCAAAATGTTTCCGACAATAGTACAGCATTGTTCTTTAATCTGAGAAAAGGAAGGGATAAGGAATGGTCCTTCAGATACGTCTCTAGTTATGCTTTAGGTAGTCAATATCATGTTTGTGTTACAGGTGTATTCACGTATTACTCTGCTAGTCTTTTATAAATGCAGTACCACTTGAAATCCTAAAAGAGTGCCTCAGTCTGCAAGAGAATGGACTCTTCTAAGGAAACTTCTTCTGTTCCCCAAGGACATTTTTTATAATCAAGTTATGAGTAGTAGCACAACAGATTGCTGTGAAATCCATTCTTTAGGAACCGAATCAAAATATTAGCATTCAGGCGTGCAGTTTGTACTATAACAATCTTATTCACAATGAACTTACTCTTAAATCCATTTTTTTTTTTTAGAAAGTAAGTTCTTTAACAGCTATCAGCAAGTTGACAGAAAAAAGTTTGCCTTAGGAATTAACATGTTTTTAATAAAAATCTTGCAATGACATTCTCTCAAAAGATGTGAAGTGTGTAAATATGTTTTTAAAGCAGGAAGAGAAGAAGGAAAGATTGCAAGATGGGCGTTTCTTTTTGCATCCTTCAGTTCAATTTCTATTTTCCCTTTTCCAATCTTGTCTGTCCATTGTTAGGCAATATAAGTTATGGATACATTTTTGTTATCAGTCAGCTTTGTTGTGCAAGCAGTTAGCAATAGCCTATGCTATAAAAACTTAGGAGGTAAGTTCTCTTGAAAAGCAGGAAAACAATGTGGTTTTATAAACCTTGGGAACTGTGGGAAGTAGGAGGATAATATTTTAATGGAATTTCAGTAGTCCATGTTATCTTTGTTGTTCTTCTTCCACAAAATTTTCTGAACTCAGGTTAAGAATCTGTGAATGTTTTAAAAGAAAGATCAGTCCAGGGAATATTTGTGAGTTTAAATTTCAGCCCCTTGGATCTCTAACTGAAGTTTCACCGAGTTTGGAGATAAGAGGCTTAAGGAATAGCAGAAGTTAGAACAGTGTACTGCAACTTTACAGAAAGATTTTATCACGATAAAAAAGACAACTTGCTGGAGAGGAAGGAAAATGCGTATTTCTACAATGAAATTCTATCAGCACACTTCAGTAGAGTGATTTGTTTATTTCTGAGATAAGCTGCAGGGGAAAAAAAAAAAAAAAAAAAAGAATAACAGCAAGGAAATGAACTTGGCATCTTCTCTTCTAGAGAAAGAGAAAACTCCTTTGTTTTCCATAAAACCAAGTTTCAGAAGCTGTTTTGAAATCCTCTAGCTTTCAAGGTAGACAGGTAGACTTCAGCTGCTTACTGTACAGCTTACTTCAAATTCCCACTGAACTCTGAATGTTACAGCATATAGCAAATATTACGGCAAATGTCAAAAAAATTCTTTGAAAATAAAACCTCATTCCTTTTTCTAATATTTAGTAATTAACCACAGCTACTGTCTTCAGAAAGAGAGAGTGGGGCAAGATTACACAGTTTTTTCCAAGAAAACTTTTGAAGATAAATGAAAGTGGCACTGACATTTCTCAGAATAATAACAGCTGTCCAATTTCTTATCATGATTCTATTAGTCCATTAATTGGAAAAGTCAATTGAAGGACTACTAATTTAGCAGGCAAAAAGCCAGATGATCAATAAAGGCTATTTTCATGAAAACAACGTATATAAAATTTAAATCTCTTTAACTTTAGTGTTAAAATATGATGTGAATTTAAGTTGTCATACTTCAGAAAGAACAGTTGTTTCTTTTTGTGACTGCCTACAGCTCTTTTTTTTCTGTTGTAAATAGTTTGCTCATAACTTTCCAGCTAACAACTGTTTAAACTCAATCTTTGTCACTTGCTTAATGAATTTCATAGACCATTTTTCCTCTTTGCTTCTGTACCTGTTCAAATCTTTTTTTTCACTCCACTTGCCTTCTTTTTAAAACCTACATGACTTTAGACATCCCTGATCACTGAATTAGGGGAATTAATTTGATTTCATGCTGTCTGTCCCCTTTCTGCATTTCTAAAATTACTTCAAATGCTGGATAGTATTTGAAAAGTCTTATTTTTGTATTTCCTATAAATACTTGAGGGAAATTTCTTTTTGTATTCCTATTCATGAATAACTTTAGCAAGCTTGAAGTTGATTATTACTTCCATTTTTATTTAATTGTTTTTTTTTTTTTTTTATGGCTAGTTAATTGGATTCTTTCTGCTAGTATGTATATTAAGTCTTTCTAACTGTGTTGTGTCAGCTGCTTGTCTTTGATTATCTTAGACTGCAACATCTTGGAGAAATTTATGTTGCTAAACATAGTTTCTTCTCTACAAGTTAATTCTCATTTTAATTTTGTGCTCTTGCTATCTAAATGTGGCTATTCACTAGTAGCAAGCCATTGTCAGCTTGCCTCTATTTCTGTTTAATTTAACTTCCAGATGTTGAGCTTTATAGAAGAAACTGCCTTTAAAAAGAAAACAAACAAAAAACCAAAACAGATATAAAAGAATCATTTTTGTGTCAACCTCTTTAAATTCCTAACCCAGATTAGATATAGAGGTTATAGAGATATAGAGGATTGGGTAGCCAGCAGGGACAGGGAGGTGATTGTACCTCTCTACTCTGCCTTCGTGAATCCCATCTGGAGTACTGCATTTAAGTCAGTAGCCAATACAAGAAAGACAGAGAGCTCTCGGAGAGGTTAGAGAGGAGGGCCACAAAGATTATTAGAGGGCTGGAGCACCTGCCCTATGAAGACAGTCTGAAGGATATGGGCTCGTTCAGTCCAGAGAAGAGAAGGCCATGGGGTGACCTCATTGCAGCCTTCCAAAAGGGAGCCAAAAAACAGGAGCAGAGCTGGCTCTTTGAAAGGGTAGATAATGGCAGAACAGGGGGAAATGGTTTTAAGTTGAAGGAGGGCAGATCTAGGTTGGATATCAGGGGGAAGCTCTTTACCAAGAGAGTGATGAGGTGCTAGAACAGGTTGCCCAGAGAGGTTGTAGGTGCCCAATCCCTGAGGGTGTTCAAGGCCAAGTTGGATGGGGGCCTGGGCAGCATGGCCTAGTATTAAATGTGGAGGTTGGCAGCCCTATCTGCGGCAGGGGGTTGGATCTTGATGATTCTTGAAGTCCCTTTCAACCCAAGCCATTCTATTATTGTCTTTTAACTTCATGTGATTATTCCACCTCTTTTCACCTTTTTTTTTTTTTTTTTTTGCTTTTTTTTATTTTTTTAAGAAATCCTTCCTTATCTTACAGTCAACCATGCTCATTAATTCTCAATACTTTACCTGCTCCATTGGAGCATATTTTGATTTTGCTTCTCTTTCCTTCTATACCCTCCTACACCTGCAAACCCAGACTTCTTTTTTAGCACTTCTATGAAAATTTGATATCCTGACATTTGACATTATTCCCTGCTCAGGAGGAATCATTTGGAGTTTAGAACTCTAGTTTTATTCTTTCTGCGCTCTGTGATGAGCCTAGATGTCTAACATTTCTTGGGTTTTCTGAACTCCATTCTGTGATTATGAGCCTCTACTATAAGGCCAGAAAGAATTGTTCTCTTGACTTGTGTAATACTCAATTATTTCAATTCAAGCATTTTCTCATGAGTTCTGTGCAGGGGATCATATAGAAGAAAGGCAGAGAAATTTTTCCTGAAACGTTTGCTTTTGACCATAAAGATCTTTAAGTCTGGAAAATCAAGAAGGAAGAAGTTAGGAATATGGTAGATTTATATGCATAACTCTGAACAAGTTGTCGTTAGGACATATTTGTGTGAATGGAATATTGGAAACAGATGTGTTAGATTCTGTTAAATCTTTGAGATTCAGCTATTAACTTCTACTATAACTAGTTCTGCTTTGTCTTGCTTTTCACTAGTTACTTTTGCAGTGTAAATAGGACTTCTATTGGCTTTACAGTTGTTCATGCTTTCATTTTTTTCATATGAATATCAATGCAAATAATTCACTGCTTCTCTTCTTTTTGCACAGCGCTCTCCATAAATACTGACATGTATACATGAAAAAAATAGAACATTACATCACCCATGTTTTGAGGCTTCAGTGAGCAACACAGGAAAGAATATAAATTCATTTCCCTCTTGATGTATTCAAGTTCACGTGTTTTAAAACTAACTTCAGACCTAGCTCCTCTATTTGTCATAAGTAATCTCACAGCATTTCTTTTAAAAGATTGCAGTTAAAAATTGAATAATACAGTGACTTAATTTTTTCCATAAAATTCTTATTCTTGATGGTGTATCATCTTAATAACACAGTTTGTCAAAAATCTGTCTATACAGAAAACTGAATTTTAAAAAATGCAAATTATTTGGGCCTTAAAATACTGCAAAATCAGATAATTTCTCCTACACTATACCTGAAATACATCAATTTGAGGGCTAATTTAAAATTAAATAGCTTACATAATTAGGTAAAATAATTTTATTTTTAAGGGATTTTTTTCATTTTGAACATTATGTGCTTACTTGAAGAATTGGATGATATTCAATAAATTCTTGATTTTTACAAAATAGATACACATGCAACTTTGTCAAGCTATGTTCTGACCATATGCTTTATCTGTCAAAGCAAAGTGACTCAGAGTACACAGAATTTCCTAGAATAGGAATAAACTGAGTGACGTGTCCTTTTTTTAAAGATGCTATTTTTACTGAGCCAGTAGTTTCATCATCTAGTTAACAATATTCTCGAAATAAAGACAGTTACCACTAAGTTGCTACGTGACTGTAAATTTGCATAAGGGGGAAGTATTACTATAAAGATAAGGACTAAACAACCCACTTGTAATGTTTTAGTTTAAAATGGAGAATTTTTGACTTCTCAAGTTCAGTCTTTTGACACTAATGTGGCAGCAACTGGTGCAAAGGACAGTTTTGTCCTCTTGGACTCTAGGTATGAAAAGATATGTTAGAACACTTGAATCCTAATGTGACCCACTGCAAGATTACCTTGCTCAAGGAGCTCTGTTTTCTTGTTACCCAAAGAAGTTGCCTTCCACTCTGAAATAGGAAGGCCTTAGTGTTGTAATAATTGTATTATTATGGAAACGTTCTGTGATGGTTGTTTTTTTTTTTGTTTTTTTTTTGTTTGTTTGTTTGTTTGTTTTTTTAGCACTGCAAAGCACTGTATTGGAAGACTTCTGACTACTCATACCTTCTGATAAGCTTAGAGCTTATCAATCCTGAGGAGGATACACCTGTGCCACAGTTCTTCTCACTTCCATTTTTTTGGCACATCTCTGCGTAGTACCAGTGTGTAGTATCTTTGTGTAGAATGTTTTAGCTAATGATCTAATGATACTCGCAGTGATTTTATTGAAACAGAATCTGTGTTAAGGCAATAGCAGACATAACCTAACTTACAACAGAGAAAAAGCCACTGGGAGTGGTGGTGACTACAGAATGTTCAATATCAGATTAAGCAAATCATCAAGATATTATTTCTGAATATTTCAAATATTTTGAGGGTCTGTATAATTTTCTTCACAATTGTAGTATGGATATGGATGATAGAAGTAATAACTTAGCTTGCACTACATTTGGTGTTGACCACATTGAATTGAACAAGAAGATGAAAGCAGGCAAAAAGAGATTGATTTACAAAGCTGATATAAAAACATGCAAACTCTGCGTTGGTAGTAGTGACATGCAGAATCAGACTCTATAACCACAAAGTAGTTATAAAGGTAGGTATATATAATCAGTGCTGCTCATATGCCAGGTGCAAGGGGGATAGCTCCTCCTAACTTGCACATCAGGAAAAAGCATGCTACAGATATAGGCTGAATTAATAAATAATCAATAGTTTCCAAGAATTCGGATACATATTCATTATATTCCCAAGAACCCATTAGCATGCAGTTTCCCCCCTCCTCGCTTGTGCATAGTGAGTTGTGAAGGTCTCCTCCTGGTGGTCATGGGATGAAGAAACCTCATCTTCGTCAAGAAGGCTTGTAGTCTTTCTCCCTGTTAACTTTTGACCCTGTGGGAGGGGCAGTCCTCCCCCCAACCCAGTTTCAGCTTGCCCTGTGGACATCTAATCATCTCACTGCCAGATGTCCTCAGGCTGTTCTCAAACCCTTGTCTTTACAGCCTTCATCCCCCTCATTATCTCAGACCCCGTGTCTACCATCGCTTATTTTTTTAACAACTTCTACATTCCTGCTTCTATAAACTATCCTGGAAAGGTGATGGAGCAGCTTATGCTGGATGCCATCTCTAGGCAACTGGAAGAGAAGAAAGTTATCAGGAGTAGTCAGCATGGGTTCACCAGGGGGAGGTCGTGCTTGACCAACCTGGTAGCCTTCTATGATGCTGT
>JAOWBP010002559.1:25093725-25114624 GCA_028571105.1 Tragopan temminckii | reverse complement strand
CCCAGGATTCATCCCTTCCCAGACTTCATTTAAGGGTTGGCAGTGGAGGTGTGGGTATTTTGCTGGGGATCCCTGCCTACTAGAGTCTTTCCAAAGGTAAGCAGTCTTTTTTTTTTTCCTTAGTTTTTGCATCTATGGCTGCTGTATTTGGGCTTGTTCTCATCTGCTGCTGCCTTGGACTTTTCCACCCCACTATTATTACTGTGTTTTCGATTACATTATAGCATTACAGTTGGATTTGAGCCTGTTCAAATGTGGCTCTTATTTGCAAGAAAAGATAGTCCAAATA
This sequence comes from Tragopan temminckii, assembly GCA_028571105.1. Lineage (NCBI taxonomy): Eukaryota > Metazoa > Chordata > Aves > Galliformes > Phasianidae > Tragopan > Tragopan temminckii. Next base: position 25,114,335 of record JAOWBP010002559.1, on the reverse strand, counting down.
TTTTCATGTATTAGTTTTGGAGCAGATATCTAGTTACTTTAGGTAATCATTGTTTCCAATGTTTAAGTTTTGAACAGACAACTGTAACAAATCATAGCATCTAATACCTCTTTTCTGGGTACAAATAATTTTTTTAAAAGTATGCACTAAAAGATTAGGTGGTAACTGCAGATTCAATGGTGTTCTTTGTACGTAAGAGCCTAGTAACTTCATTGAAATTTACATTCTAAGTGAAGGGAGTTAGGCGAGAGAGGCATTTTAAAGGACTAAAGGCATTTGCTCATAGATAATTCTTTATCTTATTGACGCAGATTTCTTATCTTTCCTGAACATCTAAATACCTCCAGAATTTTCTTTTTTGTTTCAGTTGTTGTAATAAGCTCTATATTTCAGACAGACTCAAACAAATTTGCCTAGAGAGTCTCGGAAGTTTCTGTCCTTGGAGATAACTAAAAGCCATCTTGTGCTGGTCCTGGGCAACTTGATCATTTAGTAGGGGAGCTGGGCTATGTAATCTCCAGGCACGCCTTTCAGTCTTAACTATTCTGTGACTATCTGAAAACTGCTGGGACTAAATCACTAACAGGCTTCTGAACCTTGAAAGAGTTTATGCATATGGATTCTTGCTGTTGAGAGAAATAAAATTTGCTTATTCAAAATTTATGTTTTTTCCATCTGGACAGAAAATCTAAATAGGTATCTGTCTAAATAGGTATCAAGATCACAATTCACCTTGCTAAAGTTGGCTCTTTAAATGTATTCAGGAAGACTGTCACTTAACGTTCATCATTACATGTCTGACACTTCCTTGGAAGTGTCTAAGGCCAGATTGGATGGGGTTTTGAGCAATGTGGTGTACTGGGAGGTATCCTTGCCCACAGCAGGAGGTTGGAAGTAGACAGTCTTTATGGTCAGTTCCAATTCAAGCCAGTCTGTGATTCTGATTTCTCAATGTGTTATGTGAAATCAAAGAAGTACATTCTAGTAGTGAGAGACAGGTATCTTGGTACTGTACTCTGTTTTGTCATTAAGTTGACAGCAGCAGCAGATGTTTGAAGCAGCCTGTCACTTTTATCTTATTGACACCAATCAAGCCATCTAAGACTGCAGTGTTGTGAAAATATTTGATATTCCCCCACTAGAGTGCACAAGAGTTTCAAAAGTGGTTACTGGGAGTCCAAGTGCTTTAAGTGTGCTGAAAATTTAATTCATTACTTCTAGGAGAAAATTCAGTTTTGATTCAAGTCACCAAGTAATGAAGAAAGCAACTCTGTTAGTGATCAACTGCTCTCCCTTGCTTACTATTATTTACAACACTGAAAAGAAATAGTAACAAATTTAAGTTATTTAATATAAAGATGGCAGCAATGTTAAAAGAATATGTAAGGAAAATAAAAGTAAAACTTCATATAAATGGACTACGGCACGGTCAGAAATAAATATAAATCAGACAACTTGGTTGTTATTCTTAAGGCAGTGTGAACTGCTGAAGACAAATTATGTAAATGTCACATTTTTTGTAATTGGTGGAAAAACTAGGAACTAAGGAACTTGGGAACTAAGTGCCTACAAAGCGTGTTACTGCCAGAAAGCAGGAATAATATGTACAATACATTTTGAAACACACCTACTTACTTTTAGAGTATCAGTCTCCAATGTACATGGATATTCATTTGCTCTCAAGTGTGATCTCTAGCTGTTCCTGGCATCTCGTTCATAGGCCTCAGTGAAGTCTCTTGGATGCGGTGCAGGTATATCTGCCTTCTCCCTACTGTAGGCTCTTATTTATCAGCATATGCACAGTAAGGGATCTTATCTCGTGGTAGCATAATTTATACTAAGAGTACAGGCACTGAGCATGAATCTAGCTATGGCAATGTATTTATACTGCACTGCTTTTTCAGAGATCTCTGTGGCCCACAATCATACACATTCTTCCAGGGCAATGCATGCTTATTTTCACCCTGACATGTGACATTCCATAGGGAATTCAGTGAGTACTTTCAGTTGTCAGGCAGATGTTCAACCATTTCCAGGAAAGTAGCATTCCATCACATGCCATGCTTACTTGGGATGATAAACACTATTTCATACATTCCCCTTTCTTCCTTCTTTCTCCCAGCCTTTACTGCTTCACTTAATATCATATGGAATGAACATCCCTTTGGTGAATCAGATTCAGTTGCTCTGGCTGTGTACCTTTCTAGCTTCATGTACATCCCCAACCTAAATGTTGGAGGCCGTAAAGAGAAACAGATAAGACCCTGACACTTTTTGAGACCTGTTGGGCAACAGCTAAAGCACAGGTGTATTATCACCACTGTTTTGGACACAAATTTGAAACATAGCATGGTACGAACTACTGTGAAGAAAAATAATTCTATCTAAACCAAAGCTGTTAGAAGTATCTCATTCCTCCAAATAGAACTCCACTTTTCCATTTAACGTAGTATGGATCCCCAAAAGGTGCTGTGGTTTTAGCACATCTTGATGGTTTTCTTGCCTTTTTACTCCTTGGACTGCCCTAGGAAGGATCTGGACAGGGTGCCCCTTCCTCTGAGTCCTCAGTTTGCATTCGCTGCCTGCTTTTGTGCCTCCCTGCTCACTCTGGCTTATTGAGATGAGCCTGTAATGGACTGGTGGTTCATGCAGTGAATCAGAGCAGGATATTACTTTGTCTCCTCTATCAATCATTGTTTTTATATGCTTCTTTGTAGGTATACAGACAGCTGTTATCATGTAACCTCATTGAAAGAAAGTGTGCAAATATAAGGAACATAATACTTAAAAATACCCGGGAAGACATTATTTCTCTGTTTATACACACTTGCAAATATATTACTATACTATACATATACTAATATACTATCACAAATGCTAAATCCTTTAAGCTCCATTTTTTTATTGTTCTAGTATAAAAATAACTTTTAAAAATCCTAACATAATTTCTTTATAATGTATAGTAAAAACTGAAGTGAGAATAATCAAGTTTAAATTTTTATAACATATACTAGCCCTGTGAACTAGCTTCAGTCTCTGAATCCTATAAATTAAATAGAAAAATCAGCTTATTTCCATTGCTGTTGTCAGTGTCTAACGTGCTGTTGTGTTACAGTGGTTTTATGATTTATTATTAGTAAATTCTTTCCCAAAATATTTGGTATATGCAGGGAGATTACCAGGTTTGCTGAAACACTGATGGCAAGTATCACTAGTAGATCTATCATATCTGGATTAAAAATCTCCATCAGCAGAGACCTCTGAACTGAAATATGTTTTACATATTTAATAATTAATAATGGCTGATGTATGAAAGATTGACATCTGCATAGGGTAGCCCAAATAGGGAAAAAAATAGTGATCACTGAGGGACTATTGTAGTGTCAGTCCAAGCTGTTAATTGGAATATAAAATCAAACATCATGTGCTCATTGTACTGACTATGTTTTCAGACTACTGTTTCAAAAGAGGTTACTTTGATAAAATTGATAAGTGTATAGAAAAATGTATGCCACCAACGTATATTGTAGAATAAGTACATTTACAATTCAAAATGTATTCAGTGTACGTATAAAGTTCACAGAATAGCAGACAAAGCAATAAGTAGAGGAGGAGGACGTTGGTTTAAAACTCTTCTTACACTGAGAAGACCTAGTTATATCCGTGGCAAGACAGTAAAGGCTCTCTTTGTCCACAGAATTGCAGTCTGTTTGCTCAGAATGTCTTAGGAGCTGATTCAGATTTTTCCCCCTTCCTATCTGTGCAACTCTTTTAATTCCTTCCTACTTCTGGCTCATTAGAGCTGTTCAGCAAACTTCTTAATTAAAGATTTAAGTTTAGATAAGACCTATTTCTTTTATTAAAGCTGAATTTATTCTTTGTTTTGTTTCTCTGGAGTTTTAAAGTAAATTCATTTTTTCACAAGCTTCACATTTACTCTTTGCCAATAAACTCTGCAATCAGTGCCAGCATGTTTTGAACAATCTGATTGTCATTTCTAACTGATAAAATCCCAGGTTTTCAACCAACGTATTTAATGAAAGCAGTGTGATGATTCCCAGAAACATCTATCTATTCAGCTTTCTTTTCAGTACAGTCTGATTCATTCCACTGTCTTCTGTGCCCTACATTTTTCCATATATCTGTGCTTTAATAAACCCAAACATCAGTTTAGTCTATTCTCATACTCTGTTGAATTGTTTATAATTTCCCTAAACAGTTCCTGAATTCCCACTCTGAGTTTTAATCTTAGATGTACTTTTATACTTATCCTTGTCCTTTTTTTTATTTATAAGGCTAACAAAACTTGTGCTATTCTTAAAAAGTAATAATAAAAAGCCCTGCAATGTGTAACTCAACAAGATAGTTTCCATTCAGGCTTTATTCTTATCCTCATAAATAGAAAAGCATTAGTTTCTTTGCTCAGTGTCCCTCTCTTCCCTTTCCCTTCTTTTTAATTGACTCAACTCAAAACCCCTGTTTGGTGTCCCTAAGATAATGAAGCAGACAGAATTATAATATCCTCCCATCTTCGTGTGCATGTGTTCTTATGGATACAAGAGGTTTTTTTCCTCCATTTCTAAAGAGAGCCTGAGAGCATGACTCATTAAAATTGAATACACAACTCCTGCACTTAAAAACTAATTAAGTAGCCCAGAATATTTAATTTCATTGGGTATCCCTGATTTCCTTAGGTGTATCTGAGCATACATCTTTCTTAAAGCTGTTTCTGGAAGGAAGAAAGGAAGTTAATGAGCTCTTCTCTCAAAGAGTTTTCTCCTGTTTTGTCTCTGAATACTGCTGGGGCCATTAAAATTCATAGGAACATGCACGAATCTATGTATGACATCACTCATTTATTTCAGTGTACTAAATACTCATACAGCCAAGATAACTGTGGAATGAAAAATTCAAAATGAGCATAACCAAAGCTATCCTGACAGTAGAATTTTCTAGTAGAAGCAAGAATCAGTCATCCTATGTATTACAGTTTTAGTCTATGCTGGCTCAAGTAATTGATTACCAGGGGGTGGGGGGAGGGGGGAGGTGGAAGAAAGGAAAAAAGAAAAACAGCAGTAGAATACCCATGGCTAATACGTTAAATTACCACAAAATATTTGAACTCAATTTTGATACCATCATAGGAAAAAAAATAAGAAAACATTTCTTAAATGGCCCTTTAAAAGGAAACATTTGTATTTTTTAATTGGCTGAATTCAGAACCTTGTAGAATACAGATAGTAGTGGGTGTTATGACATAGGTAACATTCCAGCCTGACATGAAATCTGCTTTATTTTGTTTGTTTGTCACACAAAATAAAAGGCATCACAGTACTGAATAGTGGAGAAACTTCATTACTTCATTACATAGGATCTGCAGAGCATGTTGTGACAAAATAATCTGAGGTCTGTCTGCTGCTACAGGACTGGAGGATATCCAACATCTATCATTTATTCTCTAGCTAGATTCCTCTTCTTAAATGCACTTTATTGAAATGGTGATTTTATTACGCAATTTGTTTTCAGATCATTTCTATGCCCCACACCATCTCTCTGTCTTTCTCATCTCAGAGTGGAACACTGACTTAGGCAAGATACTGAGATTCATTTGTCTGCACTATTCTGATGAGTTTAAAATGAATTCTGTCAGCTCTTTGATTTATTGCTACTGCAATGAAACATGTTAATAACTGAATGGACACAATTATTGTTGCCATGAGAAAAAACAGAATGTAAAATAAATAGTGAATCCAAGATATAATAGAAAGCTCTTATTAAAAATTAATTACATTTATTTACATTATTTACCTCTGAAGCTCATGAAAGGGAATATGTAGTGTGTGACTACGGAAACAGTTGCATATAATGCTGTAGGGATCTTCAGAATTATGCTTGAACCATTATAAAATAATAGGTATATAGGCAATGTATGTAATGCCATTTATAGAGATAATAACATAGAAAGCACACCATGTGAACCAGTATTCTGTAAGGCTGAAATGTCAGAGGAAGACTAAGTCAGTGAAGCTGGATTTGTGTGTTCATGCAAGGCCACGGGTCACAAAATGTAAGTAACAGATAAACTGCTGCAGACGTGGAACCAAAGTCAATAAAAGCTGTGTAAGCAGAATTTACTTTTATCTTCCTCAGTGGGTATATACGACCACAATATGTTATGCAGAACAAGATGTGGATGTTCTGTTATCAATTGTATCTTATTGTATGTGTGCCTGGTTTTATCCTTTGAAAAAAAAAATGGAAGAATCTACTCCCTGCATCTTTATACTTTAAATAGAGTTAACAGATAGATTACATTTGTGAGAAATGCTTGTTCTGAAATGGTTTTGTTCCAAATTAGCATCCAGCATTATACTTTCGAAAAAAAAATCGTCTGTTCTATAGCTTTATTTTTCTTTTTTAATTAAATAACTACAAAAACAGAATATTTAAGTCCTTTGTTATTGTATGATCTACCATAGGACATAAGAGATTTAGCATTTGAATTGTCACCATTAGAAAGTCATGAAATAAATCTAAAAAACATAATTTTAATGTAAAATAACAACAATCCATTCAAAGAATATGATTTTTTCGGTAGACGTTTTCTTTTTTTCTGTAGCAAAATTTTCATAAATTTGTTTCTAGGAATGCCTTTCTCTACTTACTACAAAGTATAAAAATTTTTTAAATACATTGCCAAAATGTATATTTCAATGAAAATCCTACAAACTTTTCTAATTCTTAAATTAACATAATAGTGGTTACTATTCAATAGACAAAACTACTGACAGCCTGTACACAGCAAGAATACAGCTAGACGCACTTTGTACTGCAGTGAGTAAGGACAGAAATAAATCCATCAAATACAATAAAGCAAACATGGTGCAAAGCTACATAGAATCCCATTTCAGCAGAAAAGTGATTCCTATTTGAATCTCTATAACTTATCATCAGAAGAAAGAGTAGAGGGCTCTAGTTTCAGTCAAAAATTATTGCCTGTCAAAATTAAAGAAGGCAAATGGATGCTAGATAATCTAAACAGAAAAAAAATGACTTCAACTGATGAGCAGCAATATTTTCTCAGTTTTGCTATTTTGATGTTACATATCTATTTAATTGAGTTTTTTTTTAAAAAAAGTAATATTAAGAACTGTTCTTTTCAGTAGGAAATCAAAAAAGATGGCAGGAATCTTCTGGAATGTTGTATGAAAAACTAGAGATCTTCTTTGAAATCTTCACTACCCACATTTAGTATATGCTCTCCAAAGTTAATAAAAGCCATCTGACATAACAAAATCAACTCTGTTAAGTCACTATAAAAATAATTAATAATTTAAGAGTGCCAGGATGTTACTGACATTTAGACTCCTCAGGAATCAAAATACATTTCCAACACACAATTAGTGTGATTTACTTCTGACTTTATCTGAATTAACATGTTCCCTTGGAATGTTTTGTTTAATAAGTCATCAGTTTCTAATTGAACCGCTTCCATTGTAATGTTTTCAAGCAGCTCTACCAACATTATGCAGGGTTTCTATATTTTCATGATACTATATTTCTATAATCTTCACTATTATATCCACTATTAAGGAAGGTTTTTGTTGTTGATACTGTTGTTTTATAGAAAAGGGTTGGTTGGTTGCATTTCTTTTGTTTTCTTTTGTTTTGTAAACAGAAGAAAGGTGAGCAAATCATAGACCATAATCTGTCAGTTTACTGTTATACAAACAGTAACTGAAGCTTAGTACTTCTAGTTATTTCATGGATTCATTTAGAGAGGTATTTTCTGAAACTGCAAAAATATATTTTGTAATGTTTAAGCTGCAGCTGGTAAAGATGCAGTGGTTTGGATTTCCCCATTGCTGAAGAGACCCACTGGCTCTTTCTGAGTACTGGGAGTAACTTCCTTGGAAGTGTGCTCACTGTCACATGCCTTGAAAGACTGATTTTCCTGATCTGCCAAGTGGCCATAATTTGAAAGTAGAAGTGACTATAAAATATTTCTTTATTTCTGATGTAGACTCAAGTTTTGAGCTGTACAACATTTCTCTTGGCATGGCATGCTAAAAGAGTTGTGGAGGAACTTGCTATTGTGAGGAATATTCTGCAGTGTAAAACACTATAGAAAACTAAAAGAAATGTGATTCACCATAATTAGGGTGAAATCACATGTAATCTATTTTTTTACAGATCTACTTTTTTCAACAAAGGATGTTGAAGAATGTGAAAAATATTTACTGTAGGCTTAAAATATTTGAAACAACTTGCATTGATTCTGACTTAAGCAGCACACCTGGAATTAGACAGCAAATGGTGTCTCTGGCGATAAATAACCAATAATTACTTTTTCTTGAAACCACATTAATGTTCTAAATAATGCAGCCACTCCTGTGTGAAAATTTAAAGAGTTTGATTGCAATTACTCTTCACTGACAGTCTCAGTCTACAGTACACGATCACTAAAAACAAGACCTGCTCCAGATCTAAAAAATATCAGCTGTGTTTGTTTTCTCTTTTTTTTTTTTTTTTTTTTATACTGGAACCATGGAAATATAGATGGGATATCCACTTTAAATGTTATAAAAAAGTTGCCAACTATATACACATTTGATTTAAAGATGTTCCATACTTATCTTATTCCTCATATTCACTGAGCAAACAAGTTAACAAAAAACCTCTAGACATCCTGTTAATGAGAACAAATAAATTCTGAGAAAAACTTTGTGGCAGGTGAGGACAAGTTGTACTCTCAGCTCAGAAGTACACAAGCACAGCCCATAGGGGATAGGTATCTCTCAATACACTTCATAATGCTGACTTGAGAAGGAACTGGTTTCTAGTCTTTGATGTAATCAGTACAAGTGTGGAAGACCAGTCCTTCCCTTCCTGATCTTTGCAAAATCACTGTGAGTTCATTGCCACACTTCACACAGGTTGATCTGAAGATAGGGTAAACACCATTTTTTGTCATATATAGTGTAAGCATGGTTAAAATATTTTACCTATTTAGCTCAACTTTGTATGTGATTATTTTCACGGGTTTTCACTGATATTTCCCAGAGAAATGATTTCCTCCTAGGGAGGAAGTTATTTCCTGCATTCTCTGCATACCGTGCTAAGCTTTTCATTTCTCCTGAAGGAACCAAAGAGAAAGAATATAATATTTTCTTATCATCTGGATGATTGAACAAATGTATGTTCCCAGGAAAACTTAAAGAGAACAGTCCTAAAGATTGGCCTTTTGAAATACTAGTTTGTCACGGTAGTGCTAGAGTTTTCATTCAGCCATTATATATTATTTGAAATGCAAGGGAAAGAGAATAGACAAAGCAAAGAAAACAAAACAACAACAAAATGCACCGAGAGTCTGACTGAGAAGTATAAAAGTATTCACTAATCTACCCATTTACCACAATAATTCCAAAAGTGAAAATTCACAATTGTATCTAAGAAATCCAGAAATATATGTTTTTGCCTACTGTAAAACTGTGGCACTACTCTTCCTGTGTCACAAATATTTTTACTAGGAATCATGTAGAATTGTTGTCTCGCTCCAATTTATAGGAGGGAGATGATGTTCTTTTAATATCTGTATACCCGGCGTGAGATTAAGAAACAACGGTTCAAATGTTGGTCCAACCAGTTTATTTTAAATCGTAATCAGGGAGATGGGGAAGGGAAGGAGGGTGATAGAAAAGATAGGAAAGAAGCAAGAATCACGTAAAGCAGGGATAGTCACCACCAGAATCCAGCAGCGGTCCCATTGCACACTGTTTTGAAGGTCTGAGGCAAAAGCAGCGGGGGGAGAGCAGCAGCGTGGCTGGCCTTGGGCAGCAAGCAGGTAGCAGGAAGAAGTCACAGAGCCAGTCCAGGAAGAAGCAGCAGGACTCAGGTAGCAGGCCCAGGAGAGTCTGTCAGTGTGCAGGAATTCCGTAGTGAGGAATCTAATGTCAGACACCTTTGTTCTTCTTCAGCATGCTGGTAGACCGCAGAGCAAGTCCACGAGGAAGAGAGGCAGGTTGTGAGGCTTCTCATGTCAGAAACCTCTTCTTCTTCATGAGGAAATCTGTTGCCAGAAAGCCTCCAACCTCATGGTTGTAGGTTTCCTTTTTATCCTCCTTCTTCTGCCATCGTGTCATTCCTGGGCGCTTGGGTGAGAGTCATGTGCAGCACCTCCTGAGATGGCCATCTTCCTTGAGATAAGTTCACACAAAAGACCGCTTCCCAGCCTTAGTCTGCAGCTTATCTCTCTGTCGTTGCCCCTGGCCTTGTCCATCTGTGTCCCTCAGACAAAGGATTTCACAACCCTCACCCAGAACTCGTCCATCAGTGTTCTCCAGACAAAGGATTTCTCAACCCTTGCCCAGGACCTGCTTGGACTTGTTCATCTGTGTCCCCAGCAAGCTTTGAAACAATGATGTAAAAGAATAATCTCTTACAATTGTCCACACTGAGTTGGCAGCAAAAAAGGTAATGTTAGTGATCCAAAGCTTTTGACGACCCTGAGGTTTCTGTGATTCATTCCGTGAGTAAGAAATAGAACTGGATCACTAGATCATAATGTCATGTCCTCTCACTGTATGATGTCATCCAGCTTGCAAAAGCCCAGTAAATCATTTTTGACCCAACCATTTTCCCTTCTCTGATCTGAGGAGTGCAAGAGACATGGATTCCATCTCTGTGCATCTTTTGCTTGATGCAAAATATGGCACAAAGATTTTCTTCAGAAGTATGTCTGTAAACAAAACTTAGCCTTTGTCCTACATATATTCTTACCATCCATGGATACTTCTTGTTTTTCATTAACAAACTTGTGAACAAGTTGTGGGTGCCCTATCCCTAGATGCATTCAAGGCTAGGTTGGATGGGACCTAAGCAGTCTGATCTAGTAGGTGGCAATCACCCTAATTTGTATCTTTTAGTTAGTATCTAACTGGTGTCACCCTTAAAACTTTGATTCTGATTTGTTTTTCTCCATCAGATATTATATTTTTTCATTTTTGTGGTGGGTGTTTGCATTCAACCAGATCAGTTAAACTTTTGATCTACCTCATAGATAAATACAAATCCTTTAACTACTAACCAAACACACTTTTCCAGTTCTTGATTTATAGTATTATATTATAACTTTCTGCCCTCTTATCACACAATGCCTTGTGTTGAAAAGAACCTTAAAGATAATCCTGTTCCAACCACTGTGCCATGGGCAGGGTTGTCACCTACTAGCCCTGGGACTACCCAGGACTCCACCCAAACTGGGATTGAACACCTCTAAGGATGGAGCAATTTATCCACAGGTTTGCTACTCACACGATAAGTTCCTGTGGATGGTAAGATTATAATTAGGACAAAGTTATGTGTAAAAACATATTTATGAACAAAAACATACCTTATGGAAGCTTCTGTATTATGAATTATTTCAAATATTATATGAGCTAAAAAAAGCTATAAAAATTTGCTTAAATATTTCTATAAATTGAAAACATATGTCTAAAAATAACAAAATAAGAGCAAAAACATGGGTTTTCAATGTATCTGATGTTATTTTTTGTAGCAGCAGTACTGAGTCTTCAGAATAGAACAATTCTGTACTCTAGAAAATACTTGCAAATAGATACCATGTTAGAAAAGAATTCAAGCCTGTTTTCTCTGACTTTACCTCTTGAAAAGCAGATTGTGTAAGACTGAAATCTTCTTGTTGTCATTTGGTACTTTTTTTTTTTTTAATTTAAACTTGAAATACTAGCAAACCATCTAATTTGCTATGCTATTTTATGTGCTGTTGTACTGTGACAACAAAATCCCTAGTTATAAGCTACCCGTCAATTAAAAGACATGATTTAAAGTTTATGTTTTTCTTTGTGTTTTACAAAAACTAACTAGGAGGCAGAATACATCTCTGAGGAAAATACTACTGCTCTCTTTTAGAGCTCTACTAAAATGCACCCAGAAAAACCTTTTCTTCATTCGGTAGGAGGTCAGGGCTTATAAGCATCAAAGGGTAGAGTTCTGTTACTGTTAAATCACTTGAGTGGGACAAGCTGCTTGAACCAAAGATGTCAGAGTTTAATTGAGGTTAGCAACAGAATTTGTGCTTGCAATTGATATAGCCTATATTCTTGAACAAAGCCATATGTCTTAAATTTTAGCCACAGACTTGTCAGTTAAGCCTTCACTGTATCACTTTCTCTAACTGTTCATCCTATCGTGATCCTACTAGTTCATTTCAAGTAGCTCATCTTTGCTGGACACATCCAACTATCTTCCTATTAGGGTCCCGTGTTTTCTTCCAGTTTTTAAATGCCTCCTTTCCTCTAAATTATTTGAATGCTTTTTACTTTATTACATTCAAAATCACACCTCTGCACTACCTTTATTATCTATATTTTCTGGGAAAGTCTGCAGCATACTTTTCTCTAGCACCTGCTCTGGGGTCTCTGTAGAATTGCAGAGTTGCATCAGCACATTTTAAACTTGCTGGAAGTCTAGGATGATGGCTGGATGTGTTCATTTTCTCCAATATTTTAGTTTTCTTTTCTTCCCTCCAACTGTGCAGTAAATATAAACATAAATTTGATTACATTATGAAGTGAAATTTTTTATGCTGTAATGCTTTTAAACTAAAATTCAAGTATCCTATAGGCAGGAAGAAATACTGAGATAAGATACTGCATAAAAGTTACACTGAAGGTATCAGTGAGCTTCACCGTTATCTTATCTCGCAGGTATTCTACACACTAGCATGCGTATGCCAATGCTGAGGCCACTTACATGGTCCTTAACAGTATTACAGAATTTGAATTTAGGCTCTTAAGTGTTGTGGAGCACATAAACACAAAATTTCTGTGTTAAATTATGTCTGTGTTAAATTCAGACTCATTTTCAAAATGCAGATAAACCATCTTTATTTCTATATTCTTTCATTTCTGAATGATTCAGAACTGATAGTAAATGACATATTCTGCCATATCCTACTCGACAAAATCTTAATCACAATTTCCAACAGCCATTAAAAGCTAGACAATCTGATCTAAATCAAAATTAAATCATTCTATATTAAGCATGCCAGTTAACAGTATTGGTCAACTACTTTTCCAACTTCAGAGACTTTCTATAGACACCTAAGCCAGGCTGCTGTGTAAGTGATTTCTTCAAAATATGAGGAAAATTCAGGACACTGGATTGCTGTGGGTGATAGTTTCTTCTCAGCTCCTAGATAGCTCTCTGCCTATCATCCAGCTACTATTCTCAATGGTTGGTAATATCTCTGGATACAAAAGGGATGCAGGAATAAAAATCAGTAATATCTCTGGCTTGGTAGCAAGAAGCTCCTGTGCCTGCAGTTCTGACCTCTGTTATTTCTGTGGATTGATTTTACTTTTCCATTTTTCCAGGCAAGAAAATGGGTGGGTTTTTTTTTTCGTTTCTATTATACTGCACTACACAAATGTTCATTATCCCAGAGAGAGATGAAATGGATAACTGCAATGAAAAAAGAGAAGGCTAGAAAAAGAAAAGTTATTGAAGAAACTTAAGGATGAGTCAAAGATGAATGCTTAAAAGGACAAGGGAAGAAAAAAACAGAAGATGCCTTTCTAAATGTGAAGGAGAGAAAATAAAAAGAAGGAAGAAAAAAAGAGTAATGACTGTAGATAACGCAGAAGAAAAATGGATGAGTGTAAAACAAAAGATTTAAAAGATAAAATTTCTAAATCAGTGAGTTTTTGTTTGTTCATCAAAGATAATCAATTTAAAAATTCTAGCAACAATATTTTCTCAACTCCTTAACAAAATTAAATTTCTAATTTCTGTTCTACATTTGTTATGGACAAAAAAAAAAAGCCAACATTATTTTTCAGGAATTAGGGTTTTTTTTGTTGTGGTTTGTTTGTTTGTTTGTTTATTCCTCCAAGTGAATGAATTCCTTACTATTTTTTCTGCTCCATAAGTTCTTCATTTTTTGAAACTAGCAGAGATTCTCAAGTTTGTTGAACAGCGACTAGTATATTCTTCTAGTCCTAACTGGTAGCACCAAAAAATGTTGACACCATGGTTTTGTGGGTCCCTCCCTGTCAATCTCTCTGCCTAGTTTTAGCCATCACTGAAAGACTTTTCACAGTTATCACTTCATTTCAAGTTACAAGTCATTTCAAGTCTGACTGAAACAGTCCATACTTTCAAATGAGTGTAAGACTAATTTGATTCCAGAGATCCCAAAAACAGGGTGTGATACTCAAACAAGTGAAAGGAAGACATTCTTTACAGAATGTGTCAAAATGTGCATATGTGGATACTAAAAGATCTGGTTTCTTCCATGGAAGAAATAATCACTTAATGACTACTGAATGTAAACTGTCCAACTCTTCGGAGTCCCTGGACTTTAAAATCTTGAGAATATGCAGGATAATTTTATGGTGAGTTGCTATCTGCAATCAATGTATATTTATACTTTCTCCATGCTCTCCAAGCCATGTAATAAGCTACTAAGAAAAAAAACCTCTAACTAATTTATCCTCATAGCTAAATAATCCTAAAAATGACAGAAATAGCAGAACATCCATTATAGTACTGGAGTTCAGTTGAAAATCAACAGCAAGACTGGAAGACAATTAAAACATATTTTGACCAATAAGAAAATGTAACAAATTCTCCAGTGAATCAGTCTGTGGGCTATTTCACAAGTAGTATAATGCAGCTGGTCAAAATATTTCAAATAAACATTTCCGATTTTCCATTGTAAAGTGCTGATTTAACAATATCTAAATCTTTCCTGGAATCATAGAACGACTCAGGTTGGAGGGGACTTTAAAGATTATCTATTTCCAATCCCAAGTGGAAATGACTGATTTTGTCATGACAATTTTTATTACATTTAACAAAATTTTTCCATTCATTAATTTTAAAATTTATCTCAACCCTGTTGTTTAAATTCTATTTTTCCTACAGTAAATGAAAATATTTGATCTTCATAAGAAATAAAATTAATGTGACACAAAGAAGCTAAAATATGAAAAACATTAGTAAGCCATTACCTTCACTCTTAGTCATATCATCATATGATCTTTTACCATACTCACTAGTAGTCAGACCATATGCAAAATCATCATATTACCATTACAAACTTATTCTTGTTTCATCTTTGGATTTTTTTATTATTATTTCTTTTTTAATAAGCTGTTGCTTCCTTGCTCTGAGCACCCTGGGGTCCAGCTGTCTTATTGTCAAGCCCAAGTGCCTATTCTTCCATAATTACTTTGGACAGTAGAAAACATAAAGTTCAGTGCAAGCTCAAGCCTAAATTGACATAGCATAGAACTAAGGACAAACTTACGCGGTATATGAATATGCAAGATGAAAAAATCAGCCTGTATTTTTATGCTTTTTTTTTTTTCAGTAGTGCTGTGTAGGACTAAATCATATATTCAGAAGCTGTCCTCTGAAAGGAATACTTCTTGTTGCCTCATGTGTAATTGTCTTGTCTTGAAAACACTGCTCTGTAACACTGTACTGAAACATGTTTGCCTGAAATGCATTTTGTTCTGAATATAAATACAAATAAGACATTTTCATAGCACTCTGCAAACAATCTCATTGGAAAAAGAAATGGAAAATGAAATCCCAAAAGCTCATAAAACTGAGATTCCTGTATTTAAACAGAAGAGAGATGTAGAGGGCCAGTGTCAAGCCTGCTTCGATCATTGGGTCTCATCATTGCTGTTTTCAAATCATCCTAATAGTTTTAAATACCCAGAAATTACATTTGGGCATCAAAGGTTGCCCAAGTAAGACTAGATTGAATTTGAAACAGCTGAGTGACAGGAGAGAATAGAACTAACACCTCAAAACACTGTATCTGCGTCCCTGGTTGGCTATCAGATACCTGGAAGAACATAATAAAGTTTACTTGTTTAAGGCAAGATTGTAGCTATCATCAAGCAGCTATAAGGCATTTAGCAAGTGGTAATGTTGCACCTATAAGATGCAGGATATCTAGTATATGATGGAGGTCTTCAGACATTTCTCAGTGCTTTGTGAAGCACATTTGAGGACTAGTCATCTTACAACCAGTGTGGAAGAAGAATCACTTGGTATCATCACTGGTCCCAGTTACGCAGCACAGGATGTTCTACATGCTGTGTAAATACCTAAATAAAGTTGTCCCCATCCTAGTCATATTTTCAGCCCTAAGTACAAGAGGCAAATGGGAACAATGAAGATGGTCATGGCAATTATTGTGTCAGCACGACAGGCATTACATCAAGCTGCCTAATAGTTGTAAAGTTTGTAAAAAATGTGTTCACAGACTACCAATCTATGTGCTACTTTGAATACTACACACATGCAATGAGAATATCAGTAAAAGCAAGAGAACCCTTACTGGAAAATGAGAATGGTAGGTCCTAGATAGAATCTGATGATAACACTGTTCTTACACTGATTTTTTCAGGCACTGGATAGTAGCAGTTGCAGAGGGTAATGTACCTAACAACTCTTCAGTTTGAGTTCTTCAAACCAGGAGGTCAGAATTTCAAAGAGGACAGTAGAAAAAGTGATTTGAGATACCTTATACAGCTCCTGCCAGAAATCTGGCTTTGCTATTAAAGTCCATTATATTGTATTAAACTTTTTTTTTTTTTTTTTCCTCCACATAAAATATAACAGATCTTTTCAGAGTCTTTTGTAGTTGTCTTCCTGTTTACTTGTCTTTGGTGATTTTTATTTTCTTTTCCTGGGGTGTAGAAATACAACTGACATTTCATTTTATTCATGTTTTTAAGCTCAAACTCTTTCAGATTACTTTTGACCCACTGCATCAGCAGTACAATTCTGGACCATTTCACTGAGCTTCTCAGCATGGAAAGATGTACACTGTGGAAACTGAGCCATCAGCCTAATTTAAGAAACAGCAACAGCAGCAGAAAAATAACAAGGACCAGCTAACCCTTTAGTCAAAAGAGATAAATACAGCAGCAGCAAATGCAGTCCCTGCTGTGAGAGAAGACTTCTTGTGTCTTGTTTTCTTGACTCTCTTTTCTGGAACTGATTTGTTAGACAGTGGAGTTACTCCATATTAGATTTACAAAGAAAATAGAGTCAATAGAACTGAGCCAGCAGTAGGTTTTGTTTCATTCTTTTTTTGTTTGTTCCTTTTAATAATAATATAATATAATATAATTTATTTAACTAATTTTCCATACCTTCCCTCCTCAGAGGGGGGTAGGGGGGAAATAGGATGAGAAAGGGAAAGGACAAGGAAGAGAAATGGCCTTTTAATTTTGAATGGGGAAGTTACTAATTTTGCTACTCTTACAGGTACTGATGAATTCTGTTGGTCATATTTGCTTTTAATTCTTCTTCCAATACAAATAAAAATTCTGCATGGCACTGAATGCCTGAAGTTGTATAATCATTCATATTATTCCCCTGCCTACACAATTCCATTTGTTTACAATCGTCCTACTTTCAGATATTTTCTGAACAAAGAACTTATCATCACTTTTTTACATGTTCAGACCTATATTCAAAACTGTGTGAAAATTGTTTTAGAACAAAATAATGACAACATTTTCTATGTTCATAGGGAGTGAAGGAGACATTGTCCTCATTTATACACTGACAATTTTTTTGAATATGTAAATCTTTTGGAAAAAAATATGATGTCAGATTTACAGACATTTTCCATGAAAGGATCCTGTGTGTGTGTGTTTGCATAAGGGAGGATATTCAAGCATTTCTCCATAGCTAATAGGAAATGTAGGAAAGCCAGTCTGACTTCAAAACTTTTTTCATCCCCGTTATTATCCGTTAATTCTTTAAAATCCTTGTAGCAGAAATGCTAAGTCAAGGCCTGAAACAGTGATTGAGCAGCTGGCGGGAAGGCAGGGGAGCTTAGCTGAATGCAATGCACCTGAGTGACTGGAAGACCTGGAGCCAGGATCTACCCCTTCCCAGACCTCATTTAAGGGTTGGCAGTGGGGATGAAACTTCTTTCACTGGAGATCCTTGCTTACCTGAGGTCTTCAAAAGTTAAGTAGCTTTTTTTTCCTTCATTTTTGCATATGCGGTTGCTTGTCCTCACTTGCTGTAGCTAAACAATTTGCCACCCTGTTACTGTCACTATAGTTTCCATCACATTATAGTGTTATAGTCCTCTAAATGCATGTTATGTTTTTATTAAAATTTCTAAGAAGAGAAAACTGTTTTTGAGCTTATTGATGTTGCTTGTTACCTGTATTATTATGTGATGTAATATGTTTGGGTGGTCTTAGGGTTTTTTTGTTGTTTTCTTTTTTCTTTTTTTACTTTCTTTTTCTTTTATACCTTTCACTTCTTTGACTTTTTCTTTTTCTTTATTTTTTTTTTTTTAACACATATTATTGTGAAAGAGATTATTGCAACTGAAAATGAAACGCTGTACTGGTCGTATTCTGGACTAACATATTATGCTGAAAGATGAATAGATTCAAATAGCATGGCATGAGAAATGAGAATATAAGATTATTGCTGGTGTACGTTTTCATCATGAAGAGCTTCTCCAGCATTTCTTTTATTTTAATACATGAACACATGGACTGCCATTGTAGCAGAGGCAAATCCACCTCTACAAAGTGGACTCTATCCATATTGGCATCCACTGCCTTGATCTTCTCTGGTGATTCAGAGTTAAATGATATGCTATGGATTTAATGCATTGAAAGTAATACATACTAAAGAGATATTATGTAACAAGTTCATTTCCTTTATTTAAAACTGTCTCTTAAATTACTGATAGCATTCTAGTCTAATCTGGCAAGTGGCTGAGCACTGTAGTCAATTGCTCACTCCTTCCTTTTCCCAGTGGGGTGGGAGAGAGAATCAATAGAACAAAATAAAGCTCATGGGTTCAGATAAAACTATTTAAGCCAGGGAAAATGAAAATAAGATTTATGACTACATATATATGAATATCAATATCAAGTAATTGCTTGCTATCCCTCAGCTGATGCACAGCTAGCCCTCTGAGCAGTGGAAAAGTCAGATGAGCTCCTGCTACCTTCTAAACTCCTCCTGCTTGATACCATGTAGTATGGAATATCTCTTTGGCCAGTTTAATTTAGCTGTTATAATTCCCTCCTAGCTCATCCATCCCCTCACCGAGAATGGCCTTGGTTCTGTATAACACTGCTTAGCAGCAGCTAGAAACATCAGTGCATTATCAACAGTGTTTTCCTCCTAGAACCAAAACACAACAACATACAACACGTTCTGGAGGAAACAACTCCAACCCAGCTGAAGTTCACACAGTGTAGCGCATCTATGCGCCTGTGTCTTCCTAAACTTATAGACGTGGACATGTGTTGTTTTCACTCACAGACTGAGCATGAAACAAAGACTTCAGGAGACTGTTACTTTGTAGCAGTTTTTCTCCTGTTTTCTAGCGAGTAGCTAGTAACGCTCTTGTGTTTAAAAAAAAAAAAAAAAAAGAGAGAGAGAGAGAAAAAAGAAAGTTTATTGAACTTTTACCCTAAGTCTACTAACAAATTAACATAGACTGCCTTCTACAAAGAAGCGCCATTCTCCAAAGCCTTGACAGAAATTATAGCAGTACCTCATGTTTTCCTGGAAGAGCCCTCTAAAAGTATTCTCTTCCAATAATTATTGAAGCAAAGGGAAATGTAAACAATTTTACGAGTAACAAAGAAAAAACTTAGTATGATGTAAAATAGACATATAGACAATATATAGACAATAGAGTAAAATGTCACAGAAGTCTCCTCATTGGTCTTTTCCATCATCTCAGCAAAATCCCTCCTGAAAATTCCCAGACACTGGAAGCTGGAACTGGAAGACTGACACAGTTCTCAGTGTAGCATATAAGTTTTATCATGATTTTTGAATAATACACATCTATCTATTTCTTTATGGATCTATAATTGTTCATATTGAATGCAAGATGCCAAAGTCCATTTCTCTAGTTAAAAAAAAAAAAATTGGTGCAAAGCACAAATGCATTTTCTAGTATGTTATTTCCCCGAAGTTCTCTCTCTCTCTCTCTTTTCTTTCTTTCTTTCTTTTTTTTTTTTTTCTTTCCATGAGCAAATCTGTGTCTCACATGCTCAAATCTCTTGTTCTGTAGCTAATTTTGACCTCTCAGATGCTAAGCAGCTGGGGTCTTTTCTTTTAAGGGAAAAAAATGTCCCTCTTCTGCAAAGGCAAAGAATGCCAGTCTTTCACACTCCCCTGTGTAACTCAGTAGTTACAGTCTGCATGACCAAATTCCTTAGTTTTGAGTCATAATCTTCTCTGGTGGCCTGTGCTTTATGTTTCTCAGAAGAAAAATACTAGTATTGATGACATATTTTTTTTTTCATTAATGTTACTATACTATATTAACAAATTTCATGGTCTGTTCACTTTCCAGGCTGTGATACTGCTATGTACTGTTCACAAGATGTTGAGTACACATCTTTTTTTATAGACTTCTATTTAAAACTTTTTGTATGTTTATCTCCATGTGAGCTGTGAGTTGGAGATCTGCGTGCGGTCGCATGGCTACGATCTCGTTGCGATCACGGAGACGTGGTGGGACAGCTCGCATGACTGGAATGTTGTCATGGAGGGCTATGT
>JAOWBP010002559.1:25016848-25077421 GCA_028571105.1 Tragopan temminckii | reverse complement strand
ATGTCTCTGCTTTAGTTGTCATATTTCCAGGTTTGAAGATCTCCATGTTTATTTCAAGATCATCTAACTACACATCTATGGTATAAACTAACCATTAAGTTATAAATATTTGCTAGAAACTTTTGATTAACTTAGAAGATGCCTTCTTACAGCTCCTACTCCATTAGATTGCCTGTAATTTCTTCCCTTACACCAAGTCTGAAATAAAGATACAACGATGGCTAAAGTGAGTCAATTTTTGAGAGGCTACGGGGAAATTTCTGATATTCTCTTTGTTTATCTTTGCTGATCTTCTTTCTGACAACCAAGATACGTAAACTCTCTGAATGTTAACTTGAAAGAAAGATCCTGTGAAATGATCAAATTTGTTCAGAGGGATAAAGATGAGAGCCACCTGCAATAACATGAAGAAAAGCCATACACGTCTAAATATCTTAGAAATAAAACAGCAAATGAGGTTCCGTATAGAGGACTGTGTATAGATACATGTGAGAGAACCAATTCGTCTACAAAGCAGTGCGATCTGAGTTCATTACTTCACCACATAAACAAGACCTAGGGATTATGACATACATTTTGATGAAAATATAATCTTCGTACACGGTTGTGGATAAAAACTTGACTCAAATGTTTGGAAATGTTAGGAAGTAAGGAGATAGAAAATAATTAAAGTCTGTGCATCTATCTCTCTATTATGTTCTCAGTCTTAGCTTATTGCTGGATTAGGAAACAGCTATTTCTCAGTCCTTTCAGTTTTTTTCCACAGGTCTGAAGAACAGTTTCATTGGCTTGTCCCAGAGGATAGACCAGAAAGAATTCTTCTGTTTTCAGACCAAAAGGCTCTGCTAAACCTCTTATTTTTTCCCATCTACATTTTTTTAAAATATACTTCATACCTCATATATACCTCATGGTTGGACTAGATGATCTTAATGCTCTTTTCCAATGTGAATGATTCTCTGATTCTATACATTGTCTCTTTTCTTCCATAAGTACACAAATTAATTACTTTAAGATCTGTACGTGAGACTGTTATGCACCCTGAGAATGCTCATTTTTCTATCTGGTGGTCAGGAGCATGAACCACCAAAAAGACCTTTCTGCATGTTGTCTGATATTTTATTGAAAAGAAAAGATATTAATGTAAGCAGATTCGGAAGTATTTATTTACGTGAAATGTACAAATTTCTGTATTTTGATGCCTATTTATGCTAAAGAAATTAGGACTCTGTGAATATTGTTGAAGAACTAGATACTCTGCTGATTTTTAGCTACTTGCCTAGAAGGTATTTCAGACTAACATCTCCATCAGTGATGATTGATTGATTTTACTGGCAGTAAGAATGGATGCTTTCAATATGGAATTTTTCTCTGAAATGAAAGGTTTTTAATTAGTTTTGTCTTCCTAGAAAATTGTCACAGTAGTCTGGAATACATACCTGTTGAATTCTGTAAATTATTTCCTTGAAAATCTAAACTAAATGAAGTGGAAGGGCAAATGTTGCCAGATGTATCTGAAAATCATCCATATCAAGTTTTAAATTTGAATGTATTTAATGCTTAAACTAAGTCTTCTCAATAGCACTGTTTGTGTACTTGCATACAAGAAATTATCAACTCTTAAGTGAACTGATGAATTCTAGACTGGCTATGTTGCTCAACTGGAATGTCTGTATGAATCTGTTCTGAGGAACAAATTCTTTAAAATGTGCCATGTACTCATGCTTATTCTTTTTGCAGCCAACAAAACTATAACAGGAATTCTGAAATAATTCCACAGTATAGAAGACATTTTCAATATTTTTTCATTGCCTGTGATATTTTCACATTATCCTTTGGAACAGTTCTTCATTAGAAGATGAATACTTCAGTACTAAAATAAGCAAACTTACAACACCGCACAGTCTTGTACAAGTTATTTTTAGTATAAAAGACTAACTCTGCTATTGAAACACTAGTAGCAGTTAGTTTGATAGAAAGGTAAATCTGCTTCCATGCAGAGTAAGCAACTACTGGTTCTAATTATTATTATTTTTTTTCCTCAGGCACATCATTGGATTCTTAGATGGATTCTTACTAACTTGAGAGAGATATTTCTCATGAAGGTAAAAAATTACATTGCTAGCCATTATAAAACGAGCATGAGAATCGTAGAATGGCTTGTGTTGAAAGATCATCTAGTTCCAACCCCCTTCTGTGAACAGAGTTTGCTAGCACAAGATCAAGCTGCCCAGGTCTCCATCCAATCTGGCTTTGAATGCTTCCAGGAATGGGCATCCATTCTGGGCAGCTTGTGCCAGTGCCTCACCACTCTCTGCTTAAAGTATTTCCACCTGAATATCCAAGCTTTTTTTTGTTGAAAACTGTTCACCTTTGTCCCGTAAAAAGTCTGTATTCCTCTTGTTTATAAGCTCCCTTTGAGTACCAGCAGGCTGCAATTAAGTTTCTCAAGAGTCCTCTCCAAACAGAACAAACCCAGCTTTCTCAGCCTTTCTTCACAAGAGAGGTTCTCCAGCCTTCTGACCATCTTTGTGGCTGTCCTCTGAACCCACTCCAACAGCTCTACGTCATTTTTGTGCTAGGAGTCCCAGACCTGGATGCAATACTCCAAATGCGGCCTCACAAGGATGGGGTAGAGAGGGAAATTCACCTTTCTCACTCTGCAGTGTATTAATAAAAAGCAATTTGTTTCGTTCATGATGAATATAAGTAAGATTTCCTGAACATATTTTTCATTATATTTCAAACTGAATGAGCCTGATTTTGAACAAAATGTTTTACCCCTCCACCTATCACTGTTTCTAGTGAACAACTACATTCTGTGGACACTTCAGATTGTCCTTACGATCCTGTGTTCCAAGGAAAATGTATCTTGATAACTCCAGGCTAGGTCTTAAAAGAGGGTTCACTATGGACACAGCATCTATACTGAATCCAAATATTCCTGGCAGAAGGTTATCTCCTAGGCACTGGTAAATTTAGAGTGGGATTCATTTTGGCATTCACTGGTTTACTGTAAAATAGGCACACTCAACTGGGAAACTTCCAGACAACTGTTAATAAAGAAGAAAATCATGACAGGCTTTTTCTTCTTTGCCAGGAGCACTTGTTGGAGAGACATGAAGAGTAGTCAGATTAAAAGAAAATCAAAAAGGATTATGCAGAGAAGGAAATATATATATATATATTTTGCTTGTGCATTATAAAATAGAAGCAGCAAGAATTCCAGTGTTAAATACAGCCTGTACTAATGATGAAGAAAAAAATCTTCAAGAATATACCTTGTAAAATAAATACTTCTGGAGAAAATTACACTCTGAGAGAATAGGTGGCAGCTATAAAACATAATATACAAAAAAAACAATACCTGAAAAATTATACAATGTTATTAATTTGTGGCAGATTAGACTAGTGACACACCCAACTCAGAAAAAAATATATACTTTTTATTATAAAATTATAATTTATTATAATTTACAATTAAAACAAGTGAGATTATTTCTGTGACTTCGTACTATTTTTAAAGGCAGACCTAATTAAAAATACAGTTTTAATGAGGGAAAAAATACACAAATTATCTAACAGTAGAGCCCAACGATAGTTTTCTAAGAATGCAGAATGGCTTCTCTATACTGTCTCAGTCATGTTGATTACATTTTCTTTTCCTTTCATTTGTGGACAAATCATAACTAACAATTTAAAACAATCTCTTAACAAAACAACATAAAGTCCCTTCCACATCCTCATTTTTATGTTTTTTTTTTTTTTTTAATTATGAAAACAACTTACAAATAATAATTAAAATGATCTCCCACAGTTAAATGCATCAACAAACTTGTGTGCCTCTTTAATTTTAACCTAAATGCCACAACAGATGCTGCTCTTCCAGTCTCAATAGGGAGCAGATTCCACAATCAGAGAGTATAATTACAGAAATATCTAGCTCCTGCTGTCTCAAAGTTATACTTAGGGCACGCTAAATAGTCTGCCAGTCTCAGTCTTCAATGGCTGACTGAGGCCTTTGGTAATAAAAGATCAGTCAAGAGTACATTATGACACTTCACAAAATGTTAACAGCTTTGTAGAATTTATAATCTAGTGAGACATATGTCAGCTCTGTACACTACTTAACAGTTAAAAACAAATGCAATAAGATTAGTATATAGTATGAGTTCACAGCAGGAAGAGGGTCTGTTTGCCACCACAGAAGTATGGTAATATATTGAACATAAAGCATGAATTGGCAAGAAGTAAATATCTGGTGTTTTTTTGCTGACAGTGCTTGCTGGACACTGATCATACCTGGGAAGGTTCTTAAGTAAAAATAAGGATGTAATTTTTTTTTCACTAGTGATACAATTTTTTTATAAATGGAAAAATGCAGAGAGAGGCCTATAATGAAGCGGGGTCTTGTTTTTATGTTTGTTCTTGCTTTTGCTAGGCATTAGATTTCTTCAGAATAATGCATATCATAGAAAAAATAAAGTATGTGGGGAAGAATGAGTCATAAAATGAATTAGAGGAAAAAAAAACAACACTTTTTTTCTGATAGAAAATCAGAGGTTTTCTTCTCTTGCTGCATACAAATTATTGGCAAGCAGTAGTTAGTTACCACATCTCATCTACCAGCAATTCCTAAAATATACTCATGTTTGAAATAAATAGATAGGTAGATAGATAAAAATAAAAATATTCCTCTGGGAAAATAGAAAATGTTAAAAAATATATTTCTTTTAGTGTAAGCACTTCCTCTCCGGCCTTGTGGCCAGCAAGGAGAATAAGGTGATTGTCTCTCTCTACTCTGCTCTCCTGAGGCCCCAGGACTGCATCCAAGTCTGGGGCCCCTAATACAAAAAAGACAAGGAGCTGTTTGAGAGGGTCCAGAGGAGGGCCACTAAGACGATTAGAAGGCTGGAGCATCCCCCCTACAAAGACAGGCTGAGGGACCTGGGCTTATTCAGCCTGGAGAAAAGAAGGCTGCAGGGTGACCTCATTGCAGCCTTCCAGTACTTAAAGGGAGCCTATAAACAGGAGGGGAATCAACCTCAAGGTTATCCAAGGGTGGAAAAAGGACAGGACAAGGGGAAATGATTTTAAGTTGAGGGAGGGAAGATTTAAGCTGGATATCAGGGGGAAATTCTTTACAGAGAGAGTGGTGAGGTGAGTGGAACAGTCTGCCCAGGAAGGCTGTGGATGCCCCATCCCTGGAGGTGTGCAAGGCCAGGTTGGATGGGGCTCTGTGCAGCCTGGTCTAGTATTAGATTTGGAGGTTGGCAGCCCTGCATGCATCAGGGGGCTCGGAGCTTGATCCTTGTGGTATGTTCCAACCTAAGCCATTATATGATTCTATGAGTCTCTATAACCTTATATTTATGATTCTTTTTTGTAAGAGTGAATAATTTTCAGTTCTATACTAAATTTTTCAGGAATGTAAATAGTAAATCCTGAAATTAACACACATTTACATAATCAGCAATCAGGGGAAAGACATGCAGAAAACAGAAATGGTGAGAGAAAAACGAGTACATTTTATCAAGAACCATGATAATTTCTTTTAACTTAGTGTATGGGAACTGTTGAGTCACAGCCTAAACCACTGATCGAGCACCTGGGGAAGGGACCCGGTCAGCCCTGGGGGTACAGGTGAAGGCAATTCAGCTGTGTGATTGGAAGGGGTGGAGCCTGCCTGCACCTCTCCTAGACCCCATTTGAGGGCCGACTGCCACTAGGGAAGGCTCTCTTTCTGGAGATCTTTCCTCTGTGAAGTCTTTCCTGTGAACCTTGATCTTCAGATGTAGGTGAGCGTTTCTTCCTTTTTTTTTTTTTTTTTTTTTTTTTTTTTTTTTTTTTTTTTCCCATTTTCACCATGATAATCTTTCCAGCTGTAACACTTAGGTAGTCCCCTTTTCATCTAAGTTAGAACATTTTATTTCATTTGTTCCAGAGAAAGAGCAGAAAACTGAGCAAGCACACTACTCTTGATTTAGATATTCATGCCAGGCTCTTGCACAGTGGAAATCAAAATCAGGACTAACTTACTTCAATATAAGTAATTTTCACATCTGAACTGTAGAACTGTAGAATGGCCTGGGTTGAAAAGAACCACAATGATAATTGAGTTTCAACCCCCTTACTATGTGCAGGGTCGCCAACTACTAGACCAGGCTGCCCAGAGCCACATCCAGCCTGGTCTTGAATGCCTCTGGGGATGATCCAGGTTGTGGATGCCCCATCATCCACAACCTCCCTGGGCAACCAGTGCATCACTATCCTCTGTATGGAGAACTTCCGTATTAGGTTGGAAACTAAATCTTTTAGAAAATAGATTTCTTTCTTGCCTTATGCAGAGGATCACAAGTCTGTGAACAACCTTGTACTAGTCTCCAGGTGAAAGCACAGTATCTAAAACAAGACAGATGACTGCTCCAAGTCACTGCATCGGTAGTGATCCTTGTGATTCAAGCAGCAGCTTGGAGTTTGTGTTTGCAAACCACAGTTCTCTGTGCTTACACAGTATCTGTTCATTTGTTTTTTTTTCCTGAGTGAACCAATCAAATCTGAAGAAAACTGAAACATTTTGTTTTTCTCCTACTAAAAAGCTGCTGAAGGTAATGCTTTGTGACTTGTTGTCAGGTTTCAATTGTTTTACATATAAAATGATCTTATATATAATAATAATAAATAATTACAGTGTGAATTTTAAGATTTCCTTATATTTATTAATATTGATCTAATTATATTCCTTTTGCTTACATTCAACTAATTATTTTTATTTGTTGTGAGATTTTTCTGACTTAAATCAGAACAACATGACAGCAAGATCTCTACCAGCTCCTGAAGCTTCCCTTCACTTCTTCCAGAGGCCAGGGTACTATGTCAGCCCCTGCCAGGTTGCAGTGGGTCCATGCTCCAGCTCTTTACAGCCCTTCCTGCCTAGTCATGGGCCTGTTGAGCCAGGCCCAACTGTGGGACCATGTGCCAGCCTGCCCTCAGCCTGGCCCTGTCCCTAGGGAGGTGCACTGTACCTAAGAATGATGCAGCACCTGTGGCTACTGCTTTCCTGGTTGGAATCATGGGAACAGCCCTGGATTCTGAAGAGCCCTTATCTAGCTATTCTGTAGGGAGCCACTGATGCTCCTCAAACCCAGCCTAAGGAAAGCCACCTGCTTTTGCAGCTTCCTGAGAAGCAGATCCATCACAGTAAATATATGAGACTGTAGCACCTAATTTGTGCTTTTTCTTTTGTAGTCTCAGTTCCTGCCAATTTGAAAAAACAATCCAAATGCTTATGCTGTCACACTGTCATGATAATCTTGAATGCCTTTTGTATGGAACCTATTGATCTGTTTTCTAGTCTTAACAGTGAGGATCCTCCACTACATGTTAAAGTAATACAAAGAAACATTAAATGTACATGAGTATAAATTAATGAATGAGATCTGCAAATACAGTACTATAATAACATCTTAATGAAACCTCCATATGTACTGTGAGGGAAAACAGCAAGAAAAACTGAGGAATGGAAGGAGAGATTACTAGAGAACAGGTCAATAATAAAAGAATCAATGAAATCAGGAGATTCAAATACTAGCATTTAAGAATATATTTGGCTATGTTTTCAGCCAATAAACATTATATCCTTAGAAGTATAACAAGCACATGAACACTGTATTTGTTGTGCTTTCTATACATACATATATTACTAAGAGGAAAAAAATCTTCTGAGACCTGCACTGACTTTACACCATTGATATAAGTTATACCAGCTCACAGGATTGCAGAGTCTCCCCAATCTGTAGTGTAGTATACACAGAAGCTGCATTCAGGATCCAAAGTGCTGTGTTTTTCTCATTTTATGTTTGAAGCTGTAACATGGAAAGTATATTTTCTAATTTGATTGCATGATATCCTCTCGCTGCATAAAAATTACACAAAGGAACCTGAGAAGAGTGAAATACAGGAAAATTCTAAGAAAATTTTCCTTCCCCTTGAAAATTTTTATGAATTCCAAAAGACACGTAACCTATTTACAAAAATTTTACATTCTTCTGGGAATTCTCCCTGGTGAAAGATCAGTACTGAAACAGGGCTAAATCTTTAGCTGAGGAAAAATATATTGTGACAGCTCATTAATGGAGAATATTTTCTAGATGCACTCAGCTGATGAAACCTGTCTCAGAGATAGCTTTCCAAAATAAGTTGTTGCATCCAATAAACATCACTGGAAAGTCAACAGATATAATAGTGGTACACAGGTGAATGTAACATTACTGTTTTAAACATACACAGAGGCCTAGTAGTTTTCTATGCAATAAGTCTTGCATATAGCCAGAAACCAGATGAAAAATATTTTTCAAAAAAAATCAAGTGTCACACCATAGCTATTGAAACTGTATACCTCTGGATAAATTAAAAATCCATTGAAATTCACTGCTTTCGAGATACTGATCTTTCAGGGTGAAAAATTACCAGTTATTGAATTACCTCACACTTCTAAGAGTCTAGAATATCTGGGGATAAACCTTTTCTGTTTTGAATGGTAAAGTTTAATTTTAAGAAATTAACCACATAGAAATACAGAAATTTGTCTGGCTGGTAATACCTCCCAACTGACACTATTTAGTTCATTTGAAATTCTTTTCAACAATTGTATCTAAAAGTGTGAAAACACGTTGCTGTGTTTTCCTGTAACTGTCAGTGCACTGCATTTATGCAACCATCATATGCTGTGAAATCTTCGAACTCCAGCTTTGGAATACCTAAGGTCAGGCAAACTGCAAATTTGAAACTGCTAGACAAATAGCTGTAAGATTTTAGTTTGCCAACCACTCATTTACACAGATATTCATTTGCCACTGAGTTACCTTCTGTTGTTTGTAAGAACTTATTTTACACACTTCAGATAATGTGGGCAAGATAAAACTCTAAATTATTACTTTTTGATAACTGCATGAATATATAACTTGATTGTTCTTTACAACCAAAACTAAGCCTAAAATAATCTAAGCTTTGAACAAACGGAATATCCCAATTACACATCGCTATTTTCCTTCCATATACATACTGAAACTTGAGTGATTCTTTTTCTTCCTTTGTTGGGAAGATGTTTTAAGTGAAACCACTCTTACTCAGTTCTGTCAGATTTTCACTGATTTATTGTTTACTGTCTGATACCTTTTCCCATTCTCTGAGACACTGGAAATAGATTATGATTACTAATGAACATTTTTTTTTTCAAAAAAAGCTAGCTTCTTCCTGAATCCATGGAAGAAAATCACTCAGAAATATTAGGTAAAAATCATATAACTGAAAAATCATTCTACTCCACTGTTGAATTTTAAAATTTTTCCATTGGGTATCATTTTCATAGGTTTAGGACTCTGTTCGCTACATTCAGCTTTATCAGTTATCCAAATGTAGAAGTGCTATTCATTGTACGTAACCAGCCTACTCTCTAGCCTCCTAAAACTGTTTCTTGTAAATGTGGGTTTATTATTCTTCTTTTCTTTTTTCCCTTTTGTCCATATAGACTCAGGAGAAATGTATGCTGTTTCTCTTGCTGGCATCTATTTTCTACTTAAGCCCGTTTGCTATTCACGTAATCATTTATATCTCTAAACCAGTTGAGAGTAAGAAAAATGAGACATGTGACAGAGAGGTACATTGAAAAATAGCCACACTCTAGAGTAGTTATTTCAGGTTTTAAAACATAACAAAGAAAGATGCTATGATGACAGAAGAATTCAAAATTATATCAGCAGCAAGATACGGAGAAGCTCATGAGGCTTTCTGGGCACCAAGTATGACAGATCTGCTGGGAGTGGAGGAGCAGTCTGAAGGCATCAGAAGTCAGGGTCATTGTTCAGACAGCAGGCTAATAACAGATATGTTCATATACTTGAACAAGCATTGACCTCTGTAAGAAGACTGTGGAAAAAAATATATATGCATGCAGAAATATTTGTCCTAAGTGGAATGGAACATAAAGTGAATCAAGTATAGAAGTTTTTGAAAGGAAAAGATAAAGTACATAATCAGTTCCTGGGATAAGGTGGTCCCTAAGGAGACAGGCAAAAACAATATTTTTAAGTTCAGTGGTATTTGATGTCGTGAACACACTGGGCATTTCTTGGGTGTCTAGGCTGGTCATGACTGGTTTCATACCCAGAGATACCTCTGAGATACTTCTGTTGCTGGGAGAGAAGACAAGGAGGAAACATGAGACAATGCGCTGTTCAGTCAGAGCAAAACACTGTTCAGTATGAGACAGTTACTTTTAAGAAGTGTGTGAAAGAAATGATGTAAAATAACTGGAGGAAGCATGGCTTAGTCTGAAAGATTATAACTATCAAGTTTACCTTAATATGGTATTTAAAACAAAACAATTATATACTTATCTTCACTGCTTATGAAATGAAGCTTGGAAATTAACAAAACAACAATGACAACAATAGCATTCCTAGCAAGATGGTATATATATGTGCCCCTATATTTTGTTTGGCTTCAAAACTGTATTTAGATCTCATCTCTGTAAATGTAGCTTTTCTAGCTGTGATACTGGGCTCAGTTTTCATTCATTATGGTTTACTCTGTAGTATTATGTTTGAGAGAATGTCAGCTACCCCAGTAACAAATACAGTATTTTTTTTTTTTTCCACTGGGCTCCATTTT
The DNA here is from genome assembly GCA_028571105.1 of Tragopan temminckii. Lineage (NCBI taxonomy): Eukaryota > Metazoa > Chordata > Aves > Galliformes > Phasianidae > Tragopan > Tragopan temminckii. Next base: position 25,066,750 of record JAOWBP010002559.1, on the reverse strand, counting down.
CTGATATTAATCAAATGCTTCCCATTTCCTCGTGTTAAAAAGAAATAAAATTGAAATGTGTATTTGGTAATGAAATATTATGGCCATCCATATGTAGTGAAATTTTATGTTTCACACAGAACTTTCATAAAGAGAACTAACAAAGACTCCTAGAAGACATTTCATTGTATAACACTGAGTTCAGCTTTGAGAATAAATGAAGTAATGCATTGTAACTATAGGAGGCTTTCAATTTGAGCTATTTTTAATTAGCTTTGCTTCATGCAAATATATATATATATATATATTTAGCACATAACCATAGTAGATTTTACCTCTCCAAGAAGTGGGGCTTGATATTGACTTTCTGATTAATCTTCTTACTGAAACAGGACTGTAGTGCTCAGGAAACTATACATCTTTGTGGATGACTATCGTATCTGCAGTTTTCAGAAAATTCCCAAATACCATGTGAATATTTTATAATAATGTTTAGCACTGAGCACCCGAACCAACCTTATAAATGACTCTTCTGTATAATTAGCACATTAGTCACTCTGTAAGATTGAGTCTGATGAATTATTCAAAGAAGTTCTGCAAGATGCTGGTTGAGGGCTCTCTGTGAGGGCACTTTAAAACTCTCCTGTTAAAGTTTGAGGTAATAAGTAGGGAAGTAACATAGTTGAAAGAAGAGAAACATTAAGATTTTACTGCCATATGAAGAACATTTAGGGGGAAAAAAGAGAATATATATAAGGGTAAGGAAAACTAAAACATGAAAACTCTCTAAGCCCTGAAAAGAAAGGTTCATGGAGAAACAGAGCATAGAGCCATCTTTTTTTTCTCTTTTTTTGTTACCTTCAGAAGAGCACAATGAAGGTTTTTCGAAAACCACTGGATGAAGAAGATACATTATGTAGCTAAATGTGTGAACTCCATTATTGTATTATAGAATTCACTTAAAAGATTTTGATTTTTCAGAAATGTTCAGTGTTTAATAACAACTTTCAGCTTGTGAGTTGCTTGTAGATTTTTTTTTTATAGTTCTACTTGCCTTTAATTATCATCATTTGAGTAACTGAGATACTGGTCAAAACAGATGATATTCTTTGCTAATTTTTGATTGATTGTTGGCAACTGGCAAAAGGAGGGTGAGTGGTACAAAGTCACTGATTTAGGAAGAGTGACATATGGATGTGTAGTAAGGAATTAAAAGGGCATTCTAAATTCTTTCTGAACTTGTCTTTTTTGTTCTTTCTTCCTGAACCACTTGGTTAGCTTGTAACTACTAGACAACTTATGCTATTAAAATAGGCCTAAGAGAAACACAATATTCACTTTGAATGAATAACAATCATCAATCTACAGACAATATTTATTAATTGAATATGTAACGTAGGGTTTCTGCTGAGGTCTTTCTTTTTCTAGGTTACCTCTAGTGGCATTTCAAATGTGGGCCATTACCTCAAACATACTCACTCATGATATGATCTCCCTGCATGGAGCCAGGGGTTGGACTCAATGGTCCTTACAGGTCACTTCCAATTTGGGATATTCTATAATTCTGTGATTCAACTTTGTTAAACATCACCCTAAACACCTGCACTGTACAGAAAACTAGAACTAGATGAGCACAGAAGTAGGAAAGCCATTAGCCATTTAAGACAAATGGCAAGGGATTGCTCTATTGCTGTCAGCCCAAACACACAAAAAGTAGTAGTGAAGTTGGAGCATGGAGAGGACTCGTGCTGTAGTAGAAACATGTCTTTGTCACAATTGCCCCAAATAGGAGATATACTTAAAAAAAAAAAAAAAAAAAAGGGGGGGGGGAGGGAAGAAAAGAAAGAATGACAGTATAGTTTAGTGATAGAAAGGTGCACTATGGTTTTACTTGCAATGCAGGAAAATGATGTCTTCAATTTCTTCAGATTACAAAAAAGTTTGATTTTTGTGATAATACTGTTTCATGTTGTCGCTTTCTATACATCTGTTGCTGTGTATCAGGTTTCTGATCTTAGTTGAATACGTACCTGAATACATGACTTTATTATACAGCCTCTCTAGATACTTTGTATGACTGACATTATATGCAAAACCATATAATGAGTGTCCAGTTCTGGGCTATCCAGTACAAGAGAAACACTGTCCACAGACAATACCTGAAGAGAAAGTATAAAGAAGACAGAGCCAAGCTCTTTTCATTGGTGTCCTGTAATAGAATAAGAGGCAATGGACACCAACCGATATACAGGAGATTGTCTGACCATAAGAGGAAACACATTCTTCAGTGGGATTTTGTCTGAACAGGTTGCTCAGGGATGTTGGGGACTTTGTATCCTTGAAAATTCCCAACAAGTTCTTTGAGCTACTGATTAAATTAGTGCATTCTATTTATATAACCCCCTTTTATATGCTTTTTAAAGAATAAACTTTATGGCAGATGCGTTTCTGCATTTCTCTCTCCAGTTCTTCAGAAAAAAGAAATGATGAGAAATCCCCACAGGCTACTATTGTATAATAGAGCAGAAATTTCAAAGTCTGGAGCCAGATTTCAGCTTAGTAGAATGTTTATGCAATGTTCCAATCTGGTTTGTGTGGTCATGACTCCCTCTAGTGATGTCTGTACAGCCTACCATAATCTCAGTCCAAATGTATTTTTTTTTTTTTTAAATTAGTGCCACATTCTCTTTGTACTTAGTGAACTCCATAATGGCTGTAAATCATGTTTACTCACATATAAATTTTAACTTTGGAGAATGTTAATGCACAGTGGGTCAAATCTGATGATGATGTTGCATGCCAGAAAATATTTAAAAACTTCAAAATGATCTGAAGGAGAAGAAGTGGGAAATAATCTCAAAAATTCTATAAATTTTTCAGCATATAAGTACATTGCACATAACTGGTATAGGAGTAGTAGAAATAGAATACCAGTAAGCAGAATATCAAGTGGAGAGATGAGTTCAATTGAACTTTAATGTTAGTCAGTGTTCAAATACTAGAAAGTTCTGTAAATCCTTGTTCAGATCATAAATGTCTTGTACTTATTATGAATGGATGTTTTTTCTTTGAATCTGATTTTCTGCTTTCTAGTAGAGTACTGCTATAGCTACTTTGTATGTCATCTGCACTCTGGGGTATTCCAATAAATAATATCCTTTAAGCCAGTTTACCAGCCCCAGGGAAAGAAAACTATGCAATTAATTCCTTTATCCCCAACTCTTCATACTAGATATGTGACCCTTAATTGTACTTACAGTATCTTATTCAAAATGAATAGATAAACCCTAAAACACAGGTGTATCTACAGAATAACACAACATTTCAAGAGCTTTGTTGATGAAATGTTATTGTATTTATCTTTCAAAAAAATATCCTGTATTGGAGTAAGGTCCCTCTGTTAGTTTAGCTTCAATTTCAGCATTGTATGAAGACAGTTACATTGCTTTCCATAATCTCAGTAAGAAGTAAGACTTCATTTTTTCTTAATCAGTACCAAATTGAAAAAGAAGTCTAAAGCAACCAAATACTCTCCAGTGAATTACAAACAACACCCCTGAGTGATACTTCAGGACAAAGAAAACCAACATCCATTGAGAGCAATATAATAAAAATGGACAGTACATATGTGATTAAGATTATAATATTACATTGTTTTATTGTTCCTGCACTGCATGTTTACTTATCTCCACCTTGAGGATGGCACTGCGCACACTAAATCTGCTTAATGGATGATCAATATTCTTTCAGCTCTAAAATAGAATGAGTCACAAGGACCTTTTTCAGGTGAGATGCATTCCATATTCTTTAGAGGCCACGCTTATGAAATGAGAACATTATGAAATCAAATATTCAATACTCAAAACGTAACACAAAATTTCTCTTTAGAAAATGATTTCAGCTTTCTTCAGAAAGATGTAAGTATACCTGAGAAACAGAACCCAGTAAGTTAAAGTTTAGCTGAGGTAACCTACTAGTTATGCTGAACCTGAATTTACAGTTGAATTCCACCCAAATTTACACAGGGATGAGATGTCAATTCAGAAATACAGAATAGGGTAATTATTTTTGCAATTTATTCTGATTTTGATGGCTCACTTCTTACTATCTTACCTTGCTGTCCACCTTAAGTTACTGTTGGGATAAAATGGATAAAGTTCAAATGTTTTTTGAGCGTGAAATACAGACGTAACTGAACAAAAAGGCTCTGCATGTATCTGACAAAAGATCCCAGAAGTATGAGTAACAAGCCGAAGACATGGGAATGCAATGATTCATTCTAACCTGTAATGTTTCTAGTAGATTACATTTTTCTTTCATAAATCTGTGTTAATGGGAGGACAATGAAGAGCAACACAATAATTCAATGAGTTTTGTCTTTCAATGAAAGTTTTAAACGGAGCATAAGTTATCCTACTATCTTCTAATTGAAGTCATGTCCTCAACTCTCTCTGTCCCAGATTTTTAAGTTTTAGTTCATATGTTAATTTAAAGTACAGAAGATTACACAGTTTTTGTTCTGATTTTGTTTACTTTCATTTAATTTTTAGATTAAGTATGATGTTGTTGGACAATACAATTATCTACAATATTAGCAATAAATAACTAATCAGGTCTCTTTTTTTGTCAGAGAAGAAAAAAATTCATACTTAATATAATTCTTCCATTCAAAGGGAAAAAGTTTTGCATTGACAGATAATATCTTTCTCTGTTGCCAGGAACTGGTCAGTTGTGTGGAACCATGCAACTATTAGTCTCATGAACCAGAAAATTTCATACTGAATAAGATATATACATGTTGTGAATTTACTTAAACAGAAGGAAAAAAGTGTCTGATTCTAGTATAAATATCAGATCTTCTAAGCCAACTATATACTTCCTGTTATGTACTTTTATCTTACATGTGTTATGTGTATATGTCACAAATATCTATGATCTTCCCCTCTTGACTTTACAGTAGTGGAAACAAGGAAGACAGAAGCTAACTTCTGCATTGTTTTTACTGCTTATTATAAGAAAGACAGAAATACAGTTCTAGTGCCCTGACTGCAATCTTTGATTTGTCCGTAAGATTATTTGTCAAGGACGATAAACTATTTTGACAACAGCTGAAACTTAAGACTGGTTGTTATTGTTGTTTTTCAGTGGTGGTGGTGATGTTTTTTTCAGATTAATGAGCCCAGAGAAAGGTGAGATGTGCTTTCAAAAAATATGTGATTGAAAATGAATGAGTATAAACATTAAGGAAAGTTATTTAGATGAAAAGAAATGCTACACGATGCACATGAAACATAAGCTATTTTTAAAGAAAATAAAAGTACAGTTATATAAAGCCATACAGAGGTACGTAGAGACTTTTCACAATTTGAAGTCTCTGCTCTGTACACGTGTACTAAATACAGTGAAAAAGTAGTTCATACATCTTCCAGTGGTTTTAGAGTAATAAAATTAAGCCATTCTCAGGATTTATATTGATGTTAGTTAGACTTAGATCCAAGTAGGTAACTATGTAGGTCGGTCTGAATGTGATGCCTCCTATTTATTTCTAAGGAACATACAACAGATACAAAGAAAAAAAATGACCCAATTAATAGAGCAAATTTTCAGTGGCAAACAGACTACTTTTCAACACAGTCTTCACTATTAGTTATGCATTTTCACCAGCCACATACAAGAGCCTACATGGCTCCTATTTTATTGTACTGACTCACATTGTTAGAGACAGATGTTGGTCCTATGACAGCAGGGGTTGTACCTTCCCACCAATATTTCATTACATTTTGTTGCTATGCAACAGATGATAGAAGAGGGCAGTCTGACAAAATGGTGTCTGACACTGAAGTGCGTATGAAGCAAAGGTGTGTAACTGAATGCCTCCACGCAGAAAAAATTGCGTGCACTGACACTTATCAATGCTTACTGAATGTTTCTGGAGACCAAACAGTGGATGTGAGTACAGTGAGGCTGGGATTTGTGTGTTTCAGCAGTGGTGACAGAGATGAAAAAGAAAAGCTGCATTCCAAACACCATGCACATTTTTGCAAGTGCATCATGCAGGCTCTTGTTTATCACTGACAAAAACACATAGTAATGGTGGTGACTATATTGAAAAATAGTGGGTTTTTTTGCCTGAGAATTTGCTCTGACAAATAAGGTTATTTTGTTCTTTCTATCTGTTGTAGTTTTCATGGAAATAAAAAGGAGGCATTGTTTTTGGAGAGACCTATATCATTCTTCTTGCTATATGTTATGGCTAGCAGCCAGTAATGGTGTGTAATGTTAAATATTGCTGTGGTTGCATTCTACAGACCTGGTATCCTTTCTACCATCAAGAAACAACATGATGTTTAGCACCAGACCAACATACAGCTTCTCAACAGGATTCAGCTTTCTTCACAATAAGGTGTGTTATAGCAAATGGTTATAGGCATTTGAAGTTGTCAGTAAAATTTATATAAAAGAATAAATAAGTGAGCTTGATTGTTTCCTTTGTGGTAAAAAAAAAAAAAAAAAAAAAAAAAAAATTAACATACATCTGATTGTATTTCATGCACTGAGCTGCAATTAGGTAATAGGGTAAAATTGGTCTCGAAGATTTTGGTGCGCATCTTGTGGGGATGAAGATAACTCATTTTTTCCTTGCAAACTTACAGACATTAGTGTGTGACAAAAGTTCAAGTTAAAGCAAATCTTCCTGATTTAAAGTCTAAAGAATAAGAAACAAGACAAGTTAAGCATTTCAATCAAATCATTTGATAAAAAACAGATACAAGACAGTGGACAGTTAGTTCTGTGACTTTTATCTGGGCAACGTGTCCATATTTCTGTTCTACTACCAGAAAAAAATAAATCAATTTTGTATTTTTTTATGAATTATATGGAGGGCGTGTAGAGTAGCTGACTGATATCTGTGAACAGCTGAGGCTAAGGAGGAGGGGTATGGTTTGTAAGAAGGAAGTTGAACAGTATTCAACTCTCTCACTAATCTACTGATTTCATAGCACCATATTTCATCTTTACTGTGTTGCTGTAGAATTTCTATTACCATGAGCTTCTGTGACCATTTTTATCACCTCAGTGCCCTTTTCGTTACATACTGTGTGTTCTCTAAATGCGTAATTTTTGCTGCATCTGTAACTTCAGATCATTCATTCATTATCTGTAATTCTGCTGATCCTATAGGATAACTTTGTTCACTGGTCAAGTCATTTATTTTTGTTCCCCTTAATTCTGTCTTAAAATTTTCATTCAGGGATATATTTTTTTCAGTACTTGATCATTGCAAATTTATGGTTTTTTTTTCATTCTTCTTTTTTTTTACCACAATACAAAAATATTGACTTTATTCTCTCTTTCTTGTTACACTGTTCCGTCTGGCTTACTGAATTACAAAGAGAAGATATGCTTTTAGCAGGTGTTGTGCATGATTTTGCATGAAAGATTATTGTTAGTTGGTTGATTGCTTATGTAGTTTACTAAATATTTATAAATTAGTGATGAAAGAAAGTTGTATTATGAAAACATCACACACATACAGCACTGTGGGAACTGCACTTGTAATTTTTCTCTTGGATTGGATCATTCCCTAGTTAATACATAAACACTTCCCTGAAGACTGTCCAGGCTTGCCCTAGCATTATAAATGATCTTTCCTCACCACTTCAGAAATGGCAAACCATTGGGATGCAAGAGCACTCAGGCCACTTATCTTCCTTCTGAAGTTCTTGTGCTACAGTATGGCCATAACTATTCTCTTTTAAAAAAAGACTCAAATGCAGATGAATTCCTTAAATCTGATGCTGAGAAATTTCCTACTAACTGCTTGTACACCAAAGGTTTGTTAATATAAGTCACTTTTTTTCGAAGAGCTTTCACTGCTTTCTGAGCAGTGAAAAGCGTTGCCTACAAGACACGTGATTTTCTTAACATTCATCAAATAATTATAGAATACACTAATTGAGATAATGTAATTGATTCACATCTCTTAGTTACTTCTTCAAAACACACATAAGAATGCAGGGACCAGTCAAAGAGGTTTAAGGAGTTAACAGAAATGATCAGGAAAGCTGGGTAATGTACATTTTCCCCAGCATATTCCATTAAGTTGTACATTAAAATATGGAAAGCCATGTGTGTTTGTTTGGTATTTTCACAGCTTTTTTATTCGCTGTGAACACCCTTTTAATGGTTTGGTAATCTGGAAAATGAGGATCAAGAATGTAGTAAGGAAACTTAGGAGTCATGTAAAATTTTCCATGATTTATCAAGTATAAGATTGACAGGGAACAGTGTAGGTGACATTACAAACTAATATAATTTTAAATGACCTAATATCTTCTATTCATTTGGCCTTTTTTCAGTTGACCTTTGTTTTCCAGAGGGTGCATGGCTGATCTGTGTCTTGTGCCATATCTGTTCTGTCCAAAGTGACTGAATGTACTAAGGCTTCTAAAATGGCACTAGATTCCTGTTTTCATATAATAAATAGTATTGTAGGGGCCATATAATTTCTGCCCTTTTCAAGAAGAATTTCTGCTCCATTTCTTTTGTAATTTCTTTTCATATAAAGATACATATAGCTATAATTCTCGTAAAAAAAAAAATTCTATGTCAAAAATAAAAAAATAAATCTTGAAGATATTTTGAAAATGCTTACTCCTTTTCTTATATTCTTTACTTTTATTTGATTTGGAACTTTACAAAGAATATTGCTAGAAAGACTTGATTTTTTTTATTTTTAACTTGACCAAAATCAAGGCAGTCAAGGAATCAAGGGAATTCTGTTCCTGTTTTTTTTCAAACCTGCCTTTGCAGCTGAGGAGATCTATTGTAATTTGAACAAGCACAGACTTCTCTGTAATTCTGTTAATGAATTCTTGGTGAGTTTCTAGACATTTTTACAATAACTACGATGTCTTCTTTTACTGATCTCTTTCAAACAAGTTAACTTTTCTACTATGCATACAAAAAGGCAAAAAGAAAAAAGAAAAGAAATAAGGACCATGTACCATATGCTTCGCTAATACTGACCACTCTTTCTTTTTTTTTTTTTTTGGAGAGAGACTTTTCTTAATATTCCCTGAGAATGGTTGATATATTAATTTACATTTCATCTCCTTAAAGGCTAGATGTTATAACTCTTTGGCCGTAGGATTACTAAAATATAGTTCTTGTATATTAGTATCGTCTCTCAATATGCCATTCAAATTTTGGTTAAAATATGTGGTTTTTTTGTAAATTTTGAATACAATTTATAAACAATCCTATTCAGCTCTGAGATTACTGTATTAAAATGCATCCCTCCAGAGCAATATACTTTGCTAGCACAGCTGGATATTTAATAACCCAGGGAGCTGAAAGATTGTGTTTCTTTGAAATTAATATTTGTCTCATTTTTTAGCACTAATTTTTAAAATATACAATTCAGTATACAGCATTTTAGGAGAAAAACACATAGTTGTAGAAAAAAAATGAACATTTTCAGAACTGAGTTCTGTCTTAGGGACACATATTAGATCTGTTATCTTTATTTTCTTTTCTGTTCTGCAAAAGTGGAAGTGGGGCACTGTAGAAGAAAAATAAAGATCCAAAACTTTCACTCAACCTGTCATATTCTCCTGAGATAGGAAAAAAAAGGATAAATCAATCATTGTTCATTTTAACAACCCTAAAGTTCTGACATTCTAGTACTCAACTCATGTGTTCCCAACTGGACATTATAATCTAAATATACCTTAAATGAAAGGCAGTTCTGTACTGATGTTTTCTTCTCTTCAGTTCATGAACCTATCAAAGAGATTTTATTGAGATCTAATTCATTTTGATGAATAGTGGTGAAACAAAGTCCTTTCAGGGTCCTAGTGTCACTAGTAAATGACAGTATTGAAGAACCAAGTTATATGAGAAAATTCATAAGAGTTGAACTCAAGGAAAACTTTTCTGGCTATTTTGTTCATCCAGAAACTCTGTGTCTGTGAAGTTATAAATATCTTTTAAATTCTACAGCAGTTCTTGAGAAGAGTTTCTGTTTTCCTCCTAAGTTCTGTGACCCACTACATAAACATAATTGAATTAATCTGCATAAAGCAGTTATCAGTGGTAAAAACAATACATTAAGAAAAATCACCTAAAAATAATGTTTTTCAACCAGCTGTTAAATCAGGTAATGTATTTGTTTTATTGCACATTTGCATAATAGGGCAAATGAGAAACTCTCTGTAACAGATGTGCTGGTGGCAGGGAGATTTGATTACTGGCATCTATTATTAATCACTGCACAAATTTTAAATGATTTGTTTCTACAGTTTGATCAATTTATATCAGAGTACTTGCATTTATGCACAGAATGTGAAGATAAAACATCTGTTCGCACCTTTACTAGCAGCACTGATTTTTTAATAGAGTTGAAGGTTTGTGTTGAGTAAGACACAGGGGACTGACAACATTTAAAAAACAGTTTCCACTATTTCTGAGTGTAATTCATAGCTGACCACACTGATGGCAATATTTATACTGTGCTTATTTTGAATTGAAAAAAGAGGAAAAACAGTTCTCAGTTTTCAAAATGTTCTCAAAACTTTGGCCAATACAAATGTATCTAGGATGGCACTTTTTTTCAACATGAGTAGTTGTTGAGATTGGAAGACAATTGGAAGACAATTATATATTCATCATTGAGGATTTTAAATTTTGTACTGAGTTTTTTCTAACTTAGACATTTACTTTTTTTTTACAATTGTAGCTATATTTTGACTACAGACACATTAAAATTCACGTCTAAATGAAAAAAATACACACAAATTATGTTTTTCAGCCATTCTTGGTTAAATATAAAATATAAATATAAATATAAATATAAATATAAATATAAATATAAATATAAATATAAATATAAATATAAATGTATTAGGGGAGTGTTTTAGCTGCAAGTTAGAATCACAAACAGAATTTTATGAAGTAAATGAAGTCTATAGTAATTCCTGTGGAGGAAAAGGGATGTATTTGCAGCATAACCAAAGCACAACCTGTGAACTGTATTATCTGTGTACCTTAATATATTTAAGAAAAGCCCTGTAATCATAGAATCATATACAAGAATCAGAATATTACTGGCTTTCTGTCTAAGGATCAGATGTAACTGTTTTCTTCATACACTGAAGTTTCTGGTTTGACTTGCATTGCTATCTATTTTCATGGTGTAGGTGAAATCCTAGATGGTATAAATCCTATCTGACGTAAATGTGCTGCATCCTTTCTGCCATCAGAGGACAGAATTCACCAGTTCATGTTCAGAAAGGAACATGCCTGAAATTCATTGCTATCATATGGTTTCTAGAAAATAGAATCAGGACATGTCCAGGTTTCTAATTCCATAGCACTTCTAGATCAAAGATAAGGTACAGCTATCTCCTCATGTTATTGGATGCTGTAGGAAGCCCTAGGCTGCACACTATTTCTACTAGTTTCTACTTCTGCTCTGTAGAAGCACTTACTTCTGGGTGGCTTTTGAAAGTCAGTTACCTCACAACAAGCACAGAAGATGCTACTGAAACCTTAAGGTTAAATTAATTTGCACTGACTACGTTTGAAATGTGCTATTTACAAGCACGGAAAGTTAAAACGCTTTGAACCTAATGGCTGAAAATATCAAAACAGGAGTCTCTTCTGTCATACTGATAATTCTGATTATAGCTCTGATTATACAGATAATTGAAGAGATATCAAGAAGGGGCTTAGCATTTTTTTCCAATAAAACAGTGGATTCAATCATTATTTTGGGGTTTTGTATAGTCGCGTACAATGATAGATAGGAAATTAAGGAATGAAATTCTTGTTTCTGAGTACAGGATTTCAAATATCTTGTAGGATTAACATTTTAAAAGACAGCACAGGTTTTATAATATCGTGCCTCAAGAAAAAAAAAAAAAAAAAAGCATTTTGCATTCATTCCCTATTCCCTATTACACTTATTGTTATTATTATATATTTATTATTATTATTATATAATATTTACAAATGTTTCAATTGCAATTTAGAAATGTTGCATCTTATGTGCTTGCCCATAGACATAGTTTCATACATACTCACCCGTTGAGAAATATTAAAATAATTTTCTCTTTTCAACTTTTATAAATGAAATTGTTGCTTTTTACAGTAAGTTTGAGGTGTAGCTCTCAATTCTAAGTGTAATTATTCCTTAAGTGTGCATTTCTTTCATAATGCTTTATAAAGCAGTTAGACATCAGAAATAAACTCCCAATTCCCCAAACATTCTTTTGAAGCCCCATGATAATAGTAAAGTACACAAATATATTTTGGGGAGGGGGGAATGGAAAAAACAGACTAATCAACCAACCGAAAGACAAACTGTAGCAGATGGAAATACAAGAAAAGACTTATAAGTCAGGATTGTGAGTGGTTGAGTGATTCCAATGCAAGCTAGAGGACAAGAGGAAAAAATGCCTAAGCATAAGAGGACAATACAATTCAGGCAAAAAACTTAACTCTATTAAAAATACACAGCCATCTCCAAAGTCATTAACATAGTTGCCTGAGGTATCTGCCAAGGAGCCAGATGTCACTTCTCCATAACTTTGCATCTTATGACTGTCATTTAATCCAAAGGAGGAAACATTGTGCTTAGATGCAACAACTATGAAGCCTATCCTCAAGTGGATTTTCAGTTTGTTTTATAAAAACATAAAATGTGGTTTTAAAAGGCCACCTACCATATAGTTGCATTCTGTTCAACTGACAACACTACATTTTGGAGAGCATATTGCAGACATTTTAGGTTTTAAGCTCATAAAAGATGAGAATGATCACTTGATGTGATCTCCCACGTAACACAGGCCTCCTTCATTGAAAAGAAGGATTATTATTAGCTATAAAATCATTACTATTTTTTTTAATAAAGAAATAAATTCAGTTTAGACATAAGAATGATTGTGGAGTTTGATGCAGTTAAATGAATTGTTTTGTTGTTTTTGCTGTTGTTGTTTTCTAAGAAAGAATGGCTGTAATGGCACCAAGAAGAAAAAAATCTAAAAATATTTTGATAGGATTTCTCAGAGGAACTGATATGTAGGGAAACTATTAGTTTATTATTGAAGAATAAATGTAAACATAGGATTTCAAGTGAGGTGTTAAACTAGCACGACCTCAATGAAATGCGGAAGAGATCTGTTTGTGTGAAGTGAGATTGCTTAGGAAATATCAGAAAGATCTCACAAGCATGAAAATGAAGAAATTCCTAAATGTTTTCAGCCAAAATACAGAACAGCAGCAGCAGCAACAACAACAGGATACAATAAAACTAAAAGCCTCAGCTAGAAGACAGAAGTACTGAAAGATAATGGTTTATATCAAGAAGAATGCTGTTAGCTGAAGCCAAGGATTTATGTTCTCTATTCTTCTACTGATGAGTCTTCTAACTATAAAATAAGGTTAGGGTTAGGGATTAGTGTTTAGAACTTATGCTTATCTGCTTAGCTTATTGATTGATGCCATACAGTAACTGATATAAGAAGACATCAGGTATTGATTGGCACCAACTACTTCTGTTACTCCTTTTAATGGTGATATATATCTTCTAGTTATAGTTAAAGTTAAGACAAGGGCAAGGAGACAAGAAGAGAGTAAGTAGTGTTTAAAGCCAAGGACTTTTTTTCTTCTTGCATAAGCTGCTCTTCTGGGCTCAAGCTGGGAAAAATAAAAATGCAAATCTTTTAAAACACAAAAAAAATTGAATATTCAAGGAACTGTAAAATAAGGAGAATTAGAGGGATTTCTGCAAGAATCAAATTAAACATTTAGTGAGGTATATGTAAATTATTTTTAATGTAGGAATTTAAAAGAATATTACTTTTTGATAGTAAATAGTTTTCTTTTTGCAAGACAATAAATTCTATGCCACTGTTCAAAGCATAGTAACAGTATACATTGCTAAATATCATGTTTTCATACCTGATTATTCTTCAGTGTCATGATACAGGTTTAAAACAGGCATGGCAACTACAAAATTTTTTATTTAGACTTCTTCATTTTGCACTAGATTACAAACATAGATAAAACTGATATGAAGTCACTGCCACTAGTCTTAATCTTCTTAGTCTCCTATCAGGAAAACCGTATGTACCTTCAAATATGCCGTGTGTCATTATCTGTACTAATTATAGGAGATGTAGAGACGTAAAAGATGTAAAGCTCTCATCCTCAGTGTTTCTATGGCATCAATACTAAGCAGCCCTCTTCTCAAAGCACTCTTTGCAGTCACCATCTTTTGGCTAGTCCTCACCTATTTTGTCAACCATATCAGAACAAATGGACTATGTAAGGGAAGATACAGTTCTTGCAATGGATCTGATAAACTATATAATTCTTTGGCATTTTACATTTTGTAGCAAAGAAAATGTAATTTTTGAAGATTTAAGAATCCACAGTAATTGTGTATAGACTCTTCTGATTAGCAATGTCATAGAGTGAAAGTGACAAACTGGCATTTTTACTTTTTACCTTATAACATCCTGCAGTTTTTTTTTCCATATATTATACCTGAAAATACTGAAAGTCAAATATATGAAGAAGTGTACATTTTGGGAAAGCAAGAGGTGATACTGAAAAAGGAGACTGATCAACATGGAATGCTCCAATGCTTGGGGTTTGTTTAGCTGTCTTTCTTAGCAGACCAATTATTGATACTATATAGCTACCTTTTGCAAAAGGAAAGTGAATCTCTTTTTTATCTTGAATGATCACAGCAGGTTTTAAACATGCACACAAATCAAAATGACTAAATATCAATAGTGCCTATGAAATATATGCATATGTGCTTAAACCATGTATATGCATGAACAAGATGAATAACTGTTTGTTCAGGCTACTGCCAGTGCATGAAATTACCTGTTTTGCAAGTGTAAATTAGTGTCTCATGTGCCCAATTACCTGTTTGCTGTCCTTACATCTTGTGTGTTCAAGTTAACTGACAGTCTATCATAACATGAGCTGCTAGAATACAAACAAACAAACAAACAAAAAAAAAAAAAGGGAAAAAATTATTAATGCTGCAAATAAATAAAAATGAAAAAATAATCTTTTTTATGCTAGAGAGATTGTCACTGAATATTTACAAGACATATTTAAATTGTATCGTGGTACTGCTGTCCTCCAGATCTGTCAGTGTTATAGAATATATGCATACAGATGGACGCACAGTTAGTTGAACAGATCAACTAAACAAAAATAAGAATTGTTCAGTTATTTTTAAAGCTATATTTTTACAATGAACTCCATGAAAACTGAAAGGGAAAGTAAGATATAAAACACATTTTTCTTCAAAATGTGCAATTGCAATATTTTTTTTGATCCTTAAGTCTACTTTCTATTGACCCCACAGTGTATCTATGGCATATTAGGCACTGATGGCCCTGATGAAATTAAATTCTGTTCTCCACAGTATTATAGGAGCAGAATAAAATGATAATTTCTAGCTTCATTCACTTTAGCCAGATACAAACGTCCTAGTACTACCACCTGATTTGCAAGTACGTATTCATTATTCTTCCCAGAATCACAGCACTACCATTTCCAGATCTTCTAGTAGTGTTTGAAGCATTCAACTAAATTCTCTGTATTTATGAAATTCTTAGCGTGTCCAGAGAATAGATTGCAAATTAAAACAAGCAGCCTAATTTAAGAAATAAGTAGCAAATTAGTCAGCTTGTGTTCCACGTATTGAAACACATGTAAGACTCTTCCATACAAATTTTAGTTCTATACATTTACAGCAATGAAGTTTAGACAAGATCTCGTTTACTCTTGTTACAGTTGTCATGGTTTTATGTTTTTTTTGTTTTCAGTATTCCACATCATAACATCATGTTGTGCACTGGGAGTTAAAGTGTTAATGCTCCAATTCCAGGTACCTATCCCTGTACATTACAGAAGTCATGGGATCTGGGTGGGGCGGTCTCTTACTGCCTGGCAGTGGGTGCTGGAGGGTGCTTTCCTAGCCGTCCCAAGCTTTTCAGGTTTGACTCGGTCTCAGGAACTCTTTCTCTCCTATCTTATTTGATTTATTAGTCTCAATTTCAATTAGATTGTATTATATTGTGTTATCTTGCATTCTGATATCATAGTTAGTAAAATAAGTTTTCCTCCATAGATCGTTGCCGCTGTTTTTTTCCCCTTCCTCCCTTCCCATTTTGTGGGGCCGTTGTGGGGGAGGCGAGGCAGGGGCCAACTGTCCCCAGTCACGGGCATAGATCAATCTAGTTAACTCTGTGACAACAGTCTCTTGAACTACAATCTGATGAAAATATCATACAAGACTTATGTCAGTTGGTCTTTGATATCCTCTCTATCAGACACCACATATCCCATATATCCATGTAAGCCCTTTCCCTTTCCCTCAAAGATAATATACTATGTTGCACTGTGAGCATGCTCAGTTATGAGGCAATGAAAGGAAGTTTTAGATTGTTCAGATTTATACAGACAACTAAATAAAATGTTATGGAAACATCTCATAATGAAGATAACTTACTGGAAAAATGTACTGTAATTTTTACCCGTCTCTAACAGATTTATCAGTGCCCCTCAGCTCTGCATAACTTTTGGACATTTCCTGAACCTATGTAGGAGCTAGTTTTGGAGACAGTTTAAGGCCATTTAGCAGAGTCTGTCTGCAAATATCAGTGCTAAATGTAATCAACCAACATTTCGAAGATACCCTAACCCTTCTGCATGCAACTCATTTCAGAGAAAAGCATGCAGTGCTCAAATCCTTTCTAGGCCAGGGGCTGTATGATTCCCTGTAGACATATGTTTGACAAGTCTGAGTCAGTGAGGAAGATGAGTATGACAAGGACGAAAAGAGGGGAGGTAAAATTTGTGGCAGAAGTCATTTGTTCTGGAGGATAGATTTTTACTAGACATACTGTTAGGAGAGGAGAAAGTACAGTGCAGAGACAAACTGGAGCTAGGGTAACTGCCTACAAATCAAATAGTTGTATCTAAAAATCTAGAAGTGGATTGCAAACTGTTATTTTGTTCATAGCTTCTCCAGAAGCTAAATGTATGTTTAAATATAATTCTGAGACTGATAAAGACAAACTTAACCCTGGGCTACATGAAAAGTTCTGTGGAAATCATGTTTGTTAAGATTCTTCTCACTGAGAAGACCTGGCATTAGTTGAGCCATCCACATGTGTTTCCTGAAAAAAAAATCTAAATATTCTTCCTTGCTTCCTTATGTCAGGATCAACTAATCTGAAGTACTTGTTTTAAGACCACTTAAAAATTCATTCTTGTAAAATTAGGAAACTGCACAGGAGAATATAACTGTCCATATAAACTTCAGCTGGATATTACCAAAACTCTCCATGGGAAATCCAGGACACTAGTGGTCTAGATGGTACAACTTAGACGTGCATAATGATATGGAACAGAAGGGATGTTCTCATTTGAGATCACTATCAAGCCTGTATCTTCATTGTCCTCACTCCAAAGTACCAGTTTCTAATTCTTTAGACCCATAGAGTCCATTAAATCTACTTTGCCTTCCTATCTGCTTAATAATAAAATAGAGTTGACCACAGCCAAGCTATAAAAACAAAAGTACAATAAACTTGTGCTTGAACACTGAGATTTTTTTTGTTTATTTTGAACATATTTTTTATTCTTTTTGCCTATAAAATAATTAATTGAAAGCATTATCTCATTTACTGAAACATATAGAATAAACAAACCCACACAAGTGATGATCGTGTCTTATTATCATTCTATTTATTTTAATGAAAAAGGCCTGCATCAAAGGGTCTAACCCCAGAGGATTTTCCAAAGTAAAATTTATGCCTTCCAACATTAGTATCCTCTTTTTTCCCCCTGAGGCACTGCTGAAGAGCTTTTGAATGCTTTAGGCTTTGCTGTTATTTCACTTTTATGTACATCATACCTTTGAGTGACCTCAGTATTGTCAGGATCTCACAAATCTTGATTTTAGCTATCTCAGCCACAAAAGTATCTGAAAAAAATAAGTTATTTTGGGTTGTAACAAACATTACATTTAATGAGTACAGTGCACATGTAATGATACACTGAATCGGTATGAAGCCTCAAATAATGATTTCTGTTGGCAGTATAAAAGGAATGTAATTTTTCTTGTTGAAATACCATTTTTCAGTTACTGCATGACTGATGGGGTAATTATCCTCTACACCTGGGATTTAAATCCAATCCTACAAGCCCATTTTCTGTTTGCAAGCTGTCAGACTGATGCATAGGCTTTGTTCTTATCTAGCAGTAGGCAAGGAATCAGTAATTCAGAAACAACAAAGCCACTGATGGGTCATCATGTAATCTGCACTGAAAATTGCAATTTGTAATGAGATTGGAAACGGAGATGAGGAGAGTAAAATTGATTACATACTATATCTAAAATTTTCAGGTTTATTGCATAAATATGATCAAGCTACCTTATAAATTTGTGGATTAGTCGAGAAAGTATAAAAATTACTTTTAAATTAAGTGAAAAGCAGATAAGTTATTTAAATGTAAATTGTTTTACAACAGTATGATTCATCTCCAGGGTGATTCACATTTACACATTATTTTATTCTCTATTTCAGAATATCATATATCTTGTTGTTTAGTGAGGGTTTGTATAACATACTGCATTGCTTTAAAATAAAAATAAGATTAGTCATGAAAAGTTAAAAAATAATAAACTTAGTCAGGTTTTACATTAGAGAATGTGCTAATGGTCTAGAAAGACATGAGCTTCTTCTCAGAAAAGAAATGAAAAATAAATTTCAACTGCATGGAAATTATAACTTTTATTGATGATCTTGGGTGCTTTATCTCTCTGACAGCTACTCTCAGGTAGGTGTCAAATTCTTACTCTCAGTTCACTATTTCATTTCTTTTCTGCACTGATGAGATTATGACTAGAACCATACAGAAAAATAAACAAGCTCTGATATTTACAATAGAATTCTGATCAAGCACTGTTCTGTAAAAAGAGAAAATCCAATTGATATTTCCAGGTATGCAGTACATTAACTGAGTCATACTTTTGCCCATACTTAAGAAAATTTGCTCTTTCTGTGGAAAACACATCATGATCATCTAGTCCAGCCATCGATCTATCACCATCATGCTCACTAAACTATGTCCCTAAGTACTGTATCTACCTTTTTCTTGAAAACATTCAGGGATGATGACTCCACCCCTTCCCTGGACAGCCTGTTCCAATGCATTACCGCCCTTTCTAAGAATATTTTTTTTTCTTATATCCAACCTGAACCTTCTCTGGTGCAACTTAAGGACATTATGTGGGAGAAGAGGCTGACCCTCAACTTCCTACAACCTCCTTTCAGGTAGCTGTAGAGTGTAATAATGTCTCTCCTGAGCCCCTTTGTCTCCAGGATTCTTTATATTCATCCATTAATTGTTACTGCATTAAAAATATAATAGTATATTGTAGGTTCAAATGTTATCGAATGTGGATATATTTTCTCCTTTCAAAATTATAAATCAAATCTTAACTAATGAATGATGTATTACAGTGACCACTTCTGTAATGTTTAATTACTAAACTTTAACTGCAAAGTCTTATAATCTCCATATGAGATACTGAGGCTGAATTAGGGATTGTAGCATTTTATTGGCATGTTTATGGTGCAGCCGGTAAGACGTTTAGACATATTCCAACAATTTGCAAGGGATAGAAAAATACTGTATTATTTGCCATTAATCTGAATAGATAATATATACGTGATAGACAACTGAGCTAAGAGTAACATATCATAGTATTTTCACTGATGTTTATACCTTATATTCATGCATAAAGAATGTCAGAGGGAGAAAAGAGATACTGGGATATATTCCACAGATCCATATTTTGAGACTGCTGAGGTGTCTATTGTATAAAACTGCCACAATTCCAAAATATTTCCAATAACATAGGTTTTATTTGCAAACTAGATCAACCTACAAAATAGAAGTCACAGAAAGCACAAGCAGTTAAAACAATGTTCAATTCATGCATGTGAAACAAAGAACTGAAGAAGTCTATTAACATATCAGCTGGTACCTCATTTTAGAATTTTAATGTTTGTGATTAATTTATTACTATTCATGCTGGAAGAGTAATGAAAGGATCATCTAAATGATGGTATCCTAATTAACTTTTGTTTATTCTTAAGTTACAGTACTGCATATTAGGAATTGTTCTTTTCAGTAACTACATGTGTTGTTAGCTAAAATGTGAAGAAATGAAGAAAATTTAATTGGGAAAGTAATGGAAGAAACTAATGACAATATAAAAAACTAAATATTTGCTATATAAATATATTTTATATGCATTATTATCAACTGACAGCACAATGAAAAAGAACATTGTCAGGAGAAATGAATTAAATATGGTAAAGTATGACCTTCTGTGTCTTTTAAATGCTGTAAATGGATAAATGAAATGCAGAAATGGATACACCAATTACCTATACATTCTTGACTCTTGACGTGGTTGTTGATTTAAGGCTATCAAGACCTGATACTATTTTTTTTTATCCCACTGCTGTAGCAGACTTCTGTTACATGTTTTTTTTTTACCATTATGTATTAAAAATTAAGGTCCCTAAATACAATGCGCACATATCATTTTCTTTAGCGTTGTCAGTAAGTTTTACACGTGTCTTAGTGTCTTCAAATTCCATCTACAATGTCCTTAAATGCTGACCAAATCTAGAGCTCTATATTCTATCCAATTTCTCTCAGTACTGTTTTTCATGTGATTTTTTGTGAGGCTTTTTTTTTTCCCTTTCACTCTAGAAACACACACAACTGATGATGCTGTTTTATCTCAGCAATTTGTTTCATTTCTCCCATGCCCGATGTTTTCATTGCTCATTCAAAAATTCCATATGTTGCCAAAATTCTCAGTGCATCACTGGTATGGTAAAACAATTCAAATTCTTCTACCCATCTGCTGTTTGTATATATTATAATTGGCACTTAAACTTAAAGACCAAATAAGGTCAATCTGCAATCAGATTTGAATGCACTTATCAAGAAAAAGCCTCTACATTGCAATAAGATGTTAACATTACAGCAGGAAATAAGCACAGAACTCTGCATAGAAAAGTAGAAGTACTTGCATAAATCATATCAACTATTAGTCACTAACTATTTCCTGATGCTTATGAGTATCAGTAAGTAATATAAAGAATGCAAAATTGCAAAACAACGAGAAAGTTGTACTTAGCTACACTTATGATTCAGAAAGATAAGAAATGAGATTAAGCATGAATTTTTGCATTCAAAGGACAGAAATTGTACACTGAAGTACAAAAATACATGAAGCATAGCTACAGGATACATATTAGGTGATGTCTAGAACAGTAAGGCTGTAAGCATTTTCAGATGTATATTTATTCTTGATTGTGAAATACCAGTCACCCCCAGTATTCTTCATATCTTCCTTCTATGGACTCTGAAGTCCACTTAATACATGCAAGAAGGTGATTTTGTATAAAAATGCATATTTTTCGTTACCTGTAAGAATGTAGATTAACACAATTACCAGTGAAATATTTTGTTTAATTTAAATTCTAAATCTATTCTGCAATAAATATGCAGCATTTTGAAATTGCTATTCTTATCTGATAAAAGTTCAAAATTTTAACATTTTAATATATTTTTGACATCATAGTCAAAGAGGATTATGAAATATTTCCCTGTTTAATGTGATTGTGTAGTTTGTTTAAGGTTTATCCATGATATCCCAAATCCATCACATGCTAGAGTTAATCTCTTCACTGCAGAAGAATGTATTTTACAGCAATTCAAGAATCATGGAAGCATTTATATCTACAGTTGATTTTCTCCTGAAGAAACATGAATAACCCCAATCAAGGTTTCACATAAAACATGGAATCTTACTGCAAATCAGGCAAACAGTAGTCTGAATACTGTTCCTGCCACTATGATGTTGTAAACTTGTTCCAGAATACCTGTTGGTTTAAACTTGGCCCATATATAAAAGTCAAATATTTTTGTTTTCCAGAATATTTTACACGCATACCTGCAAGATTGTGGCTTTTAAAGCAGCAAGTCATAAATCTTAAGTTGCAGCTCTATTTTACAGTCTAACTCACCATAGAATCACAGAATCAACAATTCCAAGATTGGAAAATCTCCAAGATAATCCAGTCCAATCATCCAGCTACCATCAACATTTCCCCACTAAACCAGGTCCATCAGTACAACATCTAAACATTTCTTGAAC
Source organism: Tragopan temminckii (assembly GCA_028571105.1). Classification (NCBI taxonomy): domain Eukaryota; kingdom Metazoa; phylum Chordata; class Aves; order Galliformes; family Phasianidae; genus Tragopan; species Tragopan temminckii. The sequence continues at coordinate 25,044,486 of JAOWBP010002559.1, read as the reverse complement.
AACTCCAGAGACAGTGACACCACCTCCCTGGGCGGCCTGTTCCAGCACCTAACCACACTTTCATAGAAGAAATTTTTTCTAACATCCAACCTGAATCTCCTCTGGTGCAACTTGAGACAATTCCCTCTAGTCAGATCGCTAGTTACATGGGAGAAGAGGTTGACTACCTCCTCGCCATAACCTCCTTTCAGGTAGTTGTGGAGAGTAATAAGGTTTCTCCTGAACCTCCTCCAGACTAAACAATCCCCATTTTCTCAGCTGCTCCTCATAAGGCTTATGCTCCAGACTCCTCACCAGCTTCACCCTCAGTAAGTTTGTGGATGACACTAAGTTGGCTGGAAGTGTCGATCTGCCTGGGGTAATGAGGTCCTACAGAGGGATCTGAACAGGCTGAATAGCTGGGCTGAAGCCAATGAGGTGAGTTTCAACAAGACCAAATGCCAGGTTCTGCACTTTGACCGCAACAACCCCAGGCAATGCTACAGGCTTGGGATGGAGTGGCTGGAAGACTGCGTAGAGGAAATGGACCTGGGGCTATTGATTGATGCTCAGCTGAACATGAGCCAGCAGTGTGCCCAGGTGGCCAAGAAGGCCAATGACATCTTGGCTTGCATAAGGAATGGTGTTGCCAGCAGGAACAGGGAAGTGATTGTCTCCCTGTACTCAGCTCTGGTGAGGCCGCACCTCAAGTACTGTGTCCAGTTTTGGGCCCCTCACTGCAAGAAGGACACTGAGGCCCTGGAGCAGGTTCAAAGAAGGACGACAAAGCTGGTGAGGGGTCTGGAGCACAGGCCTTATGAGGAGCGGCTGAAGGAGCTGGGATTGTTTAGTCTGGAGAAGAGAAGGCTCAGGGGAGACCTTATTTCTCTCTATAATTACCTGAAGGGAGGTTGTACTGACCTGGGGGTCGGCCTCTTCTCTCATGTAACTAGTGATAGAACTAGAGGGAAGGGCTTCAAGCTGCTTCAGGGAAGATTTAGGCTGCATGTTAGGAAATACTACTTTTCTGAAAGAGTGGTAAAGCACTGGAATGGGCTGCCCAGGGAGGTGGTGGAGTCACCGATCTTGGAGGTGTTTAAGGAACATTTGGATTTTGTGTTGAGGAACATGGTTTAGTGAGTACTATATGTGATAGGTGGATGGTTGGACTGGATGATCTTGAATGTCTTTTCCAACCTTGGTGATTCTGTGATTCTGTGATTCACTGACCCTTTCTGGACATGCTCCAGAGCCTCAAGGCCTTTCATGTACAGAAGGGACACTCCCTAGCAGTTCCTAAATAGGTCAAAGTCTGCCCTCCAGAAACCCAAGGTAGCAGTTTTGCTGGCTCTCCTCCTGACTTCACCAAGAATTGAGAACTCTATCATTTCGTGGTCATTCTGTCCAAGATGCCTCCCTACCTCCACATTTTCCATCAGTCCTTCTCTGTGAACAGCTGGTCTAGTGGGGCTGCTCCCCCAGTAGGCTCTCTTACTAACTGCATCAGGAAGTAATCTTCCATACATTCTAGGAACCTCCTAGACGGCTGCTTCTGCACTGTGTTGTATTTCCAGTATGTATCAGGTGTAACGGTTTTATGAGTTTTGTTATTGGTATTCCACATCGTAACATCATGTGGTGCACTGGGAGCTAAATAGTTAATGCTCCAGTTCTGTGGATTGTCAACATTTCTGGGTACCTGATTCTCAGAAGAGAAAAACTGCATATCCCTGAAGACTTTCTTTGTCCTGTTTGCATTTTCTGTTCAGAGGGAAAGACAAAACTACTCTCAAGTCACGAGACTGACCTTTCTTCTACTGCTTGTCTCTGCAGTGTGAGCTCCCTAGCCATCTTGCCTTCAGCATTAAAGTAATGCCTTCATTTTTGGGCACTCTCGTTTATTTGATTTACTAGCTTCAATTCCAATTATATTGTATTATATTGTATCGTCTCACATTCTGCTATCATCTTTAGTAAATTAGTTTTCTTGCTTAGCTTGTTGCTGCTATTTTGTTTTTAAGATCATTTTCCTACTGTTTTCCCTAACACTCTTTCCCCTCTCCCCGGGCATGGGCCTGTCGTGGAATCAGGCTGAACCGACTCAAGAAACTGTTTACAATCAGGGAAGTTAAAGTCCCCCATGAGAAAAAGGGCTTGCAGTTGCAGAACTTCTGCCAGCTGGTCATAGAACTTCTCATTTGTCTCTTCTGGTTAGGTTGTTTATAACAGACCCCCACCAGGATGTCAGCTCTCTTGGCACTCCCCTTGATTCTTACCCGTAGAAATTCAGTCTTATCATTCCCAGCCCCAAGCTGAACAACATCAAAACACTCTCTAACATGGACAGGCACAACAAGGTTCTTCCTTCCTTGCCTATTCCTCTTAAAAATCTTAAAGCCATCCATTGCAGCACTCCAGTTATGTGAACAATCACACCATGATTCTGTAATGGCTGCTAAGCCATAGTTTATCTGTTGCATGATGGCTTCCAGCTCCTCCTAATTGTTGCCCATGCTGTGTGCATTGGCATGGATGCACTTCAGCCGAGCCCCTTGCTTCACCCCTAATCCCAGCATCAGAATGACTGTGGCTAGAAGAGTAAGAGGCAGAATCTTGTCAAAACTGCATTTTGAAACGGCAGTGGAAGTGAGGGAAACTGAAGCTGAGAAAGTACTTTTCAGTTATTTGCATTACATAAAGTAGCTTTTCATAATCCAGAAATACATTATAGAAATAGGTAAGGGTGTTGATTCTTTAGTCACTGAGTAATGTTATGGTATAATTCCGTCTTTCATTACTGCAACAGAAAGCCATGGTTTTGGAGTTCATTAATGATTAATCTAGCCCTTCACTTTACGAAAAAAAAGAAAAAAAAGAGTGCATGACAAAAGAGCTAAGAATAGATTGGCGCTTTACTTACACTGACAATAACTTTACAAACCTTGTGGTTTTTATTAAAAAATGCAGACTTCTTGCCATTTGTCACAAAAGTACTACCCGTGATGACAAGAAGACATATCCTTTTCCCCAGCAAGCTTCATTTCACTATCAAAGAATAACAATACCTGCAAGGTATGAACAGAGCATTCCTACCATTTTTCAACTCTGTCACACTCTTTTATGTTATGTTCACAATGGCAACTGTCTCACATGATGTATTGTACTGATGTTCTCACTCGCTTGTTGTCATTCAGGTACTAAGTGAGTGGAATAAGTATGTATAATGTTCTCAAATGTACATAATAATGACTGTCTGGCATATTTTATTATACATCCCACCAGACCCTGATTATGTTGTGAAGTTGGCATTCATGTTACACTACTTGGCTTTTCATAGTTCTTGCCAACTTCCTCAAAGCAAATGATTATCAGTAATAATAAAAGAGATATTTTCCAAGCATATACTTGATAGAAGGATAAGGAATGTTAACATTTCATTCCTCTATCGGTCATTAAGAGAAAATATAATTAGTCTGCTTTACCATGCCAGCATTTTTCCAAACTTTATACCTAATTAAATGACAAAATTATTGTCACAGATACATGAGAAACAAAATATTTTGGTTTTATTTCTTCATAGGGATTTCTTCTATTTTGCAGTAATTAATTTCCTACTTTGGTGTCATGATAATGTATTGTATGAGCAACTCTGTTCTTTGATGTTTTTTATGGTCCCCACTGAAACCATTATATATTTCATTTGCTTTATTCTCACTCCAGTTTTAGTCATTATACCAGGAGGACTGAAGTACTTCCTGAGGTGTTTAAAGCAATTCAAAAACAAAACTAAATGAAAAATAATCATTTCAGTTTTTTATTAGTAGCAATAGTAGATGCTATTTTCTTTTTTTTAATCTTAAAAAAAAATCCTCAATACGTTAGCCTAAGCATTCAAATGACAGACATCATTCTTCACAACAGATGTACTGGTGCAAAATTTTAGCTCAAACTTTTCTAATGGTAAAAGTAATTCCTTAAATACTTGCTAATCACCTCATGAACAAAAGTTCAAATTTTTTTCAAACTGGAAAAACAAAAAAGCTCAGTCTGAAAAAACAGTAGCTAATATAACTTGATAAATAAAGTATGCATCCAAGTCCCTAGAGTGTGTATTCTATATTCATCAGCAACCGATGGTTGGCTTCTGGATAATGACTGCATTCTGTTTCTTAAAATGTTTTCCACTCAGAATTGTAGAGGTTTAACACAATACACTGCACCTAAAGTGGAGGTAACATTTTCAATGCTAGTTTTATAGCCACTTGATAATTTGTCCCATTCTACAGGAAGAAGTATTTCTTCAAGAAACATTTCTTCAAGAAACATTTCTTCAAGAACAACTTATACATCAAATTGCTGTACTTAAATACTTTTTAAAAAGTCCGACAAAGTAAATAATGCAGCTAAAACTCTTAAATTAAGCAGTACTCAAGATATTACTTCTTTCAGAGCTTGATCTGGTTATGAGTTTTCTCATAAGCTGGTGGATTACATCCTTACCCTAGTAGTAGCAAGGGGGATCTACATTCATGTAAACTCTACTCTGAACATACTTTGTAACACTTTAGAAATCAGCGCAGGTATAGATGAGCTGCTGTCACAACTTGTTGTTAAGAGCAAAGATGGAATGATGTGACTTTAGCGGGATATGCCTATCCTACACTAACTCTCCACTGGCTATGAGGGTTAGTTCAGGGTTAAGTTCAGTCTAAAGGCTTATCTGAATACATTTCAGGAAATTTGAACTAGACAAATACAATAGATGAAGAATAGTTGAAAATATTTCTTGAATTTAAACGGGACCTGAGTCTGACATGCACTACTGGGAGAACACCTAACAGAAAGCTGATGATCGTGTACATATGGAGGCTGACACAAATCCATCAGGGCACAAGCAATGTTAGTGTTGCATATTATAAATGAAATGCTTGTACACAGAGAAGTGATCACATAGTGAAGAGATTCTCAACTGATATAGTTTGCATAAACAGATATATTTTAAAAGACGACATCACAAAAACACACGGTTATTTTTTGTTTGCTTTTTTTGCTTTTTTGTTTTTATGGGGAAGCCCCACTTACTAATGGGGATTATGATTATTCAGAGCCGCTAGCAATCTTCAGCTTATTTTAAGTGCTTGTAAATTAACCCTGAATAAACACATCCAGCAGAGAGAGAAAATGTGTTTCTGGATTCAAAGAAAATTTTAAAAAAGCATTTAGATTTCTGATGTGTGTTGGAATAATTAAAAAGGGAATGGAGTGAAGTACTTAAGGTGCATTCTAGTTAAACCTCACTTCTTCCAAGTTTTATGTATTCCACAATGTCCTTCTCAATTTTTATAATAGCAGATATCATACTATTTTGGCCTATACCTCATTTTGCAAATAAACCTATTTTGGCATGAAATTTATCAGCAGAAGCCTCTTAGTTGAACAAAGTCAAGCCATCAAAAACAATTACAACCCTTTTTCAGAAATAAAGTCTTCCGAAATTTTATCTTCTAAGTTCAAAGCAACTGTACTATTTTTGCTCCATAAACTATTTCCACTTGCCCATCCCATCCCTTCTACTGTTCTCTTCTATATTATTTACTTTGACTACAATCAGCATCGGGATATACTAAAATCTGAATGAACCACTGAATTAAGTTCTCTGCCAGCACTTTGAGCTTAGTGTTGAATTTTTTATTTTTATTTTTTTACAAAGAAGTTATTTGAAATAACAGATAGATGAGGGTCTGTCTCAGCCTACTCAGATGAAGAATGGATCTTGAAAAAGATCACAGTAACAGCCACTGACAGTGATGACAAAAACACTGCTTTGTGTAAATACTAATACAAACTAAGCAAAACAATTTTTATTTTTCTGTGTTTTGTTACATCTATCTGACTCTTAATTTATGAAAGTGTTAGAACTTGCAGGGATTCTAATTCCTTAATCATTTTACTGAATTAAAAATAAAAGAGAGGAATAAAACTTATAGAAATGAGTTAAAGTAAATCAGTAATTTTGATGCCAATGGCAGATCAATACATTGCTAAGGCACAACCCCCTGGCTTATAGAAGTAGCTCTTGAAGCCTATAACTCAAAATCATATCAGATTATTGTGGAAGAAAGCTAAGAGAATCACTCATTTGCATTGTGTTGTTTTTTTTTTTTAAGTACAAAAATTATTTCTGAATAATTTTCTAAATAACAAATGCTAATTATAGTGTAAAGAAAACCAATTTTATACCATTGTTTTCATACCATAGCACCTCCTATCCAAAATACAAATTTCTTACTCATGCTTTTTTATGTGGTCTCTCTTCCAGCATTGGAGCCCATTTGGGGGGAAGAATCAGATCCAAATATCAAATTAGAATAGACTCCTATCCCATATACACATATGAATAAAACACCTTTTTGAAGTTGTAATGTAATTTCTGTTTTGCTGCATTTTTTCCTCCTCTTCCAAATTTTCATCTATGTTTTCACAGTCTCTCATACTGAGAATGAATATTTATTCTTTACTAACCAGTAGGATTTTTCTAAAATAGTCTCTGAGTTTCATTTTGAAATTCATTCTTTATACTCAATTTATCTTCAAGTTATGATGTGATTATTTTGTGTATCACTTCTTCCGTATCATGAATACATTAAAGAATTGCCTGATGTATCTGCCTACTGCATATCAGTAAATAACTCCTAGCAATTTATTATTTTTTCCATTTCTACCATCTTCACTGTTTAGTCCTTTTAATGCTCTCTCTGATATTTCAAATTTAAAAAAAAAATCAGAGAAAATAGTTATCTGAAACCAAATGAGTGTCTAGATTTTCACTTAATGGTCTTGAACTGCTTTCTTTCATATAGTAGGTCCTTTTTTTTAAATTAAAAATGCTGAATGACTGATGAAATCTTTTAATGAGGCTATTTTACTTGCTTTTTTTCTGCTTCTTAAATTCTGGTATATGTACTGGGTTTGTTGAGCTATCTATAAGCCAAACAAAAATTCCACTGTTAATGGATTTTAGCTCTTTTTTAGTATTTATTTCATTATATTAGTAGTGTAAGGAGGGTATACTAAAAAGACTATCATTCACTCTTTCTTTTTAAAATTAGTGAAGTTTTTGCTTTTTTATTCCCACTCCTTTAAAGCTTCTCAGTAGTCAGTTAAGCTTCTGCTGATGAATTTCATGCCAATGAATGAACCAGGCATCACAGCCCTACTATCTGGAACAGCAAAAAGTGTGTGATACAAGTGGGTGTAAATGTTGCCAATGTTTTTGATCCCTATAGAACAATAAAAATACTTCCTCTGCCCATAAAAAAGGTCTGACAGTAGCCCCGTTTATCACAGGGTTTAAGAAAGGTCCCTTAATGATCCGTCTCAGAGACCCAGACAAGAAGATGCACATCTTCCCCTAGTGCATAAATGTGGTAAATGTCCTGGTTTTGACAGGGATGGAGTTAATTTCCTTCTTAGTAGCTGGTGTGGTGCTTTGCTTTGAATTTAGAATGAGAGTAACGTTGATAAAACACCAGTATTTTAGATGCTGCAGTGCAGAGCTTACAATAAGTCAAAAGCTTCTCTACTTATACTACCCTGCTAGCAAGGAGTTTGGAGAGGCACAAGGAGCTGAGAGGAGACAGAACTAGAACAGCTGACCAAAACTGGCCAAAGGAATATTCCAAACATTATAACATCATGATGAACAATAAAATTAGGAGTCAAGTGGTGCATCTACTGCATGGGGACTGGCTGAGTCCAGTGATACACTGATACATTGTGCATCTCTTGTTTTATATATTCTTTTATTTTTTTCCCCTGCCCTATTAAAGTGTCTGTAACACAGCTGACAAATTTTACTCTTTTTTTCCCTCCAGTTCTCTCCCCCATCTTAATGTGGGGGAATGAGTGAATGGCTGTGTGGTTGTGATCTGCCCACTGAGTTAAACCACAGCCAAGTGGCTGTTGCATAAATGCTCAAGGCTACTTGATTTACGTTCATATATACATAAAAGCATCTTGCAAATCAACCTTTATTATTTAAAAAAGCATTTTGAGACTTACAGTTTAAGCTCACTAAATTCATATAGTATATTTTATAACATTTTAGAAAACTACTTTTTTTTTGCTTTACTTCCTAGGTATCAGAGAGATTCAGACAAACATAGGTTTAGTCCCCATCCTTTGTCTGAAGTTTAACTGCTCAAAGCATGTCACAAAAATAACTCTCTTCCAAGTGGTGGAATATGAATGTAAATGTGATGTTGTACATCATTCCTCTCTAAAAACATACATTATTTCTAACAAGAAAAAAAAATTCTGTTGTTGAAATGGCATATTTTTTTTCAAGCCTTGTGACTATCTGCAAGATTACAGTGACATAATCAGTATGTTGATACTTTCAAAACTCTATTTCCATCAATCCTGTTAAAAAAGGACCAGTTCAGAACACGTTACAATACCATTGAGTTTTCCAAGACTGAACACATTTCAGTCTCTTTCATGCTCAGAAACCCATTGGTTCACCAATAATTGAAATATCGGTGATCCTCATCTGTTTGCCAATCTGTAAACTAAGCAAAAGTTTAACCTCTTCACTATTATGCCAGTCTATTGACATCTTTTGAAAGCAACGTCCACTGTCCAGGATTCAGTCACTGGAAAGAGGTTGAGCTTAATGTTCTTTTCTGCTTCTGGTAGCAAAGGAGGATTTTAATATACTAAGTTTTGGGATAGGCATGGGAAAAAAAAGTGTACATGTATGATGGTGGTGCTGAAAATTCCCAGCTCCTAGCAACACATTACCAAAATAGAGTTTATGTTTAATATATATATTATATTAATTATATTCATAATCTACTCCCATGTGCAAAACCCTGAAATTTCTGGACACAAATGTGTGCTCTGTTATCTCTCCAGGATGCATTATCATCCCTTAAAGGGAACAGTTCTCACTCCTAAAGATGCCAACAAAACAGAAGAATTCCTTGGGCAACAATTCTGAAGACATTTCCAGTGCTGCACATGAAAGCACAGTTGCTTTGATTTACACACACTCAACCTGTTTATCTTTTAAGCTGTAATGAATATTTTAAATATTTTTAGCTCTCACTATGTCTTATGTACAAAATAATAATAATAATAATAAAAAGAAGGAAGAGAATTGTAGTCCAATTTTAATGGTGCTTGCAAGAATTACACTAAATGCAAATCCTTTTTCTGCTGCTGATTTCCCCCGTGAGGCAAAGCAATAGTTACTTCTGTCAGGTTCTTTGAATAGTCAATTATATTACTTTACTTTTCAGCTGTGTAAGCTGATTTGCATTACAAAAGTTTCCGATTTGTTACTATAGGAAAAAAAAACAAAAACAAAAAAACAAACAAACAAAACAAACAAAAAAAAACAATTTAAAGCATAAAATATAAAATCCGAAGCAAGTGGTTACTTTAAGATAGACAAGAAAAGCCAGTTTCTCTACTCACTGACAAGCAGATCATCACCCTTTTTAAGCATTATCCCTCCACAACTCAATCCATTCTAAACTAAATTTCTCAGTCAGTCCTGCAAAACAAATTTCATTTCAATTAGAAAATTAGATTTCATTTGTTTCAGAATTATCAATGAAATTTAAACTTTACGTAGCTCCCTAGATCCAGTAGCTGATCATTCTGATCAAGTTTTGACTGAGACAGCTCTGCACAGACTTAACACAGTGCTGGAAGAAAATGATGAAACTAGAAATCTGACTGTAGATCAGTATACAACCATGTTAAAAATGGCAGCTAAATTGTTCTTACCGGCAAAGGAATATTTATTTGCATGAAGATAATCTGAAAAGATAATTTTCCAGAACAATTTAATCATTGCCCCTTTAAAAATGATTTTAAAAGATGAATGGATTGAAGTGGTCTTTCTTGAGTTTAGACATCCTATTTATATGAAAGTGGAATGAGGTACCTTTATACTTAAAAATACAGTGACAAAGGCATATCACTCTTGCTGTAGATAATAGATTCATTTCAAGATTTTAATCCTTCTCTCAAACCATTGATTTTATCTCCAGAAGATTTACTTGTACCATAGCAGGACAAAAACTTTTCCGTGAAAAACAGAGGGAAAGAAAAATATCCTGTAGACTGTTACAGTTAACCAACTATTCTAACAAACTCTGAAACATAAAGATGACACATTTCATATTATTTTTCCATATTCCCAAGTCTTCTGTATCCAGACATTAAGTCTGGCATAAAGCAGGTTTTATTAACATATTTTCAAAATTATAATAATAGAAATTATATAATTTTATAATTAATAGACATTGTAGCTTATATTTTATCATAATATATTTATATTTTACTATTATCCAAACTCAAATCAATGCATATTTCATGAACATATTTCAAAATATGTAAGAAATTTGTATTTACAATTTATCTCGATTTAATATTTACATCTTCACACAATTTCTTAAGTTCTCTAGGAGAAAATTTCAGCCCTGAAACATATAAAATCTTATTATTTACTAATTGCCAAAAATATGAATAAGGAAAACGCTGAACATTATGTTTTCAAATCAAGTCTAGGCCATACAAATTACATTTGATAGGATAAAAGAATAAAGTAAAATTATAATACTTATTCTTTTTAACAAAAGGAATTCATTTTTATTTATTGCCTATAAATATGATGCAAAAGAGAAAGAAATATTATGATCTATGCCTGTACCAGTATAAACTATATTGTCAAATAGATCTAGTTATAATTTCTTTTACATAGAAGTAAATTAGACAGGTACAGCACACAAAATGAGCTGAATTTTCTCATCAAAGAAAATTGGTTTTTCCTTTTCAATTTCATTTCAGAGAGATCTGACAACTGTCGCTTTGAGCAAACTTTAACAGCACAATGTCTTTTGTGCAAGTTTCCCTCTGTCAGCTTTTTCATTCCAGCAGGAACTTAGAACAAAGTGTATGCTGCCCTTTAGTTGAGAACTTCATCAGTTGAATGAACACTGCAATAGTGCAGTGAAATTGAGGGCATACTTTCTCCGTGAGTCTGAACAGTGTATTAGCAACAAATATAACTTCTCTTTTACAAGGGTAAACTAGCCAGTTCTCCCGTGCTTACTGAAAATGAAAATTCATTTTAAAATCCACCTGTTCAAACCTAGGCAGGGTTTCAAAAACAAATCTTTCAATTTTTACATATAGAATGCAAGGAATGAATCTGCATTTATGCATTCTCAATTTTTCCATAGTGAAATTGTGTCACTCATATCATACTAAGAACAGTACTGTTGCATATTCTTGAAGACCAGTACTCTCAGGAATGCTTATTTGTAGTAGGTATAAGCATTCATGCATAATTAACTCAGTTACTCAGTGATTACTTTAAATGAAACCTGGGAAGCAGTTCTACATTATCTCCTCTGACTCTATATACTAGTCTCACATAATAGGGTCAGTTTGTAGTTTGAAAAGCTTCATTAGTAAAAAAAAGAAAAACAAAGAAAGTCATTATTTATGTGAATTTGCCCTGAATGTATCTGCATTTATGAAAGCAAGCTAAGCAAATAAAATATGGAAAACAAACAAACAAAAACTAATAAATGCAAATAAATGGGAGATTGTAAAATTAGTATAGGTGACATCTTTGATAAAGATCTGGACCCTCGAGTGCATGCATTTTCAATCACCTTTAACAACGTTCATTGGATGACTAATTTTAACCACTGGAATAGACTGCCAAGATATGTTGTGGAATTTCCATCCATGGAGGAAAGCCATCTGGGCATGATTCAGGACAGCCTGATCTAAGGCGAACCTGCTTGTTTTTGGCAATATGGGCATGTGTTTTGAAACTCAGCAAGAGAAGGTAACTGATGTCATCTACATGGACTCCTTCAAGGCCTTTGACATGATCCCTGACACATCTATATCTCTAAATAGGAGAGAAATTGATTTGAAGAATGGACTATTTATTGGATGAGGAATTGATTGGAAGGTCACAGCCAGAGGACTGTGGTCAATGACTCTATGTCTAGGCGTAGACTGAAAATGAGTGGCGTCCCCCAGGGGTTCATCTTGGAGCTGGTACTCATTAACATGTTTATCAATGACATAGACAGTGGGATCAAGTGCACCCTCAGCAAGTTTTCTAATGACACCAAGCTGAGAAGTGCAGTTGATGGAGTAGAAGGAAGGGATACCATCCAGAAGGACCTTGATGAACTCAAAAGTTGGGGCCATGTGAACCTAATGAGGTTCAAGAAAGCAAAGCACTTGGTTATGCACTTGGGTAAGGATAGTGCCTGCTGAGAAGAACTTATGGGTCAATGGTATCCTGGGCTGCATCAAAAGAGGGCTGGCCAGTAGGGTGAGGGTGATGATTGTCCCTCTCTACTCTGCCCTTGTGAGGCCCTATCTTGAGTACTGCATGTAGGTCTGGGGACCTGTGTTAGAACAAGGGGGAAATGGTTTCAATCTCAAATAGAATACATTTAAGTTAGATGTAAGGAAAAAGTCTTTTACAGTGATGGTGTTGAGGCACTGAAACAGGTTGCCCAGAAATGTAGTGGATATCCTGTCCCTGGAGACTTTCAAGGTAAGGTGGAATCAGGCCCTGAGCAAACTAATCTAGCTGTACTTGCCTCTGTTCACTGCAAGGAAGCTGGATTAGATAGTCTTCAGAGGTCCTTTCCAACTCTAAGAATTCTATGATTCCATGATTGTGATTTTTCGCTTAGAGCTGTTACATCTCAAATTCTGGTTGAGAAAAAGTGAACATGGTCTTTTCTGTGAGGTTCAATTTCAATTTGAACTTACCCCATATAGATTGACTGGTGCTTAGCTTTGGGATTCTGTGGTTTGCTTACAATACTGTGAAACAACATTCCTAGTAATCTTTTTTATCACAAATAACACAACTTGGCATTCTAGTGGAATTTTTTATGAGTGTATAGGGGAATTGTTAGGTCAGAGTTTGAATTGGTGATTGAGAACCTGGTGAAGGAATGTGGCTGGCCCAGGGAACACAGGCAAGTTGTTTGCACCTGTGTTCCCCATGAAGGGTGGACCCAGGTTTGGAGCCACCCTGGGCTCATATAATGGCCAGCTAGGGAAGAACAAATAGCTCTTAGACCTTGGCTGCTTTCTGAGAAGGGGTGTTATATGGGAAGTGATCCCCTTCATCAACAGGGTGAGTTCAGCTCTTCTTTTTGTATATTGTTATTAGTCCATCTGCAATTACTTTCTCCAGTATTGATGAGAATGTGTCAGAAGTAGTTTCACTTCTTTGTGAGCAAAACAGAGCATTAACTGAATGTGCTTATTATGCAGCATGCTACATCTCAATACTTCCAACCTCTTTCAATTCTTATACTTGAAATAATACCCCTCTTCAAGTTCTACTACATGAGTATATTAGATCTCTAACACGTGTACGCATTTGTTGATAAACAAATACATGTCACTCAGATGTAAGAGTATGAGTAAACATGTTAATTTATGTATGTATTTATTTTGATTTGAAGATTCTTAACTTCAGTGGCATACAGTTTTCTTTATTATTGTTTTTATATTATGTAATTCACTCCTAAAGTGATGCTTACTATTTATTTATATGGAAACAACAACACATACCAAGATCACAGTAGCACTACTTGATAGAGCAAATTCTCAGATCAGATACAAAACTCTGTTTTGTCTAGAGTAGTCACAACCGTTAGCTATGCATCTTCACTGGTAATGAATAGGAGCTTGCATCCTGTGCTTTTTAAAAAAATAAAAATAAAAAAAAATTGATCCTGTGGAGGTGATTTACTGTTGCCGCTGGTGAAATGTACCACCCATCACCTCACCACGCTCTTCTGTGTTTAGTCTTCATAAATGCATAAATGTTCAGAAAGTACTGATGAAAGTAAATGGATGCAAAGTTTTCTGCTTCGTTTTGTTATGTGATTCAATGCCAGGCATAGATTTTTCAGACTGCCCTTTTTCTGTCATCTGTTGCATGGTAACAAAACGCAATGTCCTGTATTCTCTGACTGCTTTAAATTATGGAATTACAAACCTAAGAATATGTAAAAATGATGCAGAGTGGCTGATCAAAAGTTAAGGAATAATACTGGGGAGTGGTCACAGAAATAACTGAAGAAGAGAGCTATGTTAAAGTGTAGAGCATTTTAAGCTGGTAAAAAAAAAAAAAAAAAAGCTTAAAAATTGCTTCTGTTCAACGTGTAGGACACACAGATGGATTCTATGTAGAAAACAAGTTGAATCAGAAGAGAGATTGGGTAAGGGTGAGGCTAGTCTCCTTATTTTTGTTCATGTGTGTGTTTTTTTGTTTGTTTGTTTTCCCTGTAGTGGTCATCTATTAGCATTTATATAGCTTGCTGTTTAAAGACCTCTTTTGCAGTCAGTCACTGGATTTAACAAGAGCAGGACTATTTCATGCTTTGAATTCTTCCATTAAATGTAACTAGAGTTTTGCTTGAAACATGAAACAAGTACAAACTTGTCTGAAATGTGATTTGAAATTAAAAGAAGCATTTTCTTTGTCTGCAATATCTCAGTTAGATGGCAATAAGAAAAAAAGAAATAATCTAGATACTTCCCTGAAACTGAGTCACTAAAAAATTCTAAAAAAAAGACCATACCATTTAACTTCGTGTGAAAACATATAGCTAGTAATGAATTTGAATATACTGTAATTAAGTAATAGACTTGAGGAGAGGCTGGCAATGATGACAAAGAATCTTTTTTAAAACCAAAGAAAACCATTTATTGATAGTGTAGAAATTTGTAAGTATTAATACCATATGCAATTCTATATGCACCTACTTCAAACGTATTTGTTATTTTAGAGTCTGTTTTTGATAAGCAGAGCCCTTGAAACAAAATCTTCTTACTTGTCTCTAATGCCTTTCATTTGCCTAATGGAAATCAAGAACAGCTCAGATGAAAACAAGTGTGATATCATCATACAATGGACTATAAACTGTTGCCCCTCTTCTCAGAGATTAGAAAAAGATTAAGTTCATTTTTGTAATAGAAATTATATAGAATAGCATGTTTATACTAATCTATTTCTGCACTTAATATGTTTGTACACTTTATGATGTAGTTTCTCCATCATACATATTATATCCACTTGACAAATCAGCAAGCCCAAGACTAACTCTGCTTATTTTCACATCTAGAAAACATTAAGGTAATTCCTCTCAATACCTGAAAGCAATCAATTCTTTTCACTTGTTGAATGTGCATTGATAGTTCTGTTTATTGGAGGTGAATTATCCAGGGCTGTTCTTTGTTTTGCTTTCAAAGGGGGGGAAAAAAATGGTAAAACTGACTATGGTTGGAAATGCTCATCTAATCTACAGTACATTCCTAGTCCAATATATGTTAGCCATGGGATGCTTTCTGTAAATTCAGTGTATCTTTGTTTCTGTTTTAATTTTTTCCCTCTGAATGTTTTGTATTTCAATTATATTTAAATATACTTCCACATATGCATGTATATTTCTTTCAGTTTGGTAAAATATTCTCCGTTGTGGCAAGTCTTACCAAAATATTTTGAAGTAAACAGCATTCCTCTATAAAACACGTTTTTCAGCAAACCAAATCTAGAAACAGCTGCAGAATCCTTGGTGATACGAATAGCAGTACTCTGTAATGCAAGAGGAAATAGACTATCTAACAAGCTTGCATTTATAATGAAATGCCATTTCAAGGTGAATACAGTAGCCATCTAAGTAAATGTCACTGTGAGGGTTTTCCTTTACTAAAGCACTAAAGAATGAATTGGTCTAGCCTTTGATTAGATAAATGCCCAAGGCAGAGCATCCACCATCTCAAGAAAAAGCCATCTATAAAATCAAAAGAAGGAGAGAATCTTGGTACTAGGTTTTACTTAGATTGGGGGAGGATGTGTAGGGGAGTAGAAGAGAATTCACTGTAGTTTATTTTTTCATTTCCTCCTGTTTTCCTTTTGTTCCAGACAATTCCAGATCCTGTTCAGAGAGGGTGCGCTTTTTTTTTTTTCCCTTTCTCATGTGCAGAACTAAAGCTTTGAGCACTCGGTTGCTATGGAAACAAAAAGGATAGAAACAGTTCATGTATTTCAAAAGCTGTCAGCCTATGTGCTGGGGATTTTGATAGCTAAACCTAAACATGAACCATCCTTTTTAAAAACCATTGTGACACTTATTACTGTTGCTAGGGGACATAAGGCAACTATTTGTTTAGCTTATTTCCCATCAGTTCTATAAATAGTTTGAATTTTAGAGTTAATTTGTGATCTTAATCGGTGTTTATCAAATCAGAATAGAAATAAACATAAAGTGAGCTGAAAAACAGTATGCATTTTTCCTTTTTTAAAATAAATTAAGTTGCAACACAGTCATTTAAAGACAAGGCTACTAATGTAAGGCATCTTTTCTGTATTACATTTGATACATTTGGTATGTGCTCACCCAGTGTTAAATGGAGAATGAAAAATGCTGTATTTTCTGCAAAATACAGTAGGGTTTTTTTTTTTTTTCTAAACCCTAAAAGGAAACATGGAGATGCTAGGATGAATCTGGAATGAAAAGAGGATTCTTTCATTGGTTAGCTTTTATAGATACTGATATTGTCCATTTTATGTATAGTAATAGTATTTTTTACTATTTTACATTTTTATATTTTACATTTTATTATAGGAGTAAGGCATGCTGATGCTATCCATAGTAAGGATGCCAGAACAAAGTATTTTTATCAGATTTTCTTGAGCCAGATAAATGAACCAAGAAAGTTACTCAAAAATATAAAATTTGTCTTAGTGTGTGATAGCGAAGACTTGTAACTAGTATAAAACTCATCTTCTCAGAATGTAACACAGTTGAGCTCAGTTAGAAGAACAAAAAAAAAAATCACTCAAGAAGGATTTCTTGAAGGCAGAGAGGGAAGAGAGTGGAATAAAATTGTCAGAACAGTTTTTACTGTATTTTGGCACATAACCTTTAGCTTTTTCTTTTCCAGCCACACTTCACAATGTCACAAAGAAGCCTGTGTTTTATTTTTTTTTTTTTTTCCCAAGATAATAATTGAAGTTGTTAAATAGTGATAGTTGTGCTTCTAGAGGGCGTGGCTTGATGGACTCAAGATCAAATGCTATGGACACACTGCTGTTATGTTTCCTGTTCAAAGCAACATGAAAATAAATGTGATACAAAACAAGCAGTTCAGAATTCCTAATAACACAGTTCCAAGTGTTTCAACTCTTCAGAAGAAAGACAGAGCCATAGAAAATTAGAGCAATTTGAACAGTTTTTACTTTCTGGCTTTCCTAGTAGTAAGACTTGTATATCTGTGCAGCCAAGTAACTGATTACTCATATTACAGTCTTCCCAGGTTTGGAAATTTGTGGTGGGTATATATGAAAATGATTACCATGACCCCTACAACATAGAAATTTCTCTGTTACTATAAAATTAAAAAAAAAAAGATAGCATTTTTAGTAATACTGAATCATTTGATGGCGTAGATCTTCTAGGCATCTCTGCCTAGAAGCTCATTTTGAGTTGAACAGATAAAGAAAAACTTAGAGGAAAAACTCCCTGCTTTTAAAAACTTCACCCTTAATATCTTGTTTGTGTAGCTGGTAGAACACTAACCTGGCAGTTGGGTTTACTATAATAAACATCAGGGGGTTGCTGTGTTTTGTTTGTTTGTTTTGTTGTTGTTGTTGTTGTTTTGTTTTTCCCAAGTGCTGTTAGAACATGATAGGGAATATTTCTAAATGAGAAAAAATATTTCAACACCATCACGCAGTAATTCACTGGCTTGTTTTGTAATTAGGTTGTAGTACCAACAGTCAGAAGACCTAGTTCTATTGTAGTAAATTTTAAAGAATTTAAGTTAATTAATTTAGATGTGACCGGAGGTGTTTGTGAAGTCAGCCACTGCCTCTGACGCTCACTTGCAGCATAATCTTAGACAAATGAAAATTGCTATCCATTAGATGGGAAAAGTAATTTCTCTTCCTCATCCCTCTGCCCCCAGTCAACAGGATGTCTTCAAGGTCATATTTACTAGTTACTTTTAAATTACTATGCATTTGTATACAATCACAAATAGACTGTGAAGAATTGAGAGTCTCAAAAACAGGTGTTCTGAATATATGTAGCATATTACAGAAAATGCCACAACATACATGCTTCAGTATGCTTTAAACTGTATCACACACTAACAAAAAATCCCAGCACTCTGCACTAAAAATAAAACAAAAACAGAAAAGACAACAGCAAAAACCAATTAAAAGCTGCTTAGCTTTTGGCATCCCCATCCAAAAGAGGAAAAAAATCCTCATAAGGTAGCCCGTACTCGAGCAGAAGAGATCATGCAAGTTGCACAGAAAGGGAAGAGGAATCTAATAATACATATTAATAGCTTCCTCGGTAATCTGAATTTGTCCCATGTATTTCATACCTAAGTCAAGAGAGTGTTGCAGTGAATCTGTGAGTAATATAGTATCCTGAAGAGAACAAGGAAAGAGGTAGTTGAGTTCTTTAAGTATTTTTAAAGGACTGATAGAACTAGTGGCTGAATTAATTTAACAAAATCAAGTGAAGAAAGAAATAGAATGAGCTGTATCTCAAAATCATATTTATCAAGAAGAATATCCTTATAACTCAGTTCTAGTCCTACTATAACTGGGGGGAGTGAAAACAAAAACTAATCCAAGTATTGTGCTGTGTTACGAGATTGTAACTGGCAGTAAAATAGAAAGACTGTCTGCTGCTGTGAATAATTTTCATGCTGAGGCCCAGAACAGACAAGTATTATCATTTATAACATCTGTCTCAAAAAGACTGAGCCAAAATGAGCTAGTTAAAAAGTTACATCTTTTATTTCAAGAACCTTGGCTTAAAAAAGCCTTCAGGGATTTAAGTTTTGAGAGATTTTTTCTAAAACAGATAAAATGACCTATACCATAAAATGACGTTTATGCATCTTATTTTAGAAAAACGTAATCATGAGGCATCTTGTAATGGTGCATATATGTATGCACTGCTATGTAAGTATATACATATACACTTTAAGGGCATATTTTCCAGTAAGTACTTTAACGTTATGTGAAGAAGTGTATTAAATACTCTATGAACAACACAAACCTACAAAAATTTAAAATATATATGATAATTCAAGATTAGCCCAGTGAAAAAAGCTTAGATTGTTGGCTCAGGATTTTAATTAACAGATGAGAGAAGAAGCTACTCACTTCTTTCTCTAATCATGATGTTTTTGCAAAAGTAACCTTACTTTCTTACTTCTTTCTTTTCCTTTTCCTTCCTCTCCTTGCCTTCCTGTTATGTGTCTTTGTTAAAAATACGGTAAACACTCAAATGTTTGTCTGTTCACACAATTCTTTTTAATATTTGTAGATAATAGAGAAGTGATGAGTCGTAATTTCCCTCTGTGCAGGCACTGTAGCTACACTCAGTTCTGTTGTTTGATCCAAGTTATAAGAGAAAGACAAACCACTAACCTACCTTTAAGACAGAAGCTACTTTAGGTATGCGTTACTGATTATGTCTTCATCAGCATCAATTACTGCAGTCATGTGTTATATTTTTCTTGTTACAACATAAGTTATAACATATCAATTTGATGCTGAGTCAGTTCATTTGTAATTTGCAGTGTTCACTGCAGAACTAATACTGAAAGGCTGAAAGCATTTTCTTCAATTCTCAGTCTTGTCATGTTAGCAGTTTGAAAGAATTCTGTTTTAATGCAGTAAGATGTTTTTTTTTTTTTTTTCCAGAGCTGTATGTAGTATGTGCACAGAATTTGCAGAAAAGTTGTCTCTTAAATACTAACAGATAGTTGACCCAACCTGCTGAAATGCAAGATGAGGTTATTTTGCAAATCTGTCCTTATTCTGCTGCAGTGATGCATATTTATGAAGGAATCAAGCATAAAACTAACATCTGCAAGTGGCATTGGTAACATTCATTATATCTATGCTGCAAAAGGGATTAGTCATTTTAACTGATATTTTCAATCTAGAGAGACGATACCTTATGGTTTGATGACTCAAACTGCTTACAGAGTGGGAGAACATGTTTTGCACTGCCACACAATCAGTACTGCAGATATAACACAGGATTGATGTGACCTTTGGTCTAAACCATTTCTGCCATTCTTTCATTTTATGTAAGGTAACTCACTATACTATTTCACTCTTAGACAAAGCAATAAAAATTCCATAGTAATGCAGCTGGAGGCTTATTCACATATTTAACAAAACTCATCACCACCTGTTGCTGTGCCATGCAGCAGCTGAACAGCCTTCTGCAATTAAACTTATTACATCGTGAAAGATCAGCCACTCCATGTAATGCTAGATTAGTGACCGCCTAACCTGGATGAGAAGTCAGAAGATACAGAAATCATAAACGAGGTTTTCTCTAACATATACCAGTTAGAGGCTTTGTGTAAGAGCAAGTGGTTTAAAGACATTCTCTTCTCCACTCCTGATGTACAAAGTACAAACTGTTTGCTATCTTAGAGATTCTGTTCTAATCTGACAGAACAATGTACTCTCTTACATATTAAGAGCTATATAAATAACAATATAGAGAAATTTACAGAAATTTGTTGATAATACTCCTGAGCTTTCACTCTCTGTAATAGCACTGTAGGAGCAGGTGATGTCTGATGTTGAAGTGTTGTGTTTATTGAGAAACATATGTTTGCATTTATGGAAAAAGGCTGATTGTTTCATTACTTTCTTTCAACAACGCAGTAAAGCACTAAACCTTCAAGTACTTTTCTTTTAAAGCACTTCTTGTGCATCTTCCTCTGGGGTTGAAAATGTAGTTCTTCCAGTGCTTATCTCTACTATTATGTTGTTTATTCACAAAAGTTGTGTCTATTACAAGTGTGTGATAATACTCAAAAAGAAAGCTCAAGTATCTATTTAGATTCTCCACGACGGAATTCATATAAGCTGAGTATAGACTGAGTTTAGATCAGTGCAAGATATCCTGAGCTCAGTTGTACTTTCTTTGTCAGGCTAAAAATCAATGCTATAGAGATATATGATATATGTTGATATATAGAGAGATATATGTTGAAATCAAAGAAATCGCTGAATTTAAATGCTGGCAAGCATAAATCACCATGCGCAGGTATAGACTGACATAATATATTTTATTCTTTGTAAGTAATTTATATGCATTTAGTTTTGTCACTGTTTTTTTTTTTGTTTGTTTTTTGTTTTTTTTTCCTTTAACTTATATATTTCTTCCACTTGTATGGTGATTACATGACCAGCATGTTTATAAAAAGCAACCAGAACTCCAGGACAAAGAAACAATATTATTTTATTCTTCTTAAATACAAAATTGCTTTAGTATACTCACTTTGATCACTCTATTGTCAATTATTCCCAATCTCTTACTTAAACATGAGGGATTGCAATTCTACATGATGTTCCAAGTTTCTCTACTTTACATATTATCATGGAATGGTTGAGTTGAAAGAGACCCCAAGGATCATCAAATTCCACTCCCCTGCCACAGGTAGGGCCAAAACCTCTAGAGCTGGTACTAGATCAGGCTGTCCAGAGCCCCATCCAACTTGGCTGTGAGCACTACCAAGGATGAAGCATCCACAGCCTCTCTGAGAAGCCTGTGCCAGCACCTCACCAGTTTCTTTGTTAAGAACTTTCCTTTGAAATCCAATCTAAACCTTCAACTCTTAAAACCATTCCCCCTTGACCTATCACTGTTTGCCCTTGTAGAAAGTTGATTTCCTTCCTTTTTATAATCCCCTTTTAAATACTGGAAGGCTGCAATGAGGTCTCCTTGCAGCCTTCTCCAGGCTGAGCAAGCCCAGTTCCCTCAGCCTGCCTTTGTAAGGGAGGTGTGCTTCACCTTTCCAGAATGCTAATAACTAACAAACAAGCTGCACATCATTAAATGGTTTACTCTTTCTGTATTCAAAATAAATCAATTCGAATTTGGCTCAAAGTCATGATTTATTAATACTCCCAAATAGGTAGTTTCAGAGACAAATAGATATATGGTTTGGGTGCAGATGTGTGTAAAATTCATGAATTTAATAATAATTACTTTTACTAATTAATTGAACTTATTTGTCCTTAATATATCCATTGCTTGGATGAGTAAGTAGAATAGTATTTTAATAAATGTAAATGAAGTGTGAACAAATGTTTTCCTTTTAATCATTTAGTTGCATGAAGGTATGTGCAAATAACACATCTATATTGCAAGTGTTTGAGAAAATTATTGTTTTACAAATGTGTAATGTTTTCAACTGATTTGATTTTTGCTGTTATTTTAAGTTCATAAGTTCTCAGCAAGAGCCAGCACCTTGTCAGAATGATGATGGAAATCAAATTCAAGGATTTTGTTTTGGATAGCTGGAAAAAATAAATAAATAAAAAAAATTCCTAAGTGCTTTCTCCAGAAAAGCAAAACACATTTTGCAATGTTTTTTTTTTTTTTTCGTTCTATGATCTGCCATTTAGAACTTTTTAGAGTTAATCTTGAATCTTTTAACTTTTTTTTTTTTTTTTTTTTCTGTGCAGGTTACATGGTGTTAAAACAAATACTGCAACAGTAGACCTCAGATCATTGCATGAAAACTTGTATCAATATGTAGTGCAATGACTTTGCTCAAGACCAATTGTCTTCTCTACCCTCCAGGTATAATCTATGTTTTAATAACAACCAGTTCAAGACATTTGACAAAATTAGGCTTTTAAATGTGTATAGTTATGAGGCTCAAGGCAGAGGGGAACTTTTCTGAACTTAACCTCCAGGTATATATGCCTAAACTATCATCAAGACTAACCTTGTTTGAGATCTCCTTTCCCCCCACCTACCAGCAGAAAATACTTTCCATTTAATCTGGAAAAGCTCTATATAAAACCAAAATTATCCAGGCCTGAGCAGTGATGCATTGTCACCTAGATTCTGAAAGAATGGTGCAAACTGCTTGAAATTACATCTAGCTATCACTGTCAGGACATAGTTTTGTAAATATAGATCAGAAAATAAATCAAGAGCATTATAATACAGTTATCTGGATGCATAAAACAAAAACAAAACAAAAAAAGCCTTTGAGTTTAATATTCCAGTCAGTACTTCATATCTAAGAATGTTTGAAATTCAAAAAGTTTCTGTGCCATAGATCCGCTCAGGTACTCAGGACTCTTTATGGTCTTAGACCACAGGCAGCACATCAGGAATTCTAAATCTCTGATTTATTTAATTATTTTTTTCATTATAGTAACTTTATTTCTGAATTATTTTTCTTTGCTTGTTTTTGATTTTGCTGTACTACTGACTTTTAAGAGCTGCTGCTTCTCTTTGATATTTAGGCTTTTTTTTTATACAAAGTTCCTCTCTGGAGACAGAGTATTTAGATTTTAACGCAGTTACTATAAGAACAATGCGATTAACACCTAGCACCCCTGTTAGAATACTTGTACACATTATTGTAATGTTCATTAAAGAACAGCCTTACATGGGATTTGATAAAATCCCATTCTGAAAAAATAACTATTTTTAACAATTTTAGGAACCCTGTTCTACATTCCTTATGAAAACATTTGGAGTTTGAAAAAACCTGTTAAAAGTGTCAGAAATAGTATAAAAAGCAGCAAAATTTAATTTTACTCAAACTTCTAAAGACGTGTAGAATCTGTTTTTAACATGTCCAAATATGATTTGAACATTATCTCTGTGGCAAATGCCTGCACAGCTGCGGACTTCTGCACCTCTGTAGGAATTAATGGGATTCTAATACAACTAAACAGGATTAGAGGAGAATATCTGAGAGGAAAAAAATCTTATTCCCATTTTATTTATTTATTTATTTGTTCCAAGCAAACTGAGTATTGTGGATATTCATAAAATAAATTCTCTTCATATTACAGTTTAATTAATCCAGAATGGCAGTTGAGTCTGCTTTCTTAACGTTCAGCTGTAAATCATCTGCAGAGTTTCAGTTAACTTGATTTCAAATGCATTTATGCACTGCAAAAATGAAAACATTAATCCAGAATTATCTCTGTGGAGTAAATTTAAGTCCATTATATTTCATGTCAAAAGCTTCTATGTGCAAGCCGTTAAGAACTGAAGGCTAATTTTTTAAATCAATCCTCCTATCTATGAAATAATGCCAATAGTATGCCTTCACAGAAAAAGAAATGGTGTAAATTATGTAGAATATTATTAATGATTAATATCCTCATTTTTTGTTACTTTTGATGTATTAATGGAAATATTCATCTTGTAGAATGTTTTTTTTTGTTGTTGTTGTTGTTTTTTTGTCCTTAAATAGTCAAAAGAACAATAATAATAAAAATCAGAGTTGGTTTTGGTCATCCAGTGATCAGTAACTGATCCTGTTTTCCTCAGATTATCTTTGAAATTCAACATCTGAATATTTTAGAAGAAAATCTTCGTGAGTGTGAATTATTTGCAAATTACTCAAAGTTTATTCTTTATGATGTACAATTGACAAGCTGAATCACATCTTATTGTTTGTATATCTTGAACATATAAGCCAGTTTCAAAAGGAGAAAAAGGAATAGAAATACTGGACAAGTTTTGTCAGGAAATATTCAAACAAATATTTGTACTAAATTTTATGAAGTTTGTGATCTTCTGGCCTCTGCATAATTTCTCTGTAGCATCAGCGAATAAATACTCAAGGCATAAATACTGTGATTCTAGTTTCGAGTCAAATCAACTTCTCCTTAAGAATGAATTCTACTATTTATTTAGCTCTGTTGTCCAGTAATGAAGGCTTAATATTTTAAGCATTCCCTACCAACACTGAATACTTTCACTGTTGCTTGTACTTCAGCAGAAGCTGCACTGTGCTATTTTTCTTTTATCTTTCTGACAGTATTACATAAGCCTAGCAGGAAAAAAAAAAAAAAATCCAGATCACATCAGCTGCAAAATCCATATCTTTGTTTTACTTCCTGCTCCAGAAACATTTTTCCCAGTATGCAGTTCCTTCAAGATCAATTCCTTACTAAACACTCATGATTCCTTCAACAGTTGTTATGTGGTAACTGTTATATATTACTATACAAATAGCATACCTTAAGAAGAATAATATTAGGCAGTTTTTGCGAAGTCTGATTGGTAATGGCCTAAATGCAGCCTTTGTGGGTCCCATGCCAGAAGTAAATAAATGTTTAGATGCATACATTGAACCATTGCATGCTGGAGCTGGAGATAATTCTGTCTTTTACTACAAAAAGTTTCTGCAGGTAACTGATTTCCAGTGAGCAGTGCGAGTTCGTGAATTAATGAATTAAAGGGGACTTGCTTAATGTTAACATAACTGCAGCCTCAAATGGTCAACATTTTAAGTCCAAAGCAGTATTCCAGTTTGTGAGTGAAGACTTTTATGTAACCACTGTAAAAGGTAAAACTGGAATGATTTTGATTAATTTTTAGTTTTTTTTTTTTAAAGACAAATACAGGAAAAAATAGTCAACAGAGAATTAAGTGCCAAATACGTACTAAGAGCAGTTGTTTCTTGAGTATTTTTGCACAGGAAAAGTATTTTGTAGTTGTGTTTGTGCAGAGTGCATGACTTTCTGAGAGTGAAAGGGCAATTTGCTACCAAAGATACCTCCTGTAAAACCTGAAAAGTAATAGGAAAAAAAATGCCAGTATGTATTCGGAGCAGAGAACAAAATTTCATCACAAAACAAATCACTCCAGTTGCTGGAAAGATTAACAGGGTGCTTTTCCCTTAGCTTGTTGTGTTTTGTACAATATATATCTTTGCATGATTATTAAGGAGGGATGAGATACTACATTGCACAGAGAGTGCATTGCGCTGCTTAAACAAACTCATCACTGCCTTGCTGAGCAGAGTTATGACATTATGGTATGTTAGGAGTAAAGCTCAAATCTGTGGTAATTTAAGTCACTGTCAAGGTTTTAAAATGTGGTTCAGCAAAAGCAGTTTAACAGGTTGCCAAAAATGTAAGATAGAACATTCTGTACAATTGCTTCACATGCTCAAGAGACTCCCAAAAAAGGAATCTGCTTTCCATCATGAAGTGTGAAATAGATACCTTTAAGTGAGTGAAAAATAAGTCATTTTTTAATATAACATAATGAAAAAGATCCCTAGTGAAATGAGGTATTATTTATCCTAATGAGATTTTTAGAGATACAATATTTCTATTTTAAAACTTTGTTAAGATATTCTTTATCACCTGCATTCTTCAGTTACTAGTACTGCTGCCCCTATTTTTATCAGAAACTGTTTTGTACAGATAGAAGAAATCAAGGTTATTTCCTTCCTATTAAACTTCCTTAGTGAGGTTTAAGCACAAGGGCAGATTTAAATGGCAGATTCTCATTTCTCTCTCTTTTTTTTTTTTCCCTTCCCTTTTTATTCAATGTAGATCCAAACAACAGAGATGAGAGCAAGCTGGCTTTATGCTTGCCAGGTAACATGATGCTTTTATCCTGCATTGAGGTGTCTAATAGCCAAGTCGTATATCAAACTCAAAGCATCCATGGCAAATTTAAGAATAGCAGACTCAAACTGGGAGCACTCAGCATAGCAGAGTGCAGAGCAGCAGTAGATCTTAATGATAGACTAGTCAACTCATTACAAATAGTGTCTGTCTCTTATTTTTCCAGACTACACACAAGTAAAATTAGTTGTGCTTAGGGGTGTGAAAAACACTAGGGCTCTCCTGTTAGTTTTTGTTATGATGACTGGTCTGAAAGGAGCACCTCCTGTTTTATTATTTTGGTAAAATCGGAGGTGGATGTTGGTGGCATGGCAGTGGAGGCTGAACTTTCCCCACAACATTCTCTTACATCGTGCAAAAGAGAGGCAGTCTGACACAATAGCATCTGACATGGAAGTGTGTATGAAGCAAAGGTGTATCACTGAATTTCTTCATGTGGAAAAATGTGCACCCACTGACATTCACTGATGTTTGCTGCACGTCCATGGAGACCAAACTGTGGATGTGAGCACAGTCAGGTGGTGGGAGGTGTGTCTCAGCAGTGGTGACAATGATGTGTAAAACAATCCATGTTCCGTACAGCAATGCAATGTTTTACAAGCACAGCATGCAGGCTCTTGTTCACTGCTGGTGAAAAAAGCTTAGCTAATGATAGTGACTACATTGAAAAAATAGTATTTTGTAGCTGAGAATTTGCTCTGTAGAATAGTGTTATTGTGCTCTTTGTATCTGATGCTGATTCTGTGGAAATAAACACAAGGCGTTACTTTTGGAGAGACCTATGTAGGACCAGTTAAATACTGTGGCAATATTTGCATGTAGCCTCTGTATATTAAACACAGAAATGTAAGGATGCCACTGGAAAAAAAAAGAACTAATAGTTAAATTTTTTACTCTAATAACTTGGTTACGTTTAACTATGTCGCAAGCAGGATATGACATTTCATGCAAGACTGTTAAAGAAATTTAATCTAAAAAGGCAGAAGAGGCCAATGCAAATGCCTGGTTTAGAGCTGTTAAGCAAAGAAATTTTGGAGTACCATAGCATTTACCAGGTCTGTTGACGCCAGTTCTCCCTTGTCAGTGGTTGGGGGGGGGGGGGGTCTTGCATTACCTCCTCCTCCACAGC
>JAOWBP010002559.1:24998811-25016748 GCA_028571105.1 Tragopan temminckii | reverse complement strand
GGGAAACTCATGTGGCCTGAGGGCTATAATGTAGATTAATGAATTTAAATAGGTATATCCTGCAGGGAATGATGTTGATGCTGACATCTGTATTATTCATGTTGTTTCTCCATGTTCACCAGGAAAGGAGATGTGAATAGTCAGGAGCAATAGAACCATATCAATATCACTGTTTTCGGGCAACCTCTAACATGAAAAGAAAGTGAAAAATTAAAAAACAATATTTTGATATGTTTACAAGAATAAACATACAAAAAAATAAGTATTTCCATCCTTATTTATGTTAAACTGATGTATTACTTTCAGTGTAGCAAAATCAGAAAGATTGGTACCTTTAACACAAGATACTATGATTTTGTGATAAGTTCATTCAAACTCAATAATTATGTACATTTTGTAGCATTATACATATCTTCATGGAATGGTTAACACTTCGGACTGAGTACTAGTATTAGAAAGCCTATGGTTTAAATGTTACGGGGGAACACAATTTCATGATGTTTTTAATTATTAGTGAAATGTTATCCCTGAAATAATCAAATTAATTATAAAATTGTAGAAGGTGAAAAAGCTTCTCATGGAAGTTACTGATAAATGCAGAGTGAGTCTTGCTCCCTGATAAAATGAATAGGACACACAAACCTCATAAAGAGTGTAAAATAATTTTTGCATTTATTCTTGGCAAATGTATTCTGGGCTGCACAAAATGATGGGTGGCTGGAAGGGTGAGGGAAGTGATTGGCCCCTTTTGCTCTGCCATCATGAGGTCTCATTTGCAATACTGCATCCAGGGCTGGGGGTCTCTGCAAAAGAAAGTTGTAATGATGTTGGAGCAGGTCTAGAGGAGGACTGTGAAGATGCTCAGGGGGCTGGAGCACCAATCCTATGTAGAAAGGCTGAGACAGCTGGGCTTGTCCAACCTGGAGAAGGGAAGACTCAGGATTGACTGACTTTCTACATGGGCAGCAATAGGACATGGGGGAATGGCTTTAAACTAGAAGAAGGGAGATTTAGGTTAGATGTTATGGGGAAATTTTTCACTCAGAAGGTGGTAGGGCACTGGAACATGTTGTGCAGAGAAGGTGTGGATGTGCCATCCCTGGAAGTGCTCAAGGTCAGCTTGTATGTGGTCCAGGGCAGCCTCACCTAGTACCTGATTTAGTGGCTGAAAGCCCTGACTATATCAAGGCATCCAGAACTGAATGATTTTAGAGGTCCCTTGCAACTCAAGCTACTCTATGTTTCTGTAACAATGGATGTTATCTGGATAGGTTAAAATAAAATAAAAATTTAAAATGATAATGGTAGAGTAATTCAAGAAAATATGTGAAATATGTGATACAGAAAATAGAGATATAAAATCCTAACCCTTTTCAAGATCTGAAAGGAGTTATGAAGTATGTTTCTACTTAGGTCTTAATCTAAGGCTAAGTAAATGTAAGACATAAATCAAACAGAAAGGGGACTAAATAAGATGATGTAAAATTTAGATATGTGGTTCTGAGTTTTAATTTGCCTTTGAGTCTATAGAGAAGGACTTTAAAAATCAACTTGAAATACCTCTCCTTGTGTACCACAGTGGGGCTGACTAACAATTTTTTTACACATCTGTCTTGGTAGAAAGACAAATTAATTTAACACCTAGTTTATATGATTTTGTGCTCTTACACTCATATAACTTAAACATATTTCATATTCAATATTGCTTTTCTATTTCAGATTATTTGTGGAAGAATATCACAGGAGGAAAAAAAATTCTAGGCTGGAGATTTCATAGCGTTCTACTAATGTCTTTTTTATGATCCACTGTTGTTTTCTTAACTTGCCTGCAAGGAACATTAAGAAATTCAAGTAAGAAAGATGTTATGATTTACTTAGATATTCATTCAAATTAATTAGTTTTTCTTTTAGATGGTTATCACTGCTGCAGACTTGAAGAGATTTGTATTCTGATAAGTTGCGTGTTCATGGCTTTTTTTTTTTTTTCTTTTTCCACTTCTGCCTTACCAAAACAATTCATTCTGGAAAATGGCTGATGAATGTTCACGAAAAAACCAACCTTACAAAATCTCAAGTTGAAAAAGCACTGTGGTGCTGGATTGTTTCTACATTTCTGACATTTCTTTCTAAAGGCAACAGTTTATGTACAAAACAAACAGACCAAATTTTTTCAGGCTGCTCCTTCTAGATTTTATTTTAACTAGCTGATCCTGACCACACAGGCAACCCCAAGTCATCAACAGGATAAGTTCGCTGTACTACCCTTCCAGGATGTGTTACTTTCAAATTAGTATTTCCAATGCTAATCTCTGCTCTCATGTACTCATTAACTCCCAGGAAAAAAAATAACACAGTGAGGTAGAAACAAGAGTTTGCTATTTCATTTTAAATCAATTGAATAAAATATATAGTTTGTAGTTATTGACAAGTAGGAATCAGCTTTTGGTATCTAAATTTTATATATATAAATATATATACATATATAAATATATACATATATAAATACCAAAACTGGTTCCTACTATATATATTTATATATATATAGTAGGAACCAGTTTTTTACATATATGTATGTATGTATGTATATATACATACATATAAAGTGTGTGTGTGTATATACATATATAGTAGGAATCAGTTTTTGGTATTTAATTTGTGTGTGTGTGTGTGTGTGTGTGTTTACTATAACCAAGACTGCAAAGATTTGAAAGATGTCAGTAAGGAGTGTGATTTAAATGATCTCTCTCATGATATAAAACCCTATGTAGTTACTCAAGGTCAAAGTCGTTTATGATTCGAGCCCCAGGGAAAATAGTGCAGTAAGCAAAAAGTTTTGGTCAAGAAATGATTATAAGCTGCAAGCAAGATAAAACATACAGTAAGCACGTATCACAATGTTATTTCAAGAAAAATAATTTGCCTGAATATAGATAAAGTAAAATCAAGCAGAAAGAAAGAATTAGATACAGAAGTGCAACTTTAAATAGGTTGCTAAATAACTCTTAAGAGTATCAGAAAAGCTCAAATACAGTAGGTGTGACCAAGAGACAGCCCTTTTCTTTAATATTTTCTTGCATCCCAAATGGTAGATGCTGTCTGACAAACTGACTTCGTTCTATGACAAGGTGACCTGCTTAGTGGATGAAGGTGAGGCTGTCAATGTGGTATATCTGGACTTTAGTAAAGCCTTTGACACTGTCCTTCGCAGCATTCTCACGGAGACTCTGGCTGCCCATGGTTTGGATGGGCATACACTCTGCTGGGTGAAACACTGGCGGGATGGCTGGGCCTAAAGTGTTGTGGTCAATAGAGTTGAATTGATGGCTGGTCACAAGTGGCGTCCCTCAGGGCTCAATATGGGGCCGCTTCTATTTAACATTTTTATTAACTATCTTAATGAGGGGATTGAGTGCACCCTCAGTAAGTTTGCAGACAACACCAAGTTGAGAGGGAGTGTTGACCTGCCAGAGAGTACAAAGGCACTACAGAAGGAGCTGGATAGGCTGGATCGATGGGCCAAGACAAACTGTATGATTTTTCAATAGGGCCAAGTATTGGGTCTTGCGTTTTGGTCACAACAACCTGAGGCAACCCTACAGGCCTGGGAGGAGTGACTGGAAAACTGCTGATGAAAAGGGACCTTGGTGTACTGATGGACAGTTGGCTCAATATGAGCCAGCAGTGTGCCCAGGTGGCCAAGAAGGCCAATGGCATCCTGGCTTGTATCAGGAATGGTGTGGTGAGCAGGACTAGGGACGTAATCCTTCCCCTGTACTTGGCACTGGTGAGGCCTAACCTCAAGTACTGTGTTCTGTTTTGAGCACTTCAATTCAGGAAGGACATTGAAGTACTGGAGCAGATCCAAAGAAGGGCAACAAGACTTGTGCAGGGCTTGGAGACAATGCCCTAGGAGGCGTGACTGAATGAACTGGTGCTGTTCAGTTTTAGTCTGGGAAAAAGGAGGCTGAGCGGAGACCTTATTGCTCTCTTCCAATACCTGAAAAGTGCCTACAGCGAGAGAGGAGCTGGTCTCTTCTCTCTGATGACAGGTGACAAGATGAGGAGAAATGACCTCAAGTTGTATCAGGGTGAGTTTAGGTTGGATATTAGGAAACACTTCTTTTCAGAAAGGGTTGTTAAGCACTGGAACAGACTCCCCAGGGAGGAGATTGAATCACCATCCCTGAATGTGTTTAAAAACTGTTTGGATGTGGTGCTCAGGGACGTGATTTACAGAGGGTTGCTAGAGTTAGGGTAGTATGGTTAGGTCATTGCTAGACTTGATGATCTTGGAGGTCTTTTCCAACCTGAGCAATTCTATGATTCTATGATCACAAGTTCTTATTGTGTAAAAAGACTGATTTTTCCATATGCTAAAAAATTATGTGAACTTATCCATGACTGATTAAAGATACCAAACTCGCTTATTTACTAGGTCTTTTAAATAATCTTTGAAAATAGAATTTTGAAATTCACTGTTGTGGAAAAAGTTATGTATTTAGTTTGCATTTAAATTTTTTATCTGTGTGAAACAAATACTGTATTTCTATACATGAGGACCAATAATTAATTCCTTGCACTTGAAAGATGTCATGTAGAATTTAATAACATAGCAGTATCTACTTAGACCTGTATAAAGCCCTACAAAATGTTGCAGTCAGAAGTGAATTACTGTATCCTGTTTATTTCAGGGAAGGAATAGACCAGTCAGTGGAATTTCAATATTCAGTATTTACTAACAGTGTTATAATGCTTAACATAGGGTGGAAAGGAACAGTTTCCTAGGAAGAGTTAGAGTTCATAAAGGAGAGAGAAAAAGAGAGCGAATTAAGAGAAAAAATTCTTAAGATAACAATGAACACACGCACTTAATGATGCTGTGTGTAACCATAGGTCCTGAAAAAATAATAATGACTAAATATTTAGTTGCTACAGTTACTATCCTTGATCTTTCTGTGAACCTCCCAAAGTGACAGCAATGAGTACTGCTGTGGATCGAGGCCAGTTTTGCACTTTTGCCCACGGACCATAATTGAAATAGATTAATGAATAAGGAAATGCCTGCAGTAAGAGGTCAGTCTTGCAATGTTTTCCAAAGTTCATTAGATTTTTTTTAAGACTAAACTATAGCTTAAATCTGCCCAATTACTGTATAGTATTCCCTTTACAACATATTTTTTTCACTGCCAAGAAGCCAGCTGAGCATGCACTCCAGAGATACACAGAAATTGTTATTCGTACTCCATAATTTGGATTATAATAGCATTGATTATATGGACAGTGTAGTTTTCAGTGGCGTTCAGGGATGTTTTCACTGTGCTTGTATAGTGCAAACTATTTCAGGAACCTATGGAAAAAAAAACCAACTGTATGGGGGGAAGGATAATTATGAATTTTAGAGCTGCCTCCATGTCTTCTTTCTATAGCTTTTCTGAGAATGTTTTTTTTTTCTTGTGGTTTCTACTTATCATTAGTTATATAATTTCAACTAAGAATCATTATCTCTACCTGAATTACAATGGAAGGCCAACATACACTTTTAATGAGAGTTTGGTTTGTTTTTCACAGCACATTCCTGAAACTGAGCTAGTGAGATGAAACAGATTTTTCATATCTTTCATCAAAAGTACTTTTTACTCCTTAAGAGAGGAAAAGAACAGAAACAGCAGACTACAGCCCAAGAGTAACAGAGTACATAAATTCTTGTTGACTTTCTGCAGTGACATCATCTTCTATCGCTTCTTGCCAATTCTGTCTTATTTAGCTGACTGAGAGCAGATGATGTGGTCTGCTTCTTATTAACTCCTGGACTCTTCACTTAGACTGTTAGTTTCTTGTTGTTTTTAGATCCTTGTTATAAAACACTTCAGTTTTGTATATGAGCATTACATTTTTTTTCAGAGTATATCTGACACCTATATGTGATTGAATAATTTCTTAGTATTTTGAAATGTCTGTTACAGAAGAATATGTGGAGAATATATATAAATTGAGTGCTTCATAAAAGAATGCTACTCAGAACTATATCTTGAATCTAAACTATGTCCTGAATCTGAATAACACAATGGACATTTACAACCTACAAACATTCCCTGCAAGAGGACTATTGTGTAATGTTGATCCTTCCCAATAGAAGTAAGGAAGAAAAACGGTTATCTTTATGTATTGTGACCTTAGGTTTCCCCACAGTTATGAAGAAGTACGGAAGGAAGATTTATTTTGCTTCTGTATTCCCTTGTTTTTGAAGGATTTAAAAACTGAAGGTAGTTTTAAGTTTCATTGACTACATGAGTCGTAAAGAATGATTCTAAGAGTGTAGGAGATTGGTGAGGTTCTGATGCTGGTGCCTGAAATATGATACTGCCATTGATACTTTTGCCAAAAGTCATTCAGACAGGAAGTGAGGTGATTACAAATAATGGCACTAAATCATGCAAATCACCAGTGCGTTTCTACTAGAGTATTAAAGTTGTCTTGCCTTATGAGATATCTTAATAGCGCAAAGCGCAGTATGACTCTGACTGATGTCAAGAAATATGGTTTATAAGTTTGCATAGAATTTATGAAACTACCTGAACTCTCTTAACCAGTCCATTCTTATCTGAATACATTGTAGACTTAGCCTTGAGAAAGCTAAATTCAGGAAATTCACTAAGATGGGGATTAGGACTAATAAATGAGTGTGTATGTACACACAAGGTATTATAGAGTATAGTGAGGAAAGAACAAAACCATAGCTGCTCCTTGTAGTCCACTGTACGCATGATATATCTGCACACATTTTGTTTTTGTGGCATGAATTGTATTTATTATTATTATTTTTGGATCAAATAGGAACATGTGCCTGCACCAATTTCTCTGTACTCTGGGTCAGAATATATTTACATGTTTTTGAAACAAAACGGAGAGGTTAAAATTTTGCTGTTGAATCTGAGATGATGAAGTGGATAGTAGACTCAACTTGGAATCAAGATTAATACAGTTCCAGTGCTGCTAAAAACCCTGGAGAATAAATATTTAATTAAGTATCTCTCACTAACCAATTGTGTTAAATTCAATAGATCCTTTATGGTCTTCCTTGGTGAGGAAAGCATGTCAGCCTGAGGAAAAAATAATACATGACTTATGGATGAAAGTAGCAACTAGAAAAAGTGGAGATGTGGATACAGCTCACCATTTTTTTTAAGGAATTTTTAACTTCTGTAGTTTTTGCTAGTGCTCTAAATTCTTCTGGCTATCCAAGCCACAGCTGTTACTAAGATGTTTTTTTCCCTCCCTTCATGTTTGATTATTTCTGTACACTTTCAATGAGATAATACTTGAGAAATCTCATGCTAATACATATTTCCTTTGCAGACAAGTCACTCTTTCTCTCTCCAATCAATTTCACTTATTTCATTGGTTGTGCAACATAACAAATGCATTTTAAAGGAAATTTAAAGTGTTGTTTTTTTATTAAAAAAAAAAAGTCAAGAATAACAACTAAGCAGCTAGTTCATTTCATTACAGGCAGTAACAGTTGAAAGGTAAGGGAATAAAGGAAAGAAGCATTTCCATAGCAAATTGTGGACATTTAATGTAGAAGCAGTTACACATGGGAGTAGTCATCAATACACAATAGAAAAATCTGGATGGTGCACTCATTATTTACATTATTGCACTCATTAGTTACATTATTCACCTCCAGGTGAGGCCTGACCAGGGCAAAATAGAGGGGGAAGATAATCTCCATTGACCTGCTGGTCATGCTCCTTTTAATGCACCCTAGGATCCCATTGGCGTTCTTGGTAACCAGGGCACACTGCTGGCTCCTGGCCAACTTGTTGTCCACCAGGACACCCAGGTCCTTCTCTGCAGAAGTTTTCCCTATTGTCTTTCTGTATGTTCACAACTAAACTAGTCATCTTAGATTTCAAAAATTGAACTATCTCAATATGTTGTTAAAGAATGACCTGAATATCACAGAAGTTTTAATAAGAAT
Source organism: Tragopan temminckii (assembly GCA_028571105.1). Classification (NCBI taxonomy): domain Eukaryota; kingdom Metazoa; phylum Chordata; class Aves; order Galliformes; family Phasianidae; genus Tragopan; species Tragopan temminckii. Next base: position 25,008,767 of record JAOWBP010002559.1, on the reverse strand, counting down.
GCTTGCATTGATTCTGGCTGAAAAGTTGTAAACTTCTTGCAGGAACTTTGACAATTGAAAGAAAAAACTCTGATGTGTTTATTGTATGCATTTATAGTTTGTACGCAAGTACTTTAAAAAAAAAAAAAAAAATTGCATGGTTAATTTCTACATTTTTCAGGTGGAAAGGCATCACTGAGATCAGTCAGTTCATTCTACCTGTTCTGTACCAAAGCCCAAAAACACAGCTATATTGCTATATCTATCTTGTTGACTGCCCTTCTGGATATCTAGCCATGCACTGTTGATGCCATTCTGCAATTCTATCTTACAGATGTCTCACTGCAGAAAATTCCAGAATCTAATAAAAATACAAGTCCCTGAAAGCTGCAATGCTTGGTGTGCCTTTTTTAAAAGCCTGAAGCAAAACAAGATGAGAATGTTTTTTAACATAGCACACAAGTTGGTGCAAGGTCTATACCAACCTGGATACTGCTATCTGGACCAGGACTTCTAGGAAGAGCACCTTTCTCTTTGTCTGTAAAGGATGGGGAGAGAGAAAAAGAGATGTTTCACCACAATTACCCCAAGGTGAGCTATAAACACCTCATGATTAGTAACAGACAATTGACTCAAAGATCATAATGACTGCAGCAACACAGCAAAAAGAAACCATAACAGCCTTACCTAAGGGGAGCAAGTTCTACAATCTAATTAGGAGGAGGGCTGAAAAGAGAGCTGTCTTCCAGACTATAAGAGATATATGATAGGAAAGCAGGGAGGTTGTTACTATGCAGCATGTAGCAGTTCACAGACTTCTTCACTTTTATTGGCTCATAAGAAAATAAAAGATATAAACAGAAGATTTCCAGTCATTTTTTAACAGGACAGTACACTTTTCATACTTTACTTAAAAAACAGTGACAACTAGTCTATTTTATTGAATATATGGATTAAGAGTCCAGGATCTGGATTTAAGGTTCCACTGAAAAACAGAAGAGGACGAGTCATCCTGGTTTTGCTTATATTGATGCCAAATCTCTTTTCAGCAGCTTAGCGGAACTACGTCAGAACATGGCCTGTTTTTATGTTCTTTATCTCTCTTTGGATACTTTGCCTAATGCATATGTATTCTGACTAGACTCTGACAGATGGCCTGTATCAATGTTTTTCTAGAAAGAACTGTGACTAATGTGAGCTGGCCTCATTAATCAAGTATATTCTCTGTGGAAATATTCCCAAGATGTGAAGAGAGTAATTTCAAAAGGCAAGAGACAGAATGGACAAACTTTGTATATGTAAATATTCTTTCTGGTTTTTGTTTGTTTGTTTGTCTGTGAAGCAGACAGTATTTGAAATGTGTATGCTTGGGGCTTGTTCTTAAGGGGGGCTCTGTAATCATAATTTATGTAAGTGCTATAAAATTGCTAAGTTTTGAAAGTGAAAGATATACTGTTTGAGGCTTTTAAAATGATATCCTCAATTAATAACCTCTGGGCATATCCTTGGTTTGTATATGAATTGAAGCTGAAATATGATATTTTCTTTAACAACCTCCTTTCTGTTATATATATATATATGCAAACACTGAAATGGTGTAAGCTCTCATTTCACAGATATATTTGATTATGCCATCTATATATGTGGGAAAAGAGTAAAAACAACCTTGATTGTGAAGAAACTTTATCCCTGATTTCTCTACGTGAAGAAAAAGCCTAGTGGGGAGATTTTATTACACAATGAAAATAGAAAACTCCTATTTGGGCTGAATGAAGAAATGAAGATGCTGTTGTGACGTTTTGGGAACAGGCTTTAGACTGTTTCAGGAAGACAGAGAAGACAAAAAATAAACAAAGAATGGAAGAAGAGTTCAGGACCTACTATCACACAGTAACAGAAACTTCCACAGCTGTAGTCTGGATGAAGTGTATAAAGTTATAGATGAGGAAATCACCTTCTGCATTCTACAGTAGAGACAGTAATTAGTGAATCCTAAATCCTCACTGGTCATTCAGTGTCTGCTTTTCCTGGATGAGTCAGTGCTCAAACTGGGTAGTGCACAGAAGGCCATTCTGATTTTGACAATGTTGTTTATGATAGCATTCATCCACTTTTGAAAATAATGCCAGCATTACAACCAGTGTGAGTCTGGCAAAGAGATGCTCAGCATAGACTGAAATGATAGCCTGGAAATGAGATTCCTTGTTTCACATCCTGTGCTGAATCATGATGAGGGATCATGGAGGTGAATTTCAACTTCAGAAGTCATGGCTCTGCAGTAGACACAAACACATAGATGCCTGAGATGCAATTGCAGAACCATAGTGAGACAACAGGTATAAATTCAGCTTATCTGCAGCATATGTCAAACCCTCACTGTAGTCAAGAGTGTCTCAGTCACTTATGATTAATGCAACTGTCGTGCTTTTGCTTAGCCCATACTCTAAGTTTCCAGCTAAAAATGGCCTACACAATTCAGGAGATTAAGATTAGCAATATGAACAGAACACTGCAGTTGATTAAGAGTCAGTGTGACTATCTTGGCATTGCCAGGGTTGTTGCTCTATCTCTCATCATTCCTCATTTGCACAGCTGGAAAAATAGAAGACTAAGGTAAACACCAAGGGACAGAGGTAGTAGTGTGGTAGTGTGGGGCGCATTGAGGCATAGCACAGAGGTCAGAAGACCTTGTATGCTCTGCAACAAGACAAGTGAGATAGGTTCCAAACTTGAAGGTAAACTATCTGGCATGCTGCCTTACTTTGACTTTGCAGACCACCTAATTCTGCAGGCTCCTATGAAAGCAACCTCAGCAGCACTTTATCACATTTAACGTAACACTTCATCATCTTGTGGAAGTAACCCATAAATTTGACTCTGATAAAATTACATAGCTTACTCTGTGAATAGACCCACTGAGGCATTTTCTCAGCTCTGCTGAAAATATTATTAGTAACATACAACAAAGGCAAAATACAGAAAGAGCTTGTTTTCTCAGCTCTGTTCTTTGAATTTTCCATCACCAGTTATGAAGACAAAATATATTCATGGGGATCTGTTTGAATAATTAACCCTTTTACTTAGAAAATTTGTTTTTATACTTCATTGCTGATAAGCCTATTAATGATAAGATCCAATGGATGCTAAAGAGATTACTTAAAAATCCAGTGACTGTTGTTACTTAAGTTAGAACTATCACTGAGAGACAAAGTTGTTAAGATAATAGGGAAAGAGGGATAATGATAAGTTATATTCACACTGAAGATGCTGAGGAGTAGAGGAGTGAAAAGTCCCACTGCTCGAACACTGGAAAATATATTTGTATTCTGTGCAGTTGTTCAGACTGCTGCAGAGATACTGTACAGGTTTGATTTGAATCAAATTAATATCAGTTCAGATTCCTTGTCTTGTCAGTTTCTGAGCCTCAGGAATGTTTCCAATTCTAAAATAAAAATAATAATGAGGATTACATTTCCTTTCCTTTTCCTTTTCCTTACAAGGAATATAAGTAAAAAGTCAGCAATAACTTGCAACACTGCAAAAATTGATAGCATTGTGATTAACAGTAGGAGATTGAATTAAATAAAATTCAGATTAAAATCTTCTACCTTGTAATTTTCTATAGCCAAACTCAAGTGAGAAGGGAAGGGAGGAAGAGGTTACCTTTCATTAGGTGGTAAAAAGTATCCTTCCATCAGTGACAATGAGAAAGAACATAAGGTTGAGATAGCAAGTACTATATTTTAAAGGGGTATTATTTGAATATTTAAATGTGCCAATTCAGTAGAGATGTTGTTTCTCAGAAATTTTCGATGAGGTAATTATAGAATACTGTTTTAGTATAAACATTTTAGAAAAATAATATTTGAAAGAATTGCCAAAATACTAATCAAGGCATGAAAAGTATGGTTTGTTAAGTTGTGGGTGTTTTTTTTGTTTCTTTGTTTGTTTCTTCATTTTTTGTATGTCTCTTTTCTCTTGAGAGAAGGTAACAAGCTATTTTAATGAGATTTTAAAAATACCTGTCTTGAAAATAGTTTATCTGACAGTAAATTGTCTTATAATCTAATAGGAAAATGGGCACAAAAGAAGCTAAAGATGACATCATCGTAGTAATAAGATGAGTATTTATAACTTAGTAATTTCAGTAGTTTACTTATTAAAGGTGAGGTATTTTTCTTAGTCTTTCTAAGTCAGTTTCAGAAATTTATAATATTCTAAAAATATTTAGTAGTTCAAATAATAGTTTTGTGTAAAATTAAGAAATCCCTCAGAAAACACTGATCTGCCTTACATCACTGCCTTACATTGTGGTCTTTTACAACATCGAAGGATATGAATACAATGGTCCAAAAACTGTACAACCTTAAATGTTATTGGGTAATCTTATCTTGAATTTCACAAAGTGTGGGTTTAAACTCTGGTTAGAAATACTCCCACTGAGCCTGTCAGAAAAATTACTTGTCAAAAATTATCTTTTTTGATACTCTGCTCTGGATGGTTGTGCCAACAGAAGAACATAACATGGTTAGAATAGAGCAATAGGCTCTGTCAAAAGTGCAGAAGAAGTTGGAAAAGAAACAAGGATCATGTCTTTTGAAATGTCTTGTTCTTCAGCTTCAGACAATGATTCATGAATAACTGTTAACATAGATAGAACTTTTACTGCTAAAATCAGCTGATCTGCTTCCTGCAATCTAATAAAAGACTAGATAAAAACAAAAAGCAAAAGAGTTGTCTAAACTGTTTACACAGAAAACATTATGTCAACTGACTCAATCTCATGTCAGCTCACTTTTCTTTCCATGTTAACGTTTAAATGTGTCAACGTGTAACCATTGATTTTACACTTGAAAACACGGGGGGTGCCAGCTCCTCCTGTTTTTTTCCTAAGCAGTGTGTAGGGGCACTTCAACTGGGCATGTGGTCTTTTTGCTTTCTTAGAGGATAACTTCTTCATTCTTCTCAAGTATTTCCATTGAGTTTCCCTGTTATTTTCTCCTGTTGCCCCAGCAGTTACTGCCTGATCGTCATAGGACTTTGTATATGCTGCAGTGTTGACAGCACCTTTCAGGGCAGCAGGTTGAAGGCCCCTGCTGACACCCTGTCCCTCCAACGTAGCTATGCCATCCCACACCTTCTCATGTGAAGGCTCACTATCCTCCTTGTCCCCTCTTCAGTTGTAGTTTTAAGCCATTCCAATGAGCCCTGCTAGCTTTTCCCCAAGGACCCTTTTCCTCTTTTGAGAAGGGTGAACTTCATCCAGAACATGTTGACTTCTGGCATGATGACATCCTTAATAATCTTATGTTTTATGAGTTGCACATCAAAAAGTATATTCCTTCCTTTTTTTTTTTTTTCTCATTTATGTTCATGAAAGCTATGGAGATCTTGTTTTTTTTGTCTATGGAATGTGATTTTTTTCACTCAGTCATCAAGCAAGCAAAGAGGTCAATCTCAGAGATTTAATTTCTTAATGAGAGATTGTTTTGCAAACAACTGCACATTTAATTTTCTTTGTATTCCATCATCTGAGATTCCCAGTGTAGTGCTTATTGGCAGTGACCTGCCAGACATCCTGGGTCTTACAGGATGAACGAATAACTTTTCTGAATGCTGCTGAATATGTGATAATATAATTAGTGTTCTTGCCAACTGAATTGAAAAAGAGATGTATCTCCAGGGATCACTGTACTAATTTGTAAATATATATTTTTAATTCTTCCTTCTTTTAAATATATCAGATACATATGAACTAAGCCAAATTCTCCATTATACATTAAAATAAAATTATACTGTAGAGTAAGTGGACGCTTCTGATTTGGCAATTAAATTTCAATTTGCACATCACTCCTTAAGAAAAAAAAGAAGAAATATGTTTGTAACTTTTCTTTACGGTTAAAACTATGACTGATAATTACTTAATTTTACATTCAGACCAATATATATTGGATGAAGAGAAACAAAGTGTATAATGTGCAGGTTACACAATATATTAGCACTGTCCTGAAGCAAACATGACTGATAACTCATGTGAATGAGAGCAATTAATTTCCTTGATTTGTTGGAGACAGTACAGTATTTGATAGAGTGACAAGGAATCAAATAAAACTAATAATCTTAATACATGATATTTAGAATGCAAATATTAATCATTTTTGAACCTGCTAGTTACATACAAGAGCACAGGATATACTACAGAGAATTTTGTCCACTATTTTAAAATAAAACTTAGGAAAATAATTCTTTGGAAAAATACAAAAAGGCTGGTTTTCTCCTAGAAAAATATCACTAGGGATCAAGCTTACTCAGACTCAGCATGACTTACACTGTATATCACTGCCACTGCTATAGACAATGACTTTAAATCCAGAAACAAGTGACTAAATCAAATATTTATGCTCATTAGGAGAGATGAGGGTGAAGGTGATGCATAAACCTGAAGCTATTTGTAACAGTGATGATTTCCTTTTCAGCTGAAGAAAATAACACAGGTGTTTCTCTACTTCAGCCCTCTTGACAACATTGTCAAGTGGTTTGTTGTTCAGAATGAAGAAGATAAAAAGTTATAATTAAATAAAAATAGAAAGTGAAAAGAGAAATGCAGGAAAACAGCATACTACTAACTAGTCATCTATGCAAAGCAGACATACTATGAAATTATGCAGCAGAGCTCCAGAGGAGCTGGTGATCAGGTGTTGTAAAATAGAGAATTAATGCAATAAGACAGTGACTAGACCAGAAAGCAGTACCCGTACTGACTGAAATTAGTTTCTTTTAGTACAGATAGTCAAAGTGACATGAGGAATAATGAGAACAGTACTTACATTATAAACCCTTCCCAATCCTGAGAAGTGTACTCAGGGACACTGATGGACACCTTGTCTGGACAAAATCACATTGAGCGGTTAAGAGCAGATAAGATTTGCAGAGTAATTGTGTAGTTATTCACTGCATGGATGTTGGAATAACTAAGAGATGAGGAAATCATATCAAGAATTCATTGTATGAACCACAGAATCGTGATTCAAGGAAGAAATAGGACTGGATTCTCAATAGTTACCTGTAATATTTTCGCTTTACCTCTCTCTCTTGCTGTTTTCCCCTTGTGATACAGATGTGAACTCTATCTCATTTCCATACCTTGGGACTTTGGTCCTCTTGCATGATAATATTCTCTGGAGGTGAGTGGTATGTAAGCTTGTCTGAATCATAAGAATATATTATTTCATTGCAAGATAAAAGTGAAGATGCACTTCGGCATGAGGTGATGTTGTAACTTTGTGCCTTATACCAAAATTAACCTTTTTTGATACCGTAATTCATTTGTGGCTATAATTTCAGCCTTGACATATAGCGCTTACTTCTAAGAAATATTTCTGCCTTTAATTTTGATAGATGGATCTTTGAAATTTGTTAACTAATGAATGTTTAAAATTTTAGCATTTTATATTTTCTGCAAAAATTGAAGAACAACTAGAGACATTCCTCACCTCCCATTTTTATTAAAAAGCTTTGTCTTCGCCTTGACAAATCTTTCTACCCTGGAGAACATAATATTATGATGACGATACTAAATACAAGTATAGATGTATAAAATAATCGCTATATTCAGATTCTAATTATATATATATTCTAATTATTTTCTCAGGTGATTTTTCTCTTGTATCACAAAGAGAACTTCTGATGGTGAGCAACTGAATGGTTAATTTTTAATGGCATCTGTCCAATATATGTATCAGAATATCTATAAAAACACCAGGAGTTCATTTGAAAACAGATTTAAGGCAATAGCAACTCCAAAAAGTTTTCTCATTTGATGATTTTATTTTTTCTTCTTTGTTAGATGGAAGCAGAAATAATAATCTTTGGGAGAAGATATGTCTTGCTGATAAAGTTTTAATTCTACCTCACAGATTTCCTGACTTCTATTGTGACACCCATAAATATTCAAACTCAGTGGATATTTGGTCTTCCTGGTATCTGTGAGTATACTGTAGATTTTGATTGTTTTATGATGGAAGACTATTTTTTTTTTATTTTTGCTTTCACAGTTGGCTTTCTGTTTTGTTTTTATTTTTTCTCCACTTTATAGACCCTTGTCTTTTTATTAGTTCTGTGTTCCCTGTTGTTTTTATGTTTTGCATTCCTGCTGTCACTACAAGAATCTTACTGTAAACAAGAGTGTTGTATCTCAGTGGGTTATTTCCTGTTAATAACCTGTGATACAGTGTATAAATAAAACAGAGAGGAGTCCACAGGTGCAGTTTATTAGAGTTATTGCAATGTGACTTCGGTAACATGTTCAAGTTCCTTAAAAACTTTGGAGAGTTCTAAGCTGAAGGTGACAGCTACATATTGCAGTTCAGGAGAGAAAAATAAATATCTATGTAATGAAGTGTAGCTAAGTCCAACTTAATAATAGCAACTCAGTGTCAATTCTTGAAGTACCTATATGTACCTCATTATAATTCAAATGAAACAGCAAGGTGACATATAATTCGGGTTAGGCTAGGTGAATGAAATCAAATCATAAAACAAACTAATCAGAAGGTCTATTCTCCTTAACTTACATTGTTAACTATGTGACAGCATATTCATAGAATAGAATCATAGAGAGGCTTAGGTTGGAAAGGAATTTAAATATCATCCAGTTCCAACCCCAACACATGAATGTGTTCTGTTTCTAGAATGCCCCTGATAGGCTTCACATTATATGATCGTATTTCATATATTTTAGGTTTGTTATTTGTGTGGAAGAGAGTTGCGAAAAACAAAGAAGTAATCATGCTGAGGTCGTTTGACTCCTCAGAGCAAGTCAAATCAAATCCAGTGAAGTTTGGAGTGGGGTTTTAAAATAGTGCAACTAAGGGCAACCCCAAAATTTTACCAGTAACAGTGTATCTGCCTGTGCACAGAGAGCAGAGATGTTAGTTCTGAAGTGTCTGTGAAGGCTACTGTGCTTCCCATTATTCACTGCTGTTTGTAAGAAATTTAAGCACAAAGGATTCAGTGATTCAAAGAGAAAAAACAGTACTCAGAGCAGCTAAAAAGCAATATTCACTCTACCTCATCTTTATAAGCTGCGAGTTTGTTAGCTCTAGTAAAAGCTGTTCTGCATTTTGGATTACTTAGAAACCACTTCGTACTTAAAGAAGACTGACCTAAAAGTGTATTTTGGAGCTGTTTTAACTCAATATGCTGATTTATATTGTCACGGTTTTATGATTTTTATTTATTGGTATTCCACATCGTAACATCATGTAATGCACTGGAAATTAAAGAGTTAATGCTCCAGTTCCGGGTACCTGTCCCAGAAGAGAAGAAGAACTACATACCCCAGAGGGCTTTGCATTGAGAGAAATATAACCCCTGGCAAGGTCACAAGACTGGAGCATTAATTCCTTCATATTCTTCTAGGACCATCTTATAGTTCATTGTCTTCTCCAGGCTTTGACATCACTCCACAGAGAATGTCAGTGGTACCATGCAAATGTGACCAGAAGTTTTGACCAGATATAGAGCTGACAGAGAAACTTTCTATTTATGGAAAGGAGAAAGCCTGCTCAACCCCACATCCTGCTTATTCTTCCCCTTCCTTAGCCATTAACTATATTTGTCATTATGAAATCATAAAATGGCTTGAGTTGGAAGGGAACTCAAAAGACATCTAGTTCTAACCCCTCTACCATGGAATGTCCAGCTGTAATACAGCCAGACTCCATCTTAGCAGTAATATTACAACAGTCTCACCAAATATTTATTCAGATGACTGCATTATTCTTCTTAAGTATATGATAATGGTACACAATTTTAATGTGTCAGTGTGTTGACTTGCAGTGAGCACTTAATGTTGATCTTAACAGTTTGAATGGTGTCATTGATTGCAAAGAGGAAAAGCTTGACACACAATCTATAAGGTCTATCAAATTCCAAAAGAAACATGAACACGATGAATGGTGGTTCGTGTTCTAAAT
>JAOWBP010002559.1:24978293-24998086 GCA_028571105.1 Tragopan temminckii | reverse complement strand
ACCATCATACCCGCATCCCCCCCCCCCCCAACTGATTAATCATTCTGCCCTGAATTTAAAGCCTTCAATGTGACTTGGCTGAGCTCTGAATTTACTCTGGTTACTCTGGTTAGAGTCTTACAACATAATAGTCATAATGTACTCAGTTTTACTTTCCTTTTTCCTCTAGTAAATGCTATATAACTTTTTCTGAATCATCTAGTCAAGCATGTTTATTAAGTAAATGAGAACTAAGTGTTGTGCATAACAGCAAGGAAGACTTGTATATGAAACAATTAACTTCAGCACTTTTTTGAAGAAGAAATACGTATGATATTTATAAGAAATCACTTTCAGAATTGATAAATAATCCGGCATCTAACTGTAACTCAACTTATAATTGTGGAACTGTTGGAAATAAATCTTTTTGACACATCCAGTAAAGCTATCCACTGTCAAAGTCCTCTCTCCTCTGTCTAGAAAAGTGAAGACATGATCCTATAGTCTGTCAAAATCTGTTGATTTCTGTGTACAATTTTGGCATTATTATTCCTTTTAGACTATATTTCTTGGTCAGTTAATTTCCTCAAGGTTTTCTATGATTCTATGACTAAGATTCTGTGATTTGGAACAGAGTTAATTTTCTTTATAGCAGCTTGCGTGATGTTGTTTTGAACTGCCGATGAAAATAGTGATGATAACACACTGAAGATTTAATTGCTTCAGAATATTCTGTTCCTATGCTGCTTCCAGTGAGGAAGCTGGGAGTGTACCAGCAGCTGGGAGGAGACAGAAATAGGACAGCTGACCCAAATGGACCAAGGGATATCCCATACCATGTGGTGTCATTCTCGGAAATAAAATCTGACGGAAAAAAACATTTGCAGTGATGTTGCTTGTCTTCCTGAGAAACTGGTATGTATGATGGGCCCTGTTTTCCTGAATGTGAGTGAATACCTTCCTGTCAGCGGAAAGTAATGAAGGCATTCCTTATTTTGCTTTGCTTGCACACACAAATTTACTTTACTCATTAACCTATCTTTATTTCAACCTATGAGTTTTCGGGCTTTTTTCAATTTTCTCTCCCATCCCACCTGGCAAGAATGAACAAGTCATTGTGTACATTATTTAGTTGCCTGCTGGTGTTAAAACTACAACACTGCAATGCAGTAACTTATTACATAAGTACTGCAGTGATAATTCTTATGATAAATGATTCAACAGGATACAAAACACTGACAATGTATTTTTACAGAATAAAATGCAAAGACTTGAAAAAGAAGCATGTTAGTACTACTACTTGCTTCTTGTCGGTTTCTTTTATGTTATGTGGCACTGTTAGTAGAGATACGGTGTCTTTTTAAAGATCTACTTCTGCACTATCAAAGTCAGATACAGATTTTGAGTATGTGGCTGCAACTCTCACATACTGACAGTGACAACACTGGGCACTCTACTGGCTGATTGAGAAGATTTATGAATAAGAGATGGTGTTATCTTGCTTGTGTAAATGAATGTATCTTGAAATCAACCTTTCTTCAGAATAATTAATTGATTCTCTGGCCGCATTTATGAAGAAATATCTTTGCTTCTCTTATGCACATTAAGTGGAAATTTAAGAAGATTCTCAGAGAAAATCTCTCTACTATGAGAAAAAAAGATGACATCGGTCCAAAACCGTCTGTCCCTGTGTCTAGAACACTGGAGAAGTAGAAGTGTACAAAAGTCTCTGTTCCTTATATGAATGCCTGGCATCAGTTTCTTTCTATTCTGAGAACAGTATATCAAGTTTGATATGCTAAGTAATAATACTGTGTCTCCTGATGAACCTCAACCAATTCGACAGAAGCTCCTGTCATCCCATCAGCAACCCTGCAATGGAGAAATGAACAGAAGCAGTTCCAGAGCAAAACTGGTTTAATTGAAAGAAACAGCTGCAATTAAACAGGTTATAGTGTCAGGGGAGCAATAGAGGTTTTGTTTCTTGTGGTCTGGGTATTAAAATTGTATTGCTACATAAATTCTTTGACAATTCAAAAGGAGTAAGTTCGTTTTGAAGCCTCTCTGTTATTAGAGGTATTAGTAAGGTATTTTCCACACAGAAGCTGTCAGAATCTTTAGGGTTGTCATTTGAAATTTGGATGAAATTATTTAATGCGGTAGTGTGTTGACTCCTGTCAGCAGTTAAGCACTTACAGATGTTTATGCATTTCTCTGTCTTCAATGGGAGGAGGAAAAGAACAGGAAGACAAAAGAGAAAAACCACAGGTCAAAATAAAGGTAGTTTAGTAAGTCAAAGAAAATAAATATAACACCAAGAAAAGGCAACGGCTTTCAACAAGCAGACTAACATCTCTGATCAATGGCTATCTTGAAAACAATATCCCCACATCTTGTTCTTCCTCTACCCCAGATTTTATTGCTGAGTTTGACCTTAAATGTTATGAAATATTCCTTTAGCCAGTTTTAGCCAGATATCCTGGCTGTGTCTCCTCCTAGATTCTTGCTCAGTTCCTGTCTATTTTCTAGAGAGAATAGAGCAGGGTAGGAAAAGAAAAAATAAGAAGTCTTGATGATGGGCAGGCACAGTTTGGCAGTGGCCAAAACATGGATGTGGTATCAGTGCTATTTTAGCCAAGAATACAAAACACAGTGCCGTATGAAGAAAGTTAGGACCATCCTGAACTGACTCAGAAAAAGTATTTACACAATTTATTTATAAATGTCTGTGTGACTCCTGTAGGCTTTATTATTTTCCGTGACAGCCAAGATAATGAAAGTGTTATCTGTATAATCCTTGATTCTATTCCTGCTGAAAACTCTGCATGCCCTCAGTGGGACCTTAAGACCCTATTATAACAGTAGTATCACATTATATACATAATGAAAAATTTTAAAAAAGTAGCAAAATTGCTCATTTTTCCCATCTTCTGCTGTTTTACCATTTTTTTCTTTACTTGTTTTTGTTTATTTTCCACTCAGATTTTCTCTTCTCATTGCATTTGAAAATGTTTACTCCAGTGTACCTTAGCATAAATTGTTTGCAAATGCTTTTCTTTATCGTTTTTGTCTATTTATGAGACCAGAGAATCACAGAAGCAGAGGGACTGGGAGGGACCTCTGAAAAATATTTAGTCCAGCCACCTGCTAATGCAGGTTCCCAAGACTAGGTTGAAGGCTGGTTTTGAATATCTCCAGAGAAAGAGACTCCACAATCTCTCTGCATTAGCCTGTCCTAGTGCTTTGTCACCTTCAAAATTCATGGCTTATAAAAGAAAATTGTCAAAACTGGATATACGGTGACAATGCAAGAACATACTGAAAGCAAGAAAACCTCATGTTAAGTCTGTGACAAAACTGTCTGGTTGCTTTTTATCTGCTAAATTATAAGGAAAGTACTAGCTAACTAATCAAAATAAGGGAGCATTGCACTCCAATTTTGTTAACTATGATAAACTCTATTCAGATGTCGAGGAATATTGGTATTTTTCAACAAGAGTTCTCATTAAGCAACATTTAAAACATTCTTCAAGACCTGGGAATTCCAGTAAACTTTGTGAGAGAAACTGGATATTTCAGATCACAATCTTGAAATAAATATGCCAGTGTGTTAATTATATATTCAGTTTAATTAAAAGTACATCAAAAAACCCCACATGAGAAAACTAATATTTCAAAGTACTAACAGTGGAAAATAAGAAATTGCCCCAGTTCAGAGCACCACGCTTCCTCATGCAGACAGGTGTCTTGGCAAGTTACATTTTTGGCTTTGTGTTGATAACAGCAAAATCAATAGAGTTATTTGGATTTGTCAGCTAGGAAATGTTTTTTGAAGTTTTTATATAGACAGTATGCTATTGTGGAAAATGTCTCTCTTGTTGATCTAATAATTATTGTATATCTTGTTCTCAAGCACGCTATTTGTTCTGTCTTTGTAAACTAAGTTGAAAAATTTCCAAAACCTTAAGAACGTTGCCACAACCTGAGAAAAGTGTAAATAATCATGATTGTTTGTAGCTCTTCAGAGGTCTTTAGGACTTGAAAGGAATTCAGAAATCAGAAGAGTAGGTAGCAAGCACTGAATAGTATTTTAAATTTTTAGAGAAATGTAAAAAATACATGATTGAATGGATGAGACTATCATTCCAACTGCTAGTGAACTTTTAAACTGAAACACAGTTGTTAAAATTCCCGGCAAAATTATTAAATTTTTTATTATAAATGAATGAATGTAGGAATGAAACAGAAATCTCTGAATTTCTGCTTATGCTGGCTAACTAGATTTTTAATTTTTTTTCTATTAAAATATCTGTTATTACATCTACTTAAATTAGTGTTTCTTGGCAAAGGCTTCACTTTGTTATTTCTCATTTTACAGATCATAGAATCACAGAATCACAAGGTTGGAGATGACCTAGATCATCTAGTTCAAACGTCCTCCCATTAACATTGCTACCACAAGCGAGTAAACCATATCTCGTAGCTCCTCATCCAGACACCTCTTGAACATTGCCAGGGACGGCAACTCCACCACCTCCCTGGGCAGGCCATTCCAGTGTCTAACCACTCTCTGAGAGAAAAATTTCTTCCTTATATCTAACCTGAACCTCCTCTGATACACCTTGCAGCCATTTCCTCGGGTCCTGTTTGTTGTGTGGGAGAAGAGGCCAAACATCTCCTCATCACAACCTCCCTTCAGGAAGTTGTAGAGTGCAATAAGGTCTCCCCTGAGCCTCCTCTTCTCCAGACTGAACAATCCCAGCTCCCTCAGCCGCTCCTCATAACACTTGTGCTCCAGACCCCTCACCAATTTCATTGCCCTTCTCTGGACTCGCCAGTGTTGAGTACAGGGAGATGATTACCACCCTGCTCCTGATGGCCACACTATTTCTGATGCAGGCCAGGATGCCGTTGGCCCTCTTGGCCACCTGGGCACACTGCTGGCTCTTGTTCAAATAGACACAGACTATTGTGCCAGCGTCCTAATGCTATATAATCTGATCTTCTTCCACTCTGAAAACCTTTTTATTATAGTAAGTTATAAGACAAAGTTATAATCCATGTATTATGGATGTGTGCTAGCACAATACTACAAGGTAAATTGTTATTGATTCAACTTCTTCAGGGAAACATATTTTGACAGAGCAAAGGATAGGCATAAAGAGATATGATTCCAAATAAAAAGGGTGAAGTTGACAAGATTTACATTTAAATTTAAAAAAAATAGCTGCTGGAACTCAATAATAATAAGCAAGGGAAATAATAAGCTTCGGAAATATAATGACATTAAAAATATATATATTCGGATTTACAATTTAGGTATACATGGAAAGCAAGGACAAAATTAATTTTTTTTACAACTGTTTTTCTATTATATAAGCTCAGTTAATAACTGAGTTTTAAGTACAGTTGTTCTAAACTATCTCATATATGTAATATATGCCAAAATGTTTACGTTTTTATCTATTTCTAAAGTTCATTTATGTTGAACAGTATTAAATATGTTGACAGTAATGTAATGTATTTCTCACATTTTGATGGTAGAATTATTATTTAGTATTGTGTCTAAACATTATGTTAAAAATACTCCAGTGAACAGTCAGCAGTTAATCAGGAAATGAAGTTGAAAATGTAGCTATGTAGAATTATGAAATATACTCAAAATCTATTGTAGAGTAGTACTTTCCCACTTAATTTCTCTTCTATGGGTAAGTTATTATGTGCATGATTATAACATCTCATATATCCTGTGGATACAGTACAAAACATGTTTCTGACAGAAGCTCACTAGGATACTGCATAGCTGTGGGAAAGAAATGAAGGCTAGCAAAGTGTGTGTGGAGATCTTCTGCAAACAGACTGAGGAATCTATAAAAGCTGATTAAAAATATTTGAGAACACTAATAGAATATAAAAATGTAATCCACTACTAGCAGAAATCCAATATAATGATAGCTGTGTATCAAAAAGATTCACACTTTGATGAGATGTCCCTCTCCCTCTACTTTCTTCCTCTCTTTTATTCCTTTCTTTCTTTTGTGTATTCCTTTCTCTCCCCAACAATTATCTGAACAGAGTTTTACTCTAAATTCCCTCTTCCCACCCCCAGATATTCTGCAGAAAATGTAGTCAGATAACCTAACATTCAGTGTGGAAAAGGTCTTCTGAGGACATGTTTCCATTGTTTTTTGATTATCTTAACATTATTATTACTGAAGTCCTACTGTGAGATTAAGGAAGCTTGAGGCATCTTTTCTTTTTCCACTATTTATTTATTTAGGTTATTTACTATTCCAGATCAACATTCTACAAACTTGTTCATTACTGTTTACAAGGACTTCATTTATGGGCTTTCTGAAGACTTTAGGATACTGTATTTAATAGATAGTAAAACATATCATAGTATTGCTAGGCACTTGTAAGTTTCTGAGCCTCTTAATGAAGTTCAGTTTTGATGAAGACACAAGGAAAATTTGCACTGTCATTTCTTCCATACTCAAGATTTGAAAAGTCTGAGTGGTCAGTCTTGAAAAGATTTTTTGTGGGAAATAAGAGAATGGAACACTTGAAAGCGTTAAGTAGCTAGGAAAATAATTGGAAAAAGGATGAGAAAAGGGAAAACAAGTAATAGAATTTAACTCAGGAAGATTCATGTAATTATCTGAATAATTTATCTGGAATTTGAGAGTAAAGTCTTTGATTTTTTTTTTCCCCCACTTCTAGAGTCTCTTTTTTCAAAGTAACCACAATGATCTATGTATGGGAACTGCTGAATCGTGGCCTGATTGACCAGCTGAGGCAAGAAATGAGTCAGCCCTGGGAGCACAGGTGAAGATAATTCTCCTGTGCTATCGGAAGGGGTGGAGCCTGGCTCCACCCCTCCTGGACCCCATTTAAGAGCTGACTACCACTGGGGAAGGATCTCTTTTGGAAATTGTTCCTCTTGGAGTCTTCTCAGCGAGGAGGTCTTCCTTCTTTTTTTACCTATGCATATGTAAGCTGCAGTGTCAGTTAATGCATTCATTGTGTGTTACAAAAGAGTGCTCATATCATGTCTAATTAAACTGGGGTGCATGCAAGAAACAAAGAAGATGAAATTTGTAGTTAATATGGCATTTCATCCTTACTTTACAGTGTGTAGTATAGCTAAAACATAAATCTAAGTGCAAAAAAATACGTGTACGTGCTGGGACGTAGCATCCATATCATTTTTGTTTCAATCCATTGGCAGGTATGTCATCCCTTTCTCAGTATCTGATTTAGAAATTAACATTAACTTCCAGAAAGTTATGGCTCAGTGACATAACATAATCTTGTTATTTTACAGTAATTGTCATCAATAGTTCTTAAAGTTTTAATTGCCTTCATTTTAAACTGGGACAAAGAGTGGGGGAGAATTGTTTGTTTGAGGGTACTGACTGAGTACTTTTGATTCTTTCTGTGGTGAATTAAAAAAACAAACAAAAAAAACCCCCAAGAAACTACTAATTTCTTTTTACCTGTTCTCATCTGCAGATTATCATCTCTCCTGAACTCATCAGAAAGAAAAAAGTTCCCACAACTCAGTTATGCTATACTGAGCCAAAAAATCTTATGCTAAGTTACTAATTCATCATGAAGATGATAGTCTTTCATAATGGACGTTTTCTTCATTGATTTGTGGACACCACCTATTTTGCTGCCAAGGAATTAGTTCTAGTACAGGTAAAATTAGACAGTAGAAAAACACATCTGCTGAGTCTGCAGGGTGATACCTAGATTTTTCTGTAACTACTTATCAATTCTGTACATTGCCCAATTTTTGAATCAGGAACGTAATGCGAGTCTTCATGTAATTATGTAGTATAGAACAGTTCTCATGTTACTGAGATTTAATCATAGTATAATATGACACTGCGCTGATTTCCCATCTTGGAAAACGTTGTAGGTAGTATAGGGAAGAATGTGACCTTCTGTTTTTGAAGTTCTTTGTTGCAAACCCTCACCTGCAGCGATATCTGAGGTCTGTTCTTGTATTTACCTTGAAAGGCACTCTTTCATTTCAAATTGTGAATATAACAATTTTCTTAACACCAGGAGGTCAGTAATACTCAAATTCACTTCTAACTTTTATACTTACATGTATTATATAATTCTCCCTTATATTACTCTTTGTCTTCTGGTGGTTTGAATATTATTTATAAGTAACATTGTTGAGGGATAAAGCCTTTGGATATACTTTTAAAATATGTCTATTTTATTCATTTTAAATTTAATTACACAATATTAACAAAAGATATGTCAAAATTTATGATGAAATATTCAGAAGTGGATCTTGTGAAATATGCTAGCAAGTATTATCAGATACTCGAATATTATCTTAATTGGCACAGCTTTAATATAATTAAGAGTTTTACATATGCTTCAGTTATGTATTCATGCAGAGGAGAATAAATATCAATATCCACCTGTCAAGTGAGTACAGTATCATAGGAACTTAAAATAAGCCAGGTATTTTTTTAATAAAATCTTATTCAAAACCACTGTACTGTATTATAACACAAGCATGGTAATCAATTCACCTTGATTTGTCTTATAATTAAAGATAGTTAGTCAAAACCTTGGAACTATATACCTTCAAAAACATGAATAAAAGTTTGAGATTGAGGAAGTTTGCCTCAATTACTTCTAGGCATATTTTGCTTTGTATTATGGATATAGACAATTAAACATATGTGGTGGTTTATGGACAGATTCATAAGACAGCTATTTAAATGTAAGCATGTATGCACTAATGTTACCCAAAGTACTGACTTCTCAGAGCTCTGTTACTGACTTCTAAAACCTGGCTTTAAGTACTGAAGAAAGCCTCATTCTCTTTGAGGAGAGAAGATGGAAAAGTCCCATGTGAGTAAGGAGAGAGTGGCAAGTTTCAAGCATTTGTTAACTTCAGTAGTTTTCATTTGCAATTGCAAGAAAAAAGTGTCAGAACTATACTTGCTATCTTGGTTTTTACTGCAGTATTTCTGTGCTTCAGTTATGTCCCCTTTTGTGACATTGAAGAAAATTTGGAGAAAGAGGAAACAAATAATTTGAAAGAAACTTATTAATACTTTGTTTTTGTTTTCCAAATTATTATCAGGGAAAATTCAATCAATTGAACAAACAAATAAAAAAAGCACAACAACAACTAAAAAACACACTGAAAGAATCCACTCCTAAAATTCTGTGGAATATAGAGATTAAAGCACTTGTTTTCATCTACAGAGCTAGAAAGTTTCACAGAATATTGGTTAAATTGAGTAGCATGTTGCATTAGGAAAAATATATCTTATAGGTTGGAAAACAAGAGTTTAAGAGGAACTTGGATCACTAAGGGCCTGTTTTGGTTTTCTTTTGCAATGGAGTTTCCTACTTGCCCTTTTTGGCATAATGTGTTATTTGAATAAAAGGGAAAATAGTGGGTTTATTTGCTTTGTTTTTGTTTGAGTTTACAGTGTTACTCTGGTTGAGAAATAAGTATGTTGTGTTCCTGGAAACCCCTTATTCTTATAAAATATTAGAGTGTAGAGCCATAAACTTAGCTGTAAAGTAGGATGTTGTAGAGAAAAAATGAGTGTCTGTTTTGCAGTGTCTTTTTTGTTTTCTAAGAGAGAGAAAAAAGATAAAATATGAAGAATATCATTCTGAACATAACAAGACAAGTGGATGTTTGATACCTTACACTTTCTTTCTTGGGGAAAAAAAAAATCTTTAATCTGTTGCTTGTATATCAAGCCTCACTTGAAGTTTTATGGTTTCCTGGACTTAACTAAAAAGATGGCACGCTTATTTTACATTTCCTTTTCAAAGCGTGGTTTTGAGATAGTGGACTTTGTAAGATGAGAAATTCATCCCCAGTGTAATGTCATTGATTTCAGGAGTAATTCTGGTCCAGTTATTTGGAAATATTTTTTTCCAACATTTAATTATGTCAGGGTAATTTTTCACTTTACTTAGGAAACCAAGGACATGCAAAGGGACTAGGAAAAGTAATCAGAAAAAAAACTGAAAACATTCATGATAGTAATGTCTTCTGTATGCAAAGAGATTTTAAAGCCTATTATTTAGCATTCTTAAGAAAAAAAAACAACCAAAGAGATACAATAAAGAGAAAAATAAATGAAAAGCAAAGGTATAAAAGATTTACAATAACTTTTCTACTCTTTCTAAAGTAAAAAGATTGGGTCATCAGTAGTTGGCGAAAGCTAAATATATTGCATTTATCGGAATCAATCCATGGAACACAATGATACTGTGGAAAAAACACGTAAGTTCAGAAGAAGTCAGTACATATTCTCCTGTTTATAAGAAATTAAATTATTTCAGGGTCAGAACGGATTTAGTATCTGTAAAGATTTTTTCTTCCTCTGTGACTTGCAAAGATATCTGTCAGACTTCGTACATACTACCATGGATATCTTCTGCTATTCCAAGATAAAGCAGTAGAAGCTATAGCTCCTGGTACTGGAGGTAGGTGTATTTCTTGTCTTGGATATTTCAGAACATCCAATCCAAATTTCTGATTTCTTAAAATGAAACTTGGACTCTATCCCTATTTGATAGAAAAAGGGACACATACTCAGAAAAAGCTTATTAGATTCACCTTTCCTGAATGTAGAGAGGACCCCTTTGGAGTTTCTTTCGTACCACTGGGAGCTGAAGTCATACAATGCTATTAAAATTTATATGTTGAAGTATAAATTGGCCACTAGCTAAGAACAGGAAAAATTACTCTGCTAAATTTATATGTGCGGGGATGAAACATGAGAAGTAAAGACTGCACAGTATTTTCATGGGATTTGCTGTTTGAAGCCAAGTTCAAAGCCCTCTTTGGCAAAGTAAATGTAGACTAGAGCTCAGATATTATCAAGTGGTCTATTTACTTCATCTAGCAGAAGGACAAGTGCAAAGTCAAGAACTACTATCTTTGTTCATTCTAGTTTCTGCACTATAATAAGGATTTCTAAGTCCCTTAATTACTCACTTGTGTTTTGTTTTTTCTTTTAATTTTCTTTTGATTTTGCTGCAGCATCATGCTACTTGTATTTCATTAATAAGTAGAATTTCTGCAGAATCTGTTTTAACAATCATCTCCTGTTTCTATAATCTCAATCTCAAAAGTATAGAAGACTGAACTGTCAGCAGCAACTGATTTATAAGAGTGATTTCTCTTCTGGAGAGCGTAATTATGTTCATTGTTAAGAATTAATCAGGTGAGAGGATTATGGAATAATAACACTCTTGACTTTGGAAGGACAAACTGAATGGATATTGTTCCATTGAGTCATCTCAGCAGATGGAGACCTCTATGCTTTGACAACTGGAAGAGTAGATTTCCATGAGGGTTGCCTTTATTTTCGAAGAGAGAAAATGAGTAATCTTGCAATGGCTATCTTTCAGCTCACGTAGGCAAAAATATGAGAAAAGATGGAGTAAGAATAAAATAACAATCGTGAAATTAAAATGAAAGTCTAGCTGAGACTTTTTCATTTGCCATTACATGTGAATGTTTATCTGTCTATATAAATGTTTATTTTTCTTCTTAATTGCGATTGTGGTGGTATATACATTTCAGCTGCCTTGGTATATGCCCTTCATCAGTTATGATTTATTAAGCTTTATGGTAACTGAATCTTCATTTAAAAGTGCAACATGGTCTGAAAGGTAAATGATGATATTTTTCTTGGGGACTCTAGGATTCTTTTCTAAAGTATATTTTGTTTTACATTTGTCTGAGCTCACCGCTGCTCACAATAGTTAAAAATATCCTATGCACTGACAATCAGACATGTCATGTGCAATGATAACATGTGGGAGACACTGATTTCTTTTTTAGTTTCTGTGGACTTTGTTGGTGAGAGTCATCACCTCCCATGAAGTGATTATTTCTGATTCTCCATAAGTCAGCAGTATTTCAGGAATATGCTGCCTAACTAACAAGTGTTAAAGACATTATAAAGGTATCCCAGATGCTCCACTTTCTACCTATATCTGGTACATCAAAGGACAGTCTAGTATAACATGATCTGAGGTCTTGAATAAACAAATTATACAAAAAAGTGATCATGAGAAGATTCTACTGGGATTTCCTCAATTTTAAGCAGCCACAGTTCCTTGTTTAGCAATCCTAAATAGCCTCAAATAACATCAAAATTTATTTTTTACTTCAAAAATATTATGAAATAGATAGAAAACACAATCTCTTGCTTTTTGTACATTCAATGAGCTAACAAATGGATATTAGTCCAGATCAGTCATTAGAATCACTACAATATCAATGATAGATGTTTCATCTTTCCCACAGGAAGTTGGTTTATCATGGGAAATTAATGCTTTTGCATTCAGGTGTGAGAAAGAAAGGATTCAGAAATTCAACATGCTGTTTTTACATGAGAACTATTTTTGGCAGGAAAGGTGAACTTTTATGTTGTAAATCAAAGATACTATAGGTATACTTGCTGAGATTTATTTGGGTTCCCTACCTCATTATGCAACCTTACCCCTACTGCAGGTATTTTAGTAGTGCTTGAAAAGTAACATCTGGGACTAGAAAAATTATTCTTTCTATGTCTTGTTCTCAAACAGATTATGCATGACATTAATTTTAGTAGAGGTACAAAGGCTATGATGCCCACAGTGCTGAATAGTTCAGAATTTATTTACATATTTACCAAATATTTCTTAAAAGACTTGGTCAAGATAAATTTCCATCTGTCCCAAAAGAGGCGAAAGTGTTCTGTGCCTTATGTGTATGAGGGAGTTGTGTATTAAGATAGTAGTCTACGTATTATTATGTATAATTATAACCATAATCAAAGCCCTTTATTTCCCCGTCTTTCTAATTTGCCATCTGCAATAAGCTGGATCATTTGTATTTAGCATAAATGTATTTGCTTTCAAAAGTGGATAATAGCATGGTGGTTTTATTTCTTTTCTTTTTCTGAAAACTGAGGTAGTACAGAATATGCAGGACGCTGTACAAAGAGGAGATACTGATTCTTTATAATTCTCCATTCACACCACATTTTGAAAATCAAGAAATTGTTTACATCCAGGAAATACAAGGATATGCTGTCACTATGTGCAGCGCATATTAGCACAGTAAATTTTACTAAAAGTCACATGAGTTTGAAAAGTCCCTCCCTTGCTGACTCTATTATTAGTCTCACTGTGTGAGGAAGAGGCAAGAAAGATGTGAAAGTAATGTATTAGCAAATGTTGACTCTACCAATAATGAATCACACAAGATTTTCCATACCTGTATAATTCTACAGGAAACATTTGTTTTTATTGGATTGTTCTTTTCTTATCATGGATATACTGAATATGTATATTGAATCAGAATATAAAGCTGCTAATACTTGTTTCCTTCTGACAGCAGTAGAAATATGCTGTTTATGTAAAAAAACAGAGAAAGAAAAGATGAGACAAATAATGGTTGGTGATTGACATTCCTGTAAAACTTCAGCAGCCACTCAGAAATTATAGAATGGCTTGGTTTGGAAGGGATCCCAAGGATAATCAAGTTTCATCCCCCCCTACCACAGGCAGAGCCACCAAGCTCCAGAGCTGGTACTAGATCAGGTTGCCCAGGACCCCATCCAGCCTGGTTTTGAACACCTCCAGAGACTGGGCATCCACAAACTCTCTGAGCAGCTTGTTTCAGCACCTTGCCACTGTCACTGCAAAGAATGTTCCCTGACATCCAATCTAAACTTTCACTCCTTGAACTTAAAATCATTCCCCCTTGTCCTATCGCTATCTGCCTTTGTACAGTGTTGATTCCCCTCCTTTTTATAATCCCCTTCTAAATACTGGAAGGCTGCAATGAGGTTTTGTAGCAGTCTTCTCCAGGCTGAACAAGCCCAGCTCCCTCAGCCTGTCTTTGTAGGGGAGATGCTTCAGCCCTCTGATCACCTTCCTGGTCCTCCTCTGCATCCGTTCCAAAAGCTACACATCTTTCCTGTACTGTAGACCCCAGACCTGGATGCAGTACTCCAGGTGGGGCCTCACAAAGGCAGAGTAGAGGACAATCGCCTTCCTGTCCCTGCTGGCCACCCCTCCTCTGATGGAGCCCAGGATACCTTTGGTCTTCCAAGCTGCAAGAGCACGCTGCTGGTTCATGTTCAGGTTTTCATCCACCAAGACCCACAGGTCCTTCTTTCCAAGGCTACTCTCAAGGAGTTCTCCCAGTCTGTATACGTATCCGGTATTACTCCAGCCCAAGTGCAAAACCTTGCATGCATGTTGAACATCATTAGTTTCACACAAGCCCACCTTTTGTGTTTGTTGAACTCCCTCTGCAAGGCATCCCTTCCTTCTAATGTGTCAACTGCACCACTCAGCTTGGTGCCATCAGCAAACTTGCTGAGGCTGCAGTCAAGCTCATCATCATCATTGATGAAGATACTGAAGAGCACCAGTCCCAAAACAGATCCCTGGGGTATATCACTCATCACTGGCTTCCACTCAGACATAATGCCATTCACCACAACCCTCTGTCTATGGCCTTCCAACTAATACCTTATCTACTGAGTAGCCCACCCCTCAAATTTGTCTCTCTCCAATTTAGAAATAAACTTGTGGTGAGGAAACATCTCCGAGCCTTTCACAAGTCCATGTAGATGACATTGGTTGCCTTTCCTTTGTCCACTGATGTCGTCACTGCATCATAGAAGGCCACAAAACTGGTCAGGCATGACATTCCCTTGGTAAAGCTATACTGACCATCTCAGATTACCCACTCACCCCTCAGTTTCCTTAACATATCTTTTAGGAAGATCTGTTCCATGATCTTCCCAGGCACAGAGGTGAGGCTCACCAGACAGTAGCTCCCTTGGTTCTTCTTCTTCCCTTTCTTGTAACTGGAAGTGACCTATCCTTTTTTTCAGTCCCCAGGGACTTTGCCTGACGGACACAACTTTTCAAATACAATGGAGAGTGGCTCACTAACTACATCAGCCAGCTCCTTTAGGATCCTGGTACATGTCATCAAGCCCCATAGACATTCAGTCTCGTGTGGTGGTCTCAGACTTGTTCTGTCCTTACATCAGAGGGGGGAGGAGGGATTTAGTCCCCCAGTTTCCACCTAAAGGCTCAGGGGTGCGAGAAATATGAAAATCCTGGCTGACAGTCAAGACCAAGGCAAAAAACTCATTTAGTAATTCAGCTTTTTCCATATCTGTCATAGCCAGTTGTCTTTTCACCATAATCAAAGGAGTTTCACTCTGCCAGAAGATGCAGGCTAATGTGTATATATATATACATTATATATATACATATATATAGAATCCCTTCTTGTAGTTTTGAATGTCCATCATCAAGTTCAATTCCATCTGCGCCTTGGCTTTCCTAAACTTCTCTCTGCAAGTCTGGACAGCATCCCTGTATTCTCCCCAGGTGACACAGACTTGTTTCCACAGGCAGTGCAATCCTTCTTTTCCCTCAGTCTGACCAGCAGTTCCTTGCCAAGGCATGTCACTTTCCTGCCTCCCTTGCCTGCATTTTTATTCAGATAAATGGAGAGCTTTTGTGCTCTCTGAAAGACATCCTTGAAAAGTAGCCTGCTTTCCAAATCAAGGCACTTAATATTGTTAAACACTCCCCTTGTCCCTCCTAAGCCCATTGGATCCAGCTATTTCTTCTTATGTGGGAAAGAGACCTACACAGTGTTATCCCTATGGTTTTTAGTTTTCTTTTTAATTTAATTTCAGATGATATTATTAATCTCTCAGTTAGTCATCTACAGATGCTAGCTGCGTTCCTTTAGAATAGCCCTGCTGCACTCAGGAAACTAGACTTCTATTCCACTATTGTCAAGAAAAAAATTAAGGGGGAACAGGGAACAAGAGGAAGGGATTAGAAGAAAAGAAGGATTGCATATCACAGAATGGTTTGGGTTGGAAGGGACCTTTAAGATCATCTAGTTCCAACTCCCCTTCTATAGGCAAAGACACCTCCCACTATGCCAGGTTGCTCAGAGCCCCATCCAGCCTGACCTTGAATGCTTCCAAGGAGGGGCATTCACAGCTTCTCTAGGCAACCTGTTTCAGTGTCTCATGACCCTCACAGTGAAGAATTTCCTCCAAATAGTCTAAATCTATCCTCTTCCTGTGTAAAACCATATTCTCTCGTACTGTCACTACATGCTCTTATAAAAAGTTCCTCCCCAGCTTTCCTGTAGGCCTCCTTCAGATACGTGAAGGCCGCTATAAGGTCCTTTCTCAGAACTTTCTCTTCTTTAGTCTGAAGAGCCATAGCTCTCTCAGGCTGCCCTTGTACTGGAGGTGCTTCAGCCCTCTAATCAACTTTGCAGCCACCTTCCAAAGCCACTTCAACTGCTCAGTGCCCTTCTTGCGCTGGAGTTTACAGAACTGGATGCAATACTCCAGGTGGAGTAGAGGAACAGAATTATCTCTCTCAAACTTCTCTTGGTGCAACCCAGAATATGGTTGGCCTTCTGCGCTGCAAATGCACATGGAGTCTCCTATCAACTGACAACACCCCTGCAGTGGAATTGCCAAGTCACAGCCTGAACCAATGGGTGAACACAAGGTGAGAAGGTGTGTCTAATCCAGGGAGCTCAGCTGCAATCAATGCACTTGAGTGACACTCTCTGTTAAGGCTTAGCAGCTGAGGGAACAGCATCTTTCTCCAGATGGAGTTTGTGTTCCTTTTGAACCATCGTTGGTCATTGGGAGGGGTGAGCCAATTTTACTTCTTTATTACTTTCTATTGTTCTGTAGTGCCTGTATCCCATTTAAAGGTACTGTCATTGTCTTCTTTTGTCGTACAACTCCAAAATTATTCTTCTCAGGGCTGCTCTTAAGCTATTCTCTGCTTAAACTGTATTTCTTGCACTTTCTCCTATTTTGGTACAGGATTTTACCTTTGATCTTGTTGACCTTCATGAGATTGGTGTGGGCCCACCTCTCAAGTCTGTCCAGGTTCCTCTGGGTTTTATTCCTTTCCTCTAGTGTGTCAGTTGCACTCCTCAGCTTGTTGTCATCTACAAACTTGCTGTGGATGCATTCAGTCCCCCTACCTGTGTAGCCTACAAAGATGCTAAGTAAAACCAGTCCCTGAGGAATGCCACCCATCACTTGGACACTGAGCTGTTGACTGCAACTCTGAGTGCAACAATCCAGCTGATTTCTTATCTGGTGAGCAATCCATTTATCAAATCCATTTTTCTCTAGTTTAGTGACCAGAATGTCATGCAGGACAGTGTAAAATGCTTTACAGAAGTTCAGATAGATGAAGTCAGTTGCTGTTCCTTTATCTACTGATACTGTAACTCCATCATAAATGGCCACCATGTTTGTTAAACACAACTTGCCCTTGGAGAAGCCACGTTGGTTACCTCCCACCACCTCATCTTTGTTTTCCACGTGCCTTAGTATGTCCTTCAGGAGGATCTGCTCCATGATCTTGCTAGGCACAGGGGTGAGAATGATATCTCCAGATTTAACAAATCTCTGAAGAGAGAAGTTATTTTTAAGCTTCGTTTGTTTTCTTTCCTGCAATAAAATGGTAAAAAGCTATTCACTTCTAAGAAGGAAGACAGCTATTAAATCAGAATTCTAAAGTTAGTTATGAAAAGAACTATGCAGATGTTTTTGTGCTGAATGAGAAACCTTCCATGTTTATTCCATGTATATTGATCAATGTGGGAACAAAAAATAATAAACTATTTGTTTAAAGAACAAAGGATAATTTTTCCTGTACAGAGAAATCTCTCAGTCATGTAGTAGCTCATGGAGTAGCTGTTTCGTTATCCAAGTTTCATTCATTCACATTTTTTTTCGATAAAGGAGGAGTTAAGGTTAATATGAGGGAGGTTTCTATTGCTCAGAAAGCTACTAACTTATCACTTAATACAACAGGTTAAACAATAGAAACATGATAGGAAGAGAGATATAGCCTTTTCCTCTTAGGGAGCCTCAGCCTTTCTTTCAAGGAAAAAACTGACTTTTTTTTTTCTTTCATGTTTTTGTTATGTTTTCAAGTATATGGAACATCATTTACAACAGGACTCTAATGAGTACTTTCTGCTGTACAAGTGAAGAGTGAATTGCGGTTGCTCTGAAGAGTGACAGTGAGTAAAATCATGAGTCACTTAAAGGTCACAGAAAATTTCATTGAGAAGAACCAGAGTATATTACCTTCAGCTATTTAAAAACTGAGTATTACGCAAAGGGAAGGGGAGTACTTTAAAGAATATCCAAGACTGATAGTGCATTTAGCCAAAACACATTTCTCTCTTCCCTATACAGGTAGTTTTAGAACATGCACCATGTCTTTGTAAGTCCAACTGAAGGAATCACGGAACAATAGTTATGAATTCTTTTGTTGATTCTGTTGGAATTTTAAATAAGGTACAGCATCTAATCTTCTGTCATAGATAATAATATTTCATTATAACAAGAATCTGTCAAAATACAGCTGATAGTCATAACAAGTCAGACTAACTTTCTATGAGGATCAAGAACATAGTTTTGATTTTGCCTGTTGTGCATGCTGTGCAGTAGCTCCCCTCTTTGTTGCTCGATTAGCCTTGGTACTTAATCTTCCTTACTTTGTACAGTTACAGTCACTGTTATGTAATGCTAATAACGATACCAACTGTGGCAATATTAAATGAAGTGGTAGCAGAGTATTTAAAGGTTGATTTTTTTTTTTTTTTTTTAATTTTAGTTTTGAAACAAGATAGTTTACACCCCTTTTTTTATTCATCTCTAAAGGAATGCTCTTACTTCTGAAGGATAGCATTGAAATTGGATATAATACCTGTATAAACGGTCTCTAAAAAAATACCCTTTCCGGAAAATAAGTTTTTCAAGAAGAAAAATTGAAAAATTTACATATATTGTAGTTATTTTTTTAAAGATCAAAATTGAGTCTTTGTTCTAAGGTGATATCTAAGTATTTAAGAAGTCATAATTTTATTGAAAAAACATAAAAATGTTGATGGACTGACAAACGATTAGCCAT
This sequence comes from Tragopan temminckii, assembly GCA_028571105.1. Taxonomy (NCBI): domain Eukaryota; kingdom Metazoa; phylum Chordata; class Aves; order Galliformes; family Phasianidae; genus Tragopan; species Tragopan temminckii. The sequence goes on along the minus strand of JAOWBP010002559.1, from coordinate 24,979,093 downwards.
TTTCTATGACAATTCATAGCACTATCTTCCTGCATTCTGTATAGTCTTGCTTCTGATGAAAAATGGTAAAAACATATGAGTTTGTAGAGTTGATAGTTTCTGCATTCAGTAAAGGCTGAATCTTCCAAGGGCATAGCCTATTGAGTAAGTTTTCAAAATTTTCTTTAGTCCAGTTAGATTGTTTTTCATATGTTCCAAAGCAGTGGTGTTTGTCACAATCTTTAACATCTTTTCTTAATTGCGGATCAGTTTCCCAGTAAGAAATAATGATTTCACGAAATACAGTCAGAACGTTATGTCACTGATTTTTAAATAATTATGAAGAGGCATGTACATACTGGAACAACAAAATTACTACTCTTCCTCAAATGTAAATAGCACATTTCTTTAATCCTTATGTATGGAATATTATATTGCCTTTTCAAAGGAATCCCTTTTATCTGTCATGCAGATTAGGCAAAGAGAGAATTCACTGAGCAAGCATCAGAATCTTGTTGTTATTAAAATGAGAGCATTAGCAAGATCTGAGTGGAAAAACTAGTAAACACAATGTGAGGACAGCAAAAATTGCTTGCATTTTATAAGGTGAAATATTGGTAGGAAATTTTTGAAAATTCATGAACATAATGTTAAAAGATTCCTCTTAGTGGATAGAAATTGAAGCATGTTTGATTAATTGTTTCCATGTTCCTGACAAAACAGAAAAGCATTTTCATGTACTGCTATGGAATTTTGGCATGTTTTGCTGTAACCTAAAAATTGAGGGGGGGGGGGAGGGGGAAATTGGGAAACTCATTTTG